>OY776111.1:384875663-385368163 GCA_963675035.1 Allygus modestus | reverse complement strand
ACAATAGTAATGCAACAAAATGCAATAACAAATTTCTAATAAAAACGAACTTAATAACTAAAATATTGTGTTAGTAGAGAAGAAGTGATCAGGTGATAAATGTTTGTGTTGTCCTTTAAAGGTATCAGAAAGGAAATTCAGCACGTGTCACAACCATTGGATATGCAGAAGGCTTAGGAGAAGTCCCCTGAATGATGGGCCATTATATCTTAACAGTTCCAGGTTCGCAGGAATATATTATTATGTATTTTTATTCTCACAATGGAGCTTTTTCCAGCGTACCTTATTCAAAAGGACCATGTAGGTGAAAAGGTTACGCGATCTGGTACCAGCGAGGACTCTGACACTATACCCTCTTAAAATAATCAGGCCAGTCACTGTTTGAGGCAACAAGGAGCTGGGAAAAGATGATATCCTGGTTGACGTGTCTATCTTCAGGAGATGGCAGAATTAGAAGTAAAGTCAATTCATCCAGCGAAAAATCAGAAAATCTGCGGCTGATTTGGGTACCAACCAGAAGAAGAAACTTACTACACAAAAATCACTTAGCCTTTAAGTAGAAAATATGCTTAGCCTCTCGTACTCCTGACCTGTAAACATTTTACCAATAACTAGAAACGAGACATAACCACTCGAACTACTAGCCTATAACACTTAGCCTATCACTAGAACAACAACAGGAGGAACAAGCATAAACTGCAGTCAATAACTGTTTTAACATATATAACATAGGACTAATTATTGTATTAAAAACATGTTTGGGTCTATAACCATCCAAACTATTAATTTATAACTAAAAGGAAACTGTTGTGAAATGTGTTTATTAAACAAGAGGAACAATTAACTCAATTGGAAACAGGGTTCACTTCGGTGGTTTATAGGGTGCCGCATACTGTCATACACTTTGATTATAAGGTTATTAATGCCCTACAAACTAAATTTTAAACTCACCAAAAAAGACTTTCCACAAATTTATACTATAATCGGTTCTTCAAGATAGATGATAGTAGTAGTTCGATGAGGGAAGATCAATTAATATTAATAATATGAGAACGATTTATACAAATGCAGTAGTTAGCTTTAAATGTACTTCTCCTTTTTGAAAATGATATAGTAATATAGTTAAAACAAATGAAACACAGTTAATTGATTAATTCTAAGCAATTATTAGTCTTAATTGTAAAAAAACACTGTATTTGTAATATAAACTGAGTAAATTACCTTAATTTTAGCGAATTTCCCCTATAGGAAAGAAGCTATTACCGAAGGTCTCATGGTAAAACTTAAGCCCGAGACCATGATAACTTTTTGTTTTGCGTTCCCCAGATGCCAAAAACACTATTCGTTAAAATTTATATATATGTGTGTGTGTGTGTGTGTGTGTGTGTGTGTGTGTGTGTGTGTGTGTGTGTGTGTGTGTGTGTGTGTGTGTGTGTGTGTGTGTGTCCGTTAACACGATAACTTGAGTAAAAAACGTCCGATTTCCATTAAATTCGGCTAAAATGTGTAAAGCGACATTCATGACTTCGAAAACCAGAAAAATCGGACCATGGGAAGGGGGGTTTATGAGGGGTTTTAAAATGTCCAAAAATCAGTATTTTGCACGTTTCACCGTAAAATTTTTAAAACACTCAATTTTGGTTTTGAGCATTTTATAGAGCTTAAAAACAAATAATGTAGTATTTTAAATTATTAACCTAGGTTAAGTGGTTGCGGAGAAAATCCAAAAAACCTGCTCATAAAATATCCCATGTTAATCTTATGTGAAAAAGGTTTTTGGCTTTTCCTCAGTCCATTTTAATGTAAAATTCATATTTACTTTTACCAATCAATTCAGCTCTACAAACCAATCATTTTGGTGTTTAAATTGTGATTCTACGTCCAACCATTACAGAGATATTCAAAGTTCTAAACACAGTACGTTGTCCAATGTTATCCTTATGGAGAATAAATAAAATGTTATATCTCGATTGTTTATGAATGTAGATTGATGAAACTTGGTATGTGGCTTCACGTAGTACCGGTATATTGATATTTGCACAAACAATTGGTTTTTTGTTGATTATCCCAGTAGCAGCAAAACTGCATACTCAGCCCTAATGTGATTCTTATGGAGAATAAGTAAAGTTTTATATCTCCCTTAATTATGAACATAAATTAATAAAACTTAGTATGTAGCTTCACTTGGTTGAATTATATTGATTATTGCATAAGAACACATATTTTGTGATCCTTGTTGCAGCAAACCTACGTACTCAGCCCTGTGTTATTCTTGTGGAGAATAAATAAAATGCTACAGATCACTTATTTATATATGTATTTTTATGAAACTTGGTAAGTGGCTTTATGTGTTAGTGAGAAACATATGCATGTATTGAAAATTCGTTGAGTACGCAGGTTTGCTGCAACGGGGGTATTATTTTTGGGCTATAATTTTCTGTAAGCTCAACTAAGGTTCATGTACTACTCAATTTTCTTTTATCTAATATCAACTGTGGGTGGGTTGGTGGGATAGGGTTTTCCTAGACTCATTTCGAATTATGCTAACGTTCCCAAGCATTTTCATGTTATTGTTCACAGGATCTGTCAACAGTTCCGCATTGCGTCGGTTTTATCCTTCCCTCTTCCACAAGCAGGACTCCTTCTTTCTTCAAAATTTCATCTCGTCATTGTTTTGTATGTAAATAACTTTATGATGTCGCCCTAACAAATTAATAAATTTTCCAACACACCTCAAAGTATTTATAGTTTATATTTTTATTTATATAAATAAATTAGAGTTTAACTACCTAAACTTACACATTATGTCCAGCTTTTACTGCAACACACTTTACTTTATTGTCAGGTTAAAACCAGAAATATAAACATAATAGTGGGTGCCCGTTTAAGTTCCGTTTTCTGTCTTTGAGTCTAAATGTGTTATCTAGAAATACAATTTAAAATCAGAAGATTTTTAAGATTTAAGAATTAAATTTGGTTTAAATATCGATGTACATATTTCACGATCTCCTTTTAAATTTTGGTTGTGATAAATGGCCAATTCCAAAATTGGAGCAATATACAGTTAATTTGCAAAGTAAAATATATAGAACACAGGAACAATATTGTAAATTTGTTTATATTTTGAACAAAAATCCAACGACATATCACTTTTTAAAATTGTATAATTCACTGTGGAGAAAACACAGGTATAGTGATAAATGTTTATCTTTATATTTATGTTAAAATATATACTGTGGATAAAGTTGTAATCTAATTAATCTAATTATTTATCGAAATGAAAATCAAGAAAACAAGTTAAAACATACCTAAATGTCTTGAACTTCACATAGCTAAAAAAATATATAGTATACAAATCAATAATTATGACCTGATGGCTATTTTTTCCACTTACCAGGTCCACGTTCAGACAGGGAACGGCACTTACCAGCTTAGGCTTTGCAAGCTGAAAAAGGAGGTGTTGGTTTTAGTTATTGCGTTATAGATAGAATTCACTCTTAGTTATAAAACGATTAAAAAGTAAAAACTATTTAAATTGCAAAGTTTATCATAGCCATATGGCTATTATTATCATGTTATTAATATGGAAGGTAAATATAATTATTACTTCACTTGTTTCGTTTTTAAAATGCATCTGGAATGTAAAAGTAAATGTATTTTTAAAGAAAATATGTTTTATTTATTTTTATTTTACATAACTACATTAATTTAAACAATAAGTTGGAGTTATTTTTAGAGTTAATAATGATATACATATTTAACCTATGCCATACTCGCTGAAACAATGTCAGTTATTGAACGAGCTTGGAAGTTACATATTAAAGATTAAGGTTTTTTTAGTATTTTAATGCAAACTGGTGGACCCGTTTCTCTTCTTTTTTGACAATATAGTTTTTTTGATAAATACAAATTAATAACAATTTAAACAATTTGAAAGTTTCAAAATCTAAGAATCACACGTCTAATATTACCACTAACGAGCCAAACAAATAAAATTATAAATTTAACTTACGACACAATACACAGACCCAATAAAATTTGTAAGTGTGTTTGTCATCGATATCAACTAACAATATTAAAAGTGCTCTTTTAAAATAATTCCTTCTCCCTCGCTAGTATTCACGGTATAACGATAATCACAGTCAAAATTACATTTAGAACAACCATTAAAGAAGATGGAGTTGGTTACAGTAGAAATACGTTACAACTTTTGTTTGATCCTTTGTGTACTTTGATATAAGGTTCACTTGACATTAAATTGCATATTTTTCAAATTTTGTATGTTATTTTAAATTAAGTAACTAGTCAGTAAATTGCTATACTAAAAGACTAATTGCACAGCGAATCAGTTTGACTACAATAGAGCTAGAGTTTGCTGTTCAACTGTTGCCAAAGGCAAGTGATTTATTCCATCTGATTACTTAGTAACACGCTCCGAAAGAAATAAGACCTCTTATCTAAATAAGTCTTACTTATCTCACGTGATCAATGTCACATCAAATTGCCAAATTAGCCTCCACACGGTCATGTTTATTGACTATGTAACAACAAACATATCTTTGAGATCAACCGTCAATATAGCATACCCTTATAATATCTCTTTTTATGGATTTCCGTGAATAATATTGTTTTAAACCTATTTTTAACGTGTTATAGTTTTCTAATATAAACTAATAATAATTTGTTCAAAGGAAAATATTACAAGTACAGTGTTTTACTATATAAATGTTTTATGTAATTTAAATTGTGAATTCTAAAAGTTTAGTTTTCGAGTTAGTTAAAGGTTGTTACAGACACATACATTTTACGGAAAAATAACAAATATTTCATACATAGAGAGCAGATTTTGAAATGAATTTGACCAAATGGTAAATTCACCTTAGGAAAATGAAAAGGTGTTATCGTGACAACAACATACAATATAGCATACTACAACTTTCATTGAGATTGCTTTATGGATCAAAACTTAAGAAATATTAGAAAACCTCTCAGGTTTTAGCCCTATTAGCCTTAAATGTTTTGATATATATCTAACCAATAAGGGAATTTGTATTTACTGATGACTTGTTAATACTTTACTAGCCACTAATTTATATTAGTGTTACAAAACATTATAGTACGAACAAAGTTTTTTCCCGTTTTCCATTTTTGAATTCTGGTCTAATCGGGTATGTCAACTATGGTTGTATTTAAAAAGGAGGTAGGTCCTTAATTAACCATTGACGTCAACGTTCTTTGGAAAAATATGTAAATTTATTTTATTATTTACATTGTTGGTAAAATATTCTGTAGTTATACTTAAGTATTTACAATTTTGGAAATTAAAAAGCTTAACTAAGGCATACATATAAACTAATTTATCAATGAACAAAAAAAAAAAAAACACAAAAGAGCAAAATACAGCCAGTTTACCAACTTACGCCAAATGCAAACTCACAATGTTATATAGGAAGTTATTACATACAATCTCTCGTGTAAAAGCCCATATTTTGACAAAACCTCTCGTAGCTGGAGAATTATTTATTTTTCTTAGCTAATTTAGTTGTAAGCAGAAACAAAACTGTTACAGTTGCATTAGTATGTCTAATAACCCTAAACTAAATTGTATCGATATATTTTTTATATAAAATTAAAAGCCATTATATTTAGATTTATATTTTTTATAATCATTTATTAATTTATGAGTTTAATACAAAAGACAGCAGAACCGTTAAATTTAATTCAGAATTATAATATTATCATATTTTGTTACACGGTTGTTCTTAAGAAATAGCTATTATTCAGTTAAACAACTTTTGTGGTTACACGTGCTATAGATCAACTGCAGAGGTTATCCAGGGGAAGGAGATACGTATATAACTATACCTGTTTAGTGCTCAACAATAATTATTAAAATTCAGAGTGGCTAATTTAAGCTGAAACACACAGTTAGTAGATAGATTATAATTAAACATGAACTAATGTAAGCTTTTTCGTCATACTGCTTGGAAAACGGCTGTTTTCAGTACATGCGTTGCGGGGCGAAAGTAGTTATTTTCAGTGCTAGGATGGAAAAGAATCAGCTGGTGTCGAGGTCATCAGCTGTTCCATTTATGACATTTATAAATAACAATATAGTGAATCTGTAAACTTGTGTACGTCGATTGTAAGTAATCGATTGTATGAAAGTTGTAATCAATTATTTTTTCGATTGTAATTCATTGTTGCATTGTTATTCTATAGGTTAAAAATAGATATGTCAATAAATGGTTGCTTATAAAGTAAATTTTTGTTATTTTGTATTTTTTTGTATTTAGATTAGCATAATATATTGTAGTAACAGATATTCTCGGTTGTGTATTGACAATCCAACAAAACATTCTACTATACCTTAGGCAAAATAAAAATCTATTAAAAATGAACAATACTAAACTAAACTATGTCAAGAAGGTGAATAAATAATTAATTTTGCCTCCGGGAGAAGATAAGCTAAACGATAACACTGATAGCAGCGAGTCTGATTCCTCATATAGCTCGAAACGGTTGACTAAATAATTCCTTCTTGCAATCGATAGTCCACAGCATTCGATATACTTATCGTTATATTTATTCTAACCTAACGCTAAAACAAACGTAACAGACAACAGTTGAATACATCTGTAGTAACAGCTGTTTGTTTTAAATAGCAAGATCAAGATGGAAGCCATTTTGGGAGCAAGCTTTTAACGTTAAACAAGTTGTAAAATATTACTTTTGAGAAAGCAGTTAGCTTAATATATTGTGCAGTATGACGAAAAATATAGCTTTTTAGCCACATGGGACAAAATTGGCTTTTCGATCCTCGCTCATTTTCCGACCGAGGCGAAGCCTCGGTCGTTAAACTGTAGCTCGTATCTTGAAGCGTCACTTTCGGCCCTTGTGATGAAATATACTATTAAATATTATTAATCGATGTCCTCCATCAATTTCAAAATGTACATAGCCATTAGGTAGCCTTCATGTTCCAAGCAAGACGGTGCAGCTCATTAGTGGCTTGGTAAACAGACTAGTGGTTTTAACAAGGATATTACGTCAAATAAACGATAAATTGCCGCAGTAAATGTAACTTTGTTTCAACCTGATTAATTACGCATTCCAGCAAAGTGAAATAGTTTCCAGTGATTTCAAAGTAATTAATTTCATTTACAATAATTGCAGCATTCAATATCAACATTGAATATGACTATTTAATCACTTTTGATCGTACTTAACTTTAAAGTTTGCACAAATTACATCATCATAACTAAATTTGCAATATTTAATTTGTTTACAAACAAAAACACAAAAATAAACAGAAACCTGCAAATATATAATTTTAAAACAACAAAATTAACATTGATTAAAATTATTTTTAATGTTATTTAAGTTGAAGGTATTTAGAAAAGACACTTATAACAGGTATGACCTGTCACTTAGGGTTTTTGATGTTCTAAACAAAGAAAAGTTAAGAACAACTAATTAATGCCAGAGACCAATGCACAAATGAGAATTACGACAGTTAGGATATTCCTTTTGTCCACCGTTGATATAAAGGGCACAACCTTCGCTTCCTATGAATTTTATTGGTGAACACAGGGGGAGGTTGACCAGAAATACTTGAACTTTCTTGAGCTTCTCAAAATATAAACAATTTCCAGGGCTTGTCAACTTCCACCATTCTAGAAGTCGCAAAATGTTAGGTGTTACCGCACACACAATATGGGCACTAAACATCAGAAATGTATGGGAAACCCGGTACATATGTTACGACTTTTCGCAGTGAAGCATCTGATAATGAACAAGCAAAATAAAACATTTTTAAATCAGTGTGTGTGTAACATATTTTTATATTTTGTATAGGTACTTTATCTTTTTTAACATGAAATATTTCTATATACTAGTGTGCAAAATACAAAATATTCCGAACATCATTTAATTTGTATTGCGTATTAATACAGGGTTTCCGAAAAAGAATGACGGGATTTCAAACGGCCGTTGCTTGGGGACTATTCAAGATAACTAAACGATTTAAACGTCAAATAGAAGAGAAAAGAACTAAGTTTTTTTTTATACCTTAATATGTTTTGATGTGAGCTCCATTTGTTGCTCTGCATACATCGAAGCGATATTCGTTTTCTCGCCAAGTGTTGTGAAGCATCTCTGGTGTCACAGTTGCGATCGCTTCCGAAATTCGCCCAAGCAGATGTGGCAAATCACGAATTTTCTCAGCATAAACAATGTTCTTTACGTAACCCCACAAAAAAAGTCCAAAGGGGTCAAATCAGGACTCCTGGGAGGCCAGGGAATAGGCGCACCCCTGCCTATCCAACCATTTGAAAACTTGTTGGTAAGTGTGTCGCGCACTTCCCGAAGGTAATGAGGGGGGGCGCCGTCCTGCATCAAAATGACCCGTTCACCGGCTTGTTCTTCAATTTCAGGAAACAAAAATTGTTCTAGCATATCTAAATAAATTATGTCATTAATTGTTTTTTCGGCGAAAAAGAAAGGCCCTAACACTTGGTCATACATTAATCCACACCATATGTTCACTTTTGGTTTGTTCTGCGCATGCCAAGGTCAACGCTCCCTCCCATGCTACGCGGAAAACAAAACTTAGTTCTTTTCTCTTCTATTTGACGTTTAAATCGTTTAGTTATCTTGAATAGTCCCCAAGCAACGGCCGTTCGAAATCCCGTCATTCTTTTTCGGAGACCCTGTACAAGCTTGAATTAGTTTCTATAGGAAATTACTTTATTCTGGCCATCGTGATATTCAAAACACGAAATTTGTTTCGCTTTGGATATATTATTTCTTGTGCCAATTAGTATAATCATTTTTTATTTATGTAGTTTAGATACAATAATTATACAATACAGGGATCTTTGACAGCAAGTTAGTAAGTGTATTTTATTTTAAGCTCTCAGTGTATCTAAAATCACCACTGTTCTAAAAACTTATAAAACATTATACTGAATATATATCAGCATATATGAATATATAAACAGCTTACGATCGAAAAATGTATTGGTTTGTAAAGTTATTTTTTATAAACAGGATTGCATTCAATGACTGACTGAATGTTTACAGCTCATTGCCGGCCTAAAACGTAGTTCCAATTACTACTAAATCATGTTATGCGTATCTACTCCTAGACCTAAGATAACAGCCAAGTCGTCCACATAATCACTACCTCCGGCCATAGCGGGTAATAGGCTTATCTCGTTCTATGAAGCATTTGAAGATAATAGGCTGGCATGAATTGCATACGATCAGCGTATTATGTTACTGAACAATAATTTAAAACGAAAATCTAGTGTTAATTAAGGAACAGAGGATTAAGAGATATGCGGTAAATAGACATTGTTTCTGTAGTACGTGCATAAATTACAGTATTTATATTTGTATCAAATAACTATCACCGCACAGTAAATGGTTTAAAATAAAGGTCTTATGAAAGAAATGTAATATAAATGAGAATTCTTCATTTCGTGGAAGACATGGGAATTTCCACCATTGCTCAGTAAAATAAATTGAGGCATTTTTCTTTGTTTATATCTTATTCTTAACAGTTTTGGTTTTACTCATTAGTAATATATCTGCAATTACACGTCTCATTTTAAATAAATATAAATACCTTGGTCAAATGTAATTTAAAGTATTGTTATATTTGCTCAGTGGCCCACAATACATATTTAAACAAGATCAGAGTGAGGGTGTTTGAAGACTAGGAATTGGTTAAACCTATGTACATTTTAACCTAATCTCAGCTTTCCTAAGGGATGTGGCAGGATACAGTTTTAAAAAACCATGTAGAACTCAAATTTACACATTTTAATAGTAGTACCATTTATACATTTTAAAACTTAATTCAATTGAGAAATAGTTATTTTAAGTTTCCTTATCCATATTATTCACAGAGCATTATATTTTACACTTGGGCCACAGGAATGTAAACAAGCATAGCAAAGTAAAGACCATTACAGTGCTTGTTAGTATGGTACAAAATTGACCTTCAAGTACTAGGATTTTAACCCACGATAGGACTACAATGATTGCTCAACCGTCCACCACCACCTACCAATCAACAACCACCAACCACTCCACGTCAACCAATCATTAAACTTCCAAATTACTTCTTTTGACATGAACAATTTCTTATTTGGCATACTACGTGTTACCGAATTTAAACAAGATACAACAAAATATCTTTCCCTATTATTAATATAAAAATTAAGCTTAAAATTTAATGTTTCAAGAAACCATAAGTAAAACGTACCTGTGCTTTTATATAAAATAATTATTAGGAACTAAAATGTATCTTAGTATTACGTTATACATATTTGTAAGGTAAAACATAATGTAACTCATTTTCAAAGGAAATTATTTCACCACATACTTAGTTTCATCCAGTAACGTAAAACATCTGATTCAACAAGTTTTTTTATCCCTATTATAAATCTAACAAAAGACATCGAACCTCGTACGCCTTGAGTATTTATTTGAATACAACATTTTATATCAATTTTGAAGAATTTGTTAATGACAAAACTTGTAAGAAAATCTGGTTGGTTGGTTTTACCTCTATTTTAATACTTAGACTAACATAGTTAAAACATATTTGAAGTAAATATTCGAAGTAAAATGTATATAGATTGCACAGAATTATAGCAATAACATTAAAAAATACCAAAATTAAAGAGTAATAGTAAAAATATTACTGGGTCTTACATAATTTAACTGGTACAGTGAATTTTACCGAAGATATATTTATACTCCTCATACTGCAAAGTATAGTGTTTGATTGAAAAACCATATCAAAAATTTATTCCTTTGCTATTAGTCACAGTAAACATATTAATTAAGCTGTTTTTGTCATATAACTACATTTATCCTAATAAACAATTTGATACCACAGTAGTATTTATAAAAATTTTACTATATTATAACCAGATGCAGTGTCATACCAAGTTAGTAAACAGAAGTGTCACATTTTGTATTTTGTTTAACCAAGTTAAATTGACACATTTTGAAACCAAGTAGATGGAAGAACCAAGTAATGATAATGACGAGGATCGATTAGCAATAACTTTGTTTACATTTACATCGAAACAAGAAAGTTGAGGTTTAATCAATCTAATTCAATTAATTAACGTGTTGGTTATACTGAGCATTTTCTTAATCCTATATCTTTTTAATGTTTACATTGTTATGCCTTATGACGACTAACGATCGGAAGGACATACTACTTGGAAAACATGTCTGTTATCTTGCTTGGAAAAGAACCACCAAATTGCTGGGATAAGGAGAACCTCGTTTCTACACGCTTGAAATGCGGAGAACATTCAGCTGATAAGCATAACATATAATAATGAAGTTTTGAACAGATTTTCATCTCGAATTTTAAAGGATAGCATTATTTATACAAAATAAACTATATCTAAACTAAACGACACGCCGTGGTTTACAACTTTGCATCCCACAATTTACTTGATCCGAAATTTCACTTCCGATACCTTTACTATGAAGGGCTCGGGCCTCCTTCAAGTTAGTGATTTGCTCCGAATGATAACAAAGAGATAATTAATAATTGTGTTTTATATTGTTAATTTAAACTCAATACTAACCACGAAAATATACACGTTTAAAAAGGTTAACAGTTGTTATAAGCTTATTATAAACAGTAAAACTAACCAAGCAGAAACATAATCTGCCTATCCTAGAAGACAAAACCCAAGGGTAACAACACGAGTCAAAACCTACCGTGGAGAATATAAACAAAATCGAAGTAGAAATCTGGATCAAATGACAAGAGGGATTGATCCCTATGAACATTTTAAATTAAATGTAACTTTATTATGCATAACTTTGAATCGTTTCTTGATACATTTTTATTATTAGTTTGAAAATTGTATTTGTTAAAATATAGGGCAGTAAGATCCTGTTTTGTGTATATATTTACTAAGAGGATGTACTGTATTAGTTTCAAAAAGTTACAAACATAATTATATTTTTATTTTAATTACGAATATGACAACAAAAATGTGGTACACGGCTTTCACCTACACCGGTCACCGTGAGGCCCGATGAGAAAATAACCCACCTTATAAAAGACTATAATTCGGTACTCTGTATAATAGTTAATTTATAGAACAGAGCCTATATTCTCGGGCATTTTCGATGTTCATAACCCTAGATAGAATATTTATAAATATTGTATCAATAAACTGTTGAAACACAGGTAAACATTGCCACACCTCCTTTGGGAGTCGTGGTACAACAAAATTGTGAAACCACAAACCTTCCAACTAAATTTATTTTGATTTTTGACAACAACATCGTTTGATTTTCAAACGTTTTATCATCATGAATAACATGACCTAATGTACAATGCAAAAGTGCTTTTGATCAGCTCTCACATAATAGTTGTTAAATATATTTTTCAAAGATATTTATTAAAATGACCTTACAAGTTTTAAACAGTATAATACATTCACCTCTGATGTAGAGCACAGAGTCATGTATGAGTACATTATGTAACAGACCAGAATATTTATTCTCAGTTAAACTCTAACCATAATAGTTTTGAATTATAAATGATCTGAATTTGCAAACAGATTAATGAAAAACCTAGTAAGAAAAAAACAGAACAGAACCAATTAATGTCGTGGTAATTAAAAACTCATTGAAGAGCTTAACAAATGTTAGGCAATGTTTTTATACGGGAACGATGACAAAAATGTTTTAACTGACGACAGAAATCTCGTTATGTCGAAGAGATAGGAAGCGAGAGAGATCGTTGAATAATGTAATATTCTAGTTATCTGCAAGCGGGATTGTAACTGTCTACCATCCTGAAAAAAACTACGGAAATACTTAGTTCGTTGTTCAGATTATTCATTGTATTGCAATTCAAGCCATACAAGTATAACATTTTAGGAAATAAAGCAAACCTTCAGTTTTCTGATATAAAATAAATCTATTATGTAATTTTTCTTGAACCCATTTACAACTTTTAAATATTATTTGTTTATTGAAGTACCTAATAGAATTCTATTGACTTGATTTTCTAGCTTGCTAACTTTCTAATAATGTTCTGCCATTCCTTTTTTTTTAAAAAAGGGGCTTAAACAACAGTTCAATATATTGAAATGCGAGTAATTTGATATTTTAATCATGTCCATTAAAACCTTTTGAATTTATTTTTCTTTTTAACTTACAGTACTAGAAAGCCTTCCTTACTTTTTAGTATTGAGTAATTAGCGTAATCAGCAAATTATTTTTATGCTTTGTTAATCGTATTCCAAAATAGTCCAGTTAGGATCAGAGTGCCAGTTGCCTGCATTGAGTTTGTAATCCGCCAGAGGGTTGCGAGATGATTAGCGGACATTGGCTGGGATGAAGCTCTCAGAGTTAACACCTCACCCTGGCACTGATGCCGCAATTTATATTCGTTTCCCCTCTCCCTCTCCCAACCCTATGCACACTATCAAATACGGTGTAATTTGGCTTATCAAAACAAGACATTTATTATTTTATTTTTGTTTAAAGCCTTGGTTTTAATATTATGTAAATGATACTGTACATCAATACATTTTTAGTTTTACTTATATTATTAAAATATTACAAAAATTGGAAAATAATACGCCTAATTGCTAGCTTGGTGGTTAATGCAACAAAACTAGAACCTTGGACCCTTGACGCATTGAATTTAAGAGTCATTGGTATCACTGCAGCAAGTGCAAAGATTTGGACCGGCTTTTATCACTTTAGTGGGAAGGCTCTGATTAATAACATGGATCATAAGTGAGTCTTCTGCTAAAGACATAAACCACCAAATAGAGGAATAAAGGCCGCAGTCGAATGCGTTGTCTTCTAGAAGGATAACTCTTTCTAGAGACACACAGTTCGTCTGTTACAGGATTCTAGTCAATTTCAAACTGTTTCTGGAGAGAATAAAGGGTGGGTTATTAGTTTGATATAAGGGTCGGGTTAGTCCAACGCGCGTAAATGGGTTTTCACCACATCCCTCCTAAAACGTACTTGACAGTGGACTGTACGTGCAAATTACTGAACATTTAACATATTTTATGATGGGGCTATTATCGAGTAACTTGTTAGAAGTAATAAATATTTAAATTAAAATTCCATTTGAAGTAATGAGACTATAAGAAACATATGTTTCATTCAGAAATGTCTTTAAAATGAGTTACAAGAAATAGATAAACCAAAAGAACATTATACTTGCATACATTTTTATAATAGAACTTGCAAGTAATTTAGTTTGTTTATTCAAATTCAGTTTTTATTTGCAATGGATCAGATGGTACAAAATTAAATGACTCTTAAAGAAAATGTTTGTAGCTTGTCATTCACTGGCAGTTTATAAAAATAAAATATCAATAGGGAAACTAAAAATCCTAAACAAGTAATACCCGGAGATTCCAACTATTTTTGGTTATTATAGAATTAGTACCATAAAAAGAAAACCAGTAGAACAGTGACGGCATTAGTAAACACTGGCTGAAACATGTTTTATTGTCAAAGATGTTACAATGGAACATAACACAATCGTCATACAAACAACATTTTTTCCAAAATATAATTTTCAACACAACAACCAAGCATACGTCCTAAAATATAATATTTCAGACTTGATATTGACATCACGCCGCAGCTGCAGCCATCATTGAAACTCCCCCACAGAATAGAAAGACTTGTGTATGAGGTGAGTCTTGAGGGCCACTCTGAAATCTGTAATGCTGTTTAAATTGTTAAAAAAAGAGCGCTCCCGCAGTTTGAGAAAGCGCTTTTGTGACGTTTAGGCTGACCTGTGCGGAACATTGCGGCGCAGTGTTGGACTGCTGACCGAGTGTGATGATGGAATTGGCTGTCATGAGGTGTTAAATAATAATACTGAGAGTAAAATTTGACGGATTATTTTATGTACTTTGATTATGAACCCTATTATTTAAATTAAAATATAACTTAACAAAATATTATTAAAATTGTTTAATGAAAAGTATACCAAGAGAGAGAAATTATATTTTTGAAAAAATACAGTACGTGTATGAAAGTATATAACCGACCCCCACATTGTCTAAGTGAAGCTGCTTGGAGTTCCTCCAGGACCCTACCGTGCAGTTTACTTTACAAAAACAAACTAGAGTAGTGAGACATTTTGAATATGTAAACATATTTAACCACTTTTCATAATGAATCTTTGGGAAATATTGCTGTTTTCGTGTTATATATCTGTGATTACTGGTAAATATTACATTTTGAAAAGCAATTTTAACTGTTCGTCAAAAAATGATATCGCTACAAGAACCTATTTTGACTGACAGCATTGTATAACTTAAATTCAATAACTCCAGATTACAGAAATCAAATATAAGTCTTCCGACAACCGCTCACGAAACCCTAGGATCAGCAAACGTTGTATCTACGTTGAAACGTGTCTAACGGCAATTTAATTTAAGTAGATTAATCTTAACTTAAATGTTTATATAACATGTAGATTAATAAATGTTTACATTAAGTGTTTTAATTCACATAAATGATAAAAATTAAAGTCAGCTGTAAGTGGTACGGTACGGTAGTAATTGCATTAGGGCTGTTCAGCGGTAAATTTGGTTTTTGTATATAACTGAGAGTAGGTTTGAACAATAAAACTAATTCCAATACTTGCTTTATGCGGCAATTTATAAACTAAAACAATCTACAATTGACTAATACCTTTAAAATAAATATAATACGTTATTGTAATAGTCAATCAAAATGGTACCACATCAAATGCTCTTAAAAGAAATTTCCCTCCTCCTAAATTGCTAGTTTTTCAGCTAATGTTATTGCCATAATCTTGAGTTGCATCTGTAAAACCTAGGTTAGGTTCGGGTTAGGTTACAATCCTTGACTTTTAGTTCTGACGTTGTTTTAACAGTTATTTTCACTGGTTTTAAAACATTAGGTAGAATCAAAACAACTTTGATAACAAAACTTTATGTTTCATAAAAACTGTTTAGCAGATAAAAAATATGTTTTAAATCTAAGATTCGCTCTACCAGCTAATATTCAAAATATCACGCAGAGAACTAGGAAGAAAGAAAGTCTTATGATTTATGAGGTATTCGAGTTCCAACAACATTTCCTGTTTTGGATTTTGTGTTAGAAACGATACAATTCTGCTTGAAGTTGCTGTCATAAACCATTAAACAGTTTTATTTTAAAACTATTATAGTAAAGGAATTTCTTTTTATCAATGTATTTTAGTAACATTGTTATTTTTTACTTTAAAATTTGTAAAAATTTAGACGATGAAAATACCAAAATAAACATATTAAAGGTTTCAAGTCAAACGGGTTTTTTTAGCCAATAAAATAGAGAGAAAATATCGGAGTAAGAATTGAAATGTCCACCACAATTTTGAAATGATAAATTATAAAGTTGATCGTTATAGGTTTTTACCAATTAATTTTATGTATAATCTTGTATCCAAGCGTAAGTTTTGAAAGTAATTTAAATTTGATACAAGATAAAATCACCTTAATGAAGATTAAATATTATTAACAGTCTTTAAAACACGTTGTAAATAATAAAAAGTTATTTTATCTTATAAGCACGAGCTGTGGTGTGGTTGGTATAATTTTTTTTCTTTACATGTAATTTTAGCGAATTTCCCCTATAGGGAAGACGCTATTACCGTAGGTCTCATGGTAAGACTTAAGACCATGATAACTTTTCATTTTGAGGTCCCCAGATGCCAAAAACACTATTCGTTCAAATTTTTATATATGTATATATATATAAAACATGTACATATATATATATATATATAAATATATATATGTGTGTGTGTGTGTGTGTGTCCGAAGGCACGATAACTCTCGTAAAAAAGGTCCGATCTTAATTCAATTTGGCACAAATGTGTAAAGCACTATTTATTTGAACGAGTTCGAAAACCAGACGTATCGCACCATTAGAAGGGGGGTTTTGCACCCAAAAATTTTTTTTTGGGGTTTCCACATGTAATTTTTATTTAAATCAGATTTTAATTTTTACCTTTGAACTAAGCATAAAAAAACAAACAATTTGGTACTTTTATCATTGCTCTACGTCAATTGGTTACTGAGATATTGAAAGTGCTAAACACAGTACTTTGTCTAATGTTATTCTTATGGAGAAAAAGGAAAAATGTATATCTTGCTTATTTATGAACAAAAACTGATGAAAATTGGTATATGGCTTCATCTGGTTGAGGTTCATTGTTGTTTGCACAAAAAAAGTTTCTCCTATGGTTCCCGTAGCAGCAAACCTAGGTACTTTGTTCCCATGTTATTCTTATAGAAAATAATTAAAATGCTATACATCGCTTATTTATGAATGCATAAGGATAAAACTTGGTATGTGGCTTCACTAAGATGATTTCTGTTGATATTTGCATAAAAACCCATTATTTTGTGTTCCTTGTTGCAGCAAACCTGCGTACTCATCCCCAATGTTATTCTTATGGAGAATCATTCATATTTTGATTATGGCTTGTTTGTGAATATATTTCTTATGAATCCTGTTAAGTGTTTTAGTGTGTTATTTTATATATTCATCGCTGAGTATGCAGGTTTGCTGCGTTGGGGGTATTTAGACATTGTCAACCACAGTAAAAAACTTTATAATGAAATAAGCTTTCAATTGATATACTACAACATATATCATCTACTGTTTATTAATATGACATATAAACTTTAATGTAGAAAACACTGATATTTGAATGAATGAAAAATGTCATAACATATGCAATTACTTAATACGGCAAAGTAAAAGCCTATTAAAATTATAACAATTATTATGAACAAAAGATTTGTAAACAACAAAAAACTAAATTGATTTACTTGAGTTTCCTTTGAAGTAGAGAAAGTAACAACTCACTCATTAGTTTAATTTGTTTTTCAAAATTTCCCCATTTATTGAAAACAAGTTATTTTATAATAACTTCAATAATCAAGTGTAACGACCCACTCCCAAATTTACATCAGCGGCTGTAATCTAAGAATTCAGCAACATTTGTTTGTCATTTTATTAAATATTAGTTACACCACATTTGGGATAATTTATCTAAAGTATGCTGATTAATAAATCAGTACAATAATTATGAAGACCACCAACCATTTAAAAATCCCTTCAAACAGCCCAGAAATCGAATTCAAATATTTGCCATTATAAATTGAGTCCAGAGTTTTCTAACTCGAGAGAGAGATCGTAGCCTCGCCCCAGGATGAGAATGCGGGCGTCAGCACTAGCCTCCATCGGGCCGTGCGCTGTGATTGGCTGAGGTCCGTCGCCTCAGCGCGACGCCGAGGCGTGAGAGCAGAGTTGCGCGCTGACCCCCGAGGATGTGATACGCGTCTCATCGTTCCTCATTAGAGTAAAACTAAATCAATACTTTTCCAAATTTAATGTAACCTTATTTTGTTATTGACCGCGGAAATACCTATTGTAAAACGACGTTTAAATTGTTCTAGATCAATTGTTATGAAGTTGTGAAGTTGATTGTGCGATCTAACAAATAATAATATGTTTCCCAACCGGCATTTTTATTATTTTAATACCCGAAATCGGCCTGTGGTACAATTGGTGTCAGGTGTGGGGTATTAAAATAATAAAAATGCCGGTTGGGAAACATATTATTATTTATTAGATCGCACAATCAACTTCATTTTTCATTTACAGCGTGTTCTTGTGACTATTAGGAATACTTAATCTTCATTGAGGTGGTTAATCTTATACAAAATTTAAATTACTTCCAGAAAATAAGGTTGGATACACGATTAAACATAAATATCATTGGTAAAAACAGTGTTTATCAAATTGTAACACCATATTTATAAAATCCTAAAATATTTTTTCTTGAACACAGTGATTTGGTTAGAAATGTCTAATATGCATATTCATATAAAAATTAACGTATATTGACTTATTTTTATTGATTTTAACCTTGCATTATTAATACTGCTAATTTCACATGTTTAAGCTTAGTGTTTGTGCTAATTAGTTACATTGTAACTAATTTGAAAATATGCAAACGCCTTATAAGCTGAAAATCGGTTTAAGAAATACTGTAGACAAATTTAATTCTTTAATTTATATTTGTTTCACAAGCATGTAGAGTATTTTGTTATAAAGCGATTTTAACTTGCATGCGGTAATATTAAAATAAGTTTTTGTTTTCTTGCTACGTTTGTCAGGTTTCAAATGGTGCGGTCACTGTCGTAACATTAAACTAAACTTGTAATCGTTTATTATTTGTGACAGCAATCACACTTTTAATTCAACACTCCTTTAAAAGTAAAATTTTCCGCTCTTCTTCTAAAGTTCAGATGGCAACATTATTAAACATTCCCACCTGTTTAACCTTACATCAGGTCAAACAAGATTCGTAGGTTATTAGTTAGAAAGCTAGGTAAGTAAGAAAAAGATGGAAATTAATTATCTTCTGACAAATTATAAGAACTGTATTTACCTCAAATTAAGTATTAGAGTTTTTAAAACCTATTGATATTTATAATGGTGATAGATTAATATCACAACAAATAAATTGTTTAAAAAAACTGTTTTTGCTTTTAGATTTATCGATTTTTTATTACTTCTGAAAGAGGTTGGTAAGATTATTTTGTGATGGACTTGCAGCATTATGTTCCACAAAATGCTGACCAAAATTGTTAGGGCATATTTGAATAAATACTGAGTTCCTTGGTTTTTAACACTATTTTATTTGTTTACCTTCATAATGACAAATTTAAAAAACCAATAAAGAAACTGGAGGCGTTACAAAGTTGCTCTTAAATATAAAATTTAATAAACATCGTTCTATTAGAGTAATCTCTAATTTTGTACAAATCAAGACAAAATTGACAGAATGACATACATGGTAAAATCTAATTTTTGGTTTAAGAGCATAACCAAATATGTACAAAAATAACCCAAATAAAAACTTTTTTACGGAAACTCATTGTTTTTAATATACCATGAATAGTGGAACACAGTTTAATACCAAGAGTCCCCTTTGTTAGCATACAAACGTGACCATAGGTTCCTCAAAGCGGGCCTGAGGGGAAGATCGACGATGTGGCGTTGGCAGTGGTTTCACTCCAGACCTCTTCACCTAATGAAGACTACTGACACCCTACTTCCCTCCCACTGAGAGCGTGATAGAGAATGGCCATCAGATACACTGATGACTATTAATTAGATTTGTGTCGTAATAACACAAAAATAGATTTACAAAAGTAAAATTTTACAAATTACATTATTTTATAGTATTATTGCAATGCAATATATTTTTACCTTTACTATAATATGAATACAAAAAATAAATTGAATCATAAAACTTTTATTTATGGAACGTATATACCGATTTTAAACAGTATTATGTCATATTATAAATACATATATACTTCCCTAATAAATGGCGTACAGTACATATATATCTCGGCATGGCACAATGAACGTTTGAGGACGTAAGGCAGAAAGACTGAATAATTCATTGTTTAACAAGATATGTCAGTAGTCCACGCAGTCTTTAAGCCGTAACATGGTTTTCTTATGAGAAAACGTGTAGCCAACCTAAATGAATTGCAAAACAAAAAACATGACCTACATACCAGTGGTACCAACCGTAGTTATATATATAATGATGTATAATAAGGTAGTTATATATATAACGATGTATAATAAGGTTTTATATATATAACAAGGTAGTTACGTCACGCTTGTAATGTAAGACACAAAATACCTGCAGTATTATAATGTAAGAGAGAATATATATATATATATATATATATATAATATCATACTACGTAGTTTTAAATATATATATATATATATAAAGATGTATATCACCGTAAACCCGCCACCGTCTATCCATACCTTTGTCAGCCACTGCCTCCTCCTCCCGACCTGTCCCCAGCCGCGCTGCCACTGCCCTGTCGCTACCTCCTGTAACAAATAAACATATTGCATCAGCCACCTCCCCACCACTTTCTATTATCCTGCGCGCTTTCTCTCTCTCTCTTTGCTCCCTGCTCCCGTTGCGATCGGACGTGTTTTTGCGCTGCTCCGTTCGTTGCGTTTTGCAAAGATTAAACTTGAGTGTTTGCTCCCCATAGCGGCTTCACTTTTCCTAACCTCACTTTTTGCTTTGTATTTTACATAACCTCACTTTTAATTTGTATTATTCTGCGTAACATAACCTCACTTTTATTTGAAAAAATGGCTGTAAATCCTGTCGAGGTTCTCAGTTCGGACGAAACCTATGTTAGACACTTTCGAATTTATGGAACAAGAACAATTTTTAAATTTACTAATCCTCCTCCTGAAACTACTGAAATTGATTGGCTAAGACAAGGTTTTGCCATAATTGTAAATGAAATGAAAGAGCGGGCCCATGAAAATGATCAGCTTGGTTTCACCTTGCACAGCTTAAACTTAAAAAGTAAAGAACCCGGTTTTGTAGCTTTCCGGCCCGTTGGTGAAATTGATGAGGACATCCTTTGGCAAATTTTCGGGGGTATTGTTCAATCCAATTCTGAATCAATTAAATCTACTGACACATTTAAAGTTGAATGTACCCGAGTTAATCTCCCTGTGGGTTCCGGGAAGGTAAGACCTGGCTTTTATAATACCTTTGATGAAGAATGTAAATCGAGACGGGGTATTGTAGTAATTAACAACAAGGACAACTTGTGTCTCCCCCGGGCTTTGGTGGTGGCCATAGCAAACGTGACTAAAGACCCCCAGTACAAAGCAATACGTCAGGACATGGGTAAAAGGCAAGCGTTTAAGGCAAAGGAACTTATTCGGCGGGCTAGGGTAGAGATCTCTGAGGAAGGTGCCGGTATCCCCGAATTGGAAAAGTTTCAGGACTTGCTAAAAGACTACAAAATCACAGTCTACAACTTTGACAGAAAAGGTCGTGATGTTTACTTTGAAGGGGCTGTTGAAAATCCTAAATTCAAAATTAACTTGCTCTTTCACAACGGTCATTATAATGTAATCAACAGTTTGACCGCTGCTTTCGCCTGTAACTATTTTTGTGAAGGTTGCCATGTTCCCTATGACCACAAAGCACATCACAGATGCTCAAACATCTGCCCTTACTGCCAAACCATCTCGCCTCCCTGTAAAGAAGAGCATGGGGGAATAGTTTGCCCAGACTGTAACGTTACTATGAAAAACCAGCATTGTTTTATCGCCCATAAGGTTGACAGATGCAAAACAGTAAAAAAGTGTCTAGACTGCGGGAAACTGATTAATTTAAAAGAGAGATCCGGACCTCACAAGTGCGGGGAAGTTTTCTGTAAACCCTGCAAATCATTCAAAGATCCGAATCACAAATGCTACATACAACCCAATGATGGAAAACCTAAAACTAAAGACTATCTTTTCATTTTCTTTGATTTGGAAACAAGGCAAGACGAGTCTCTCCCCTCTGACCCTGATAAAAAAGTACATCAAGTTAACCTGTGCGTCTCACAACAGTTTTGCTTTAATTGTATCGAGTCTAGATTTTGCACGGCATGTAGAAACAGAACTAAAGTTTTTAAGGAAGAACCAGTAAAACACTTCATGGAGTATGTGATGCAAGCTCGTAAACAGTTCAAAAATGTCTGTGTAATTGCCCACAACGGGCAAGGCTTTGACTTTCAGTTTTTGTTAAAGTATGTGTTGGAAGAAACTAAATTCACTCCGGAACTGGTTATGAGGGGGACCAAAATTATTTTAATGGAAATGGACAATGTGAGATTCATTGACTCCCTAAGCTATTTCCCCATGGCTCTCGCTGCGCTCCCTAACGCCTTTGAACTGCCTCCCGAGAAAAAGAAGGGCTACTTTCCCCACCTCTTCAACACCTTGGCGAACCAAAATTATGTAGGCCCTATGCCCGACAAAAAATACTACTGCCCCGAATCAATGTTTGAAAAGAAACACGAAGCCTTTGAAGAATGGTACGAGGAACAGGTGGCGAGTAACTATGTCTTTGACTTTCAAAAGGAAATCTTGGAGTATTGCATCTCTGACGTAGAGATTTTAGCTCAGGCCTCATTAAAGTTTAGACGTATTTTCTTGAAAGAATGTAACGTAGATCCTTTCCTCGAGTCCGTAACTATTGCTAGCGCTTGTAACCTGGCCTTCCGCCGTAACTTCTTGAAACCAAACACAATTGGCCTAATCCCTAAAAACGGGTACAGACTGACTGACAATCAATCAGCCGTTGCTTTACAGTGGTTAACGTGGGAAGAGGAGGAACGAGGGTTGAGGATTGAGCACGCTGGCCGGGGTAAAGAAGTTAAAATTAACGGGCTAAAAGTTGACGGGTTTGACGGGGAACGAATTTACGAGTTCCACGGGTGTTACTGGCACGGGTGCCCGAAATGTTTTCCTTACGACAGAGAGGCTCCTCTGAAGGAGGATCCCTCAGATTCACTTAACTTAAGATATGAAAGGACTCTGAAGAAAATGTCTAAAATCAGTGACTACGAAGTTGTAGTAATGTGGGAGTGTGAATTTAGAGCTTTGAAAAAGGACAATAAACTAAATCACTTGAACAACCTGCCAATCCTCAATAATCTTCCCCTCGACCCACGGCAAGCGTTCTTTGGAGGCAGAACGGGCAATTCAAAAACATACCACAAATGCGAAGAGGGAGAAACGATACAGTATGTCGATGTTTGCTCCCTCTACCCCTATGTAAACAAATATGGGAAATATCCTTTGGGCCACCCTACCATTTATGTGGGAGATAGGGAGTGCAGACAGCGAGGATTAAATGTATATGGTTTGCTAAAATGTAAAATCCTACCGCCTCGAGATCTCTACCACCCCGTACTCCCTGTTAAAATGAATAATAAATCAATGTTTGTGTTGTGTATGACTTGCGGGGAAACTCAAAACCAGCGAGACTGTGAACATGAGAGTGATAAAAGAGCGTTAGTCGGGACTTGGACTATGGATGAAGTTAGGAAGGCGATTGAGAAGGGTTACGCTGTACTGGACATGTACGAGTTGTACTGTATGAACATCTAGATGCCCTTGGAGGTCAAGTCCTTTACTATGACACGGACTCGTGTATTTATCTATACAGGGGAGGATTGTACAAGGTCTCTACGGGAGATTACCTCGGGGAAATGACGGACGAATTGGCAAGTGAGTACGGGCCCGGCTCTTATATCTTAGAGTTTGTTTCTGGGGGACCAAAGACCTACGCATACCTTGTCTGGTCAACCAAAAAGCAAAAGCTACAAACTGTGTGTAAAATCAAGGGCCTCACCCTCAATATGAAGACTTCCGAAACATTAAATTTTGAACAATTGAAAAAGATGGTCCTTAGTGAAACTGCTGAAATTTTAGAAATTGAAGAAAACAGAATCAGGAGGACTAAAGACAGAGATATTGTAACAGTAAGTGAAATTAAAAAGTTTAAAATCACAGGACCTAAAAGGAGGCTCGAGGGTGAGTACGACACCTTGCCATTTGGCTATCAAAAGGTTCAAAGACTCGAGTAACCCCGACAGGTTGCGTCACTCTTCCCCCTCCCCCGTTTTCTATTATCTCGCGCGCTTTCTCTCTCTCTCTCTGCTCCCTGCCGCCATAGCGATCTGACGTGTCCCTGCTCTTTACTATGAATCAACCAAAATCACTTTTTCAACTTTGCGAAAAACAAATCTGGGATCGCACCCGATGTATTAACGAACTAATTTGCCTAAACATGCCCCCAGTAATTTTCGAAAAGTTTGTAGAAACCCATTGGCGTAACCATTACGCCATAAGTCAAGAGTATATTAAAAAATTCTATGTAGGTCGCTCAGCATACTGTAATTGTTTATATTGGGATACATTCTTACGTAGATCTCTTAATTATTTTATAGAAATTATCTATAGCCAATGTCCTTATGTTACATTATGCTCTAAAAACAACATTGACTTTAAAGAGTTGGTACCTCTTAGAGTACCAGACTATGTAAAAAAACCCTTGTATATAAAATATAAATGTAAATGCTATAATCCCCACTGTATGAATGTACATGAACGAATGGAGGTCTATGGCGCGGGTGACGAAAAGCCCCGTAAACCTGAAAGGGGGTCTAGTAGATTGAGACGTCGGGCTAACACCCCGGCTACTCCATCGAAAGACCCATGTGTGAATGAGGGGTCCAGTAGATTGAGGCGCCGGGCTAACACCCCGGCTACTCCATCGAAAAGACCTCGGGTGAAAGAAGGACTTTGTACATTGAGGAGCCTGGCCAACACCTAGGCTACTCCTTGGAACGGTCCGGTGGGTAAAAAAAAGTATAAAAAGTAAAATACAAAAAAATAAACGGAGGAGACAACTAGTTTGTTTTGGAAGGTCTCCACGAGTCATGGCGGTGGAGGGGCCATGACTTTACTAAAAAAATATATAAATAGAAGATTTGGATAATTTTAATCATTATCAAAATGGACGGTAAAACAGCTATAGCTAATGAACTACACCGACCTGCCAGGAGAAATTATACCAGGCGTAAAGTTACCCTTAAGGGGCTAACAGACCTTTATCAGGCTGATCTCGTTGAAATGAAGCCTTATTCCCAAGTTAATAAAGGGTACAAGTACATATTGACGATGATTAACTGTTTGTCCAAAGTGGCGTTTGCCGTACCATTAAAAGACAAGTCAGGACCACAAGTCGCTAAAGCTTTAGAACCTATTTTAGCCAAGTATAAAATGAAAAACTTTCAAACAGACCAAGGAACCGACTTTTTTAATAAACATGTAAACGCTCTAATGAAAAAATATAAAATCAATCACTATTTTACATTTTCTGAACTTAAAGCCAGTATAGTAGAAAGATTAAACAGGACTCTCAAGTCAAAAATGTACAAACTATTTACAGCCCGTGGAAGTTACGAATGGTTAAGTATATTGCCAGAAATTGTAAAGTCTTACAACAATACAAAGCACAGGACTATAGGTATGAAACCCAAAGATTTTAAACAAAAACACGTCAAAGATATTTTAAAGAGAATAAATAAAGTTAAGAAACCAAAACACAAAATCCTTAAACAAAAATTAAAAGTAGGCGACAGCGTTAGAATCAGTAAAGTGAAAAGAGTTTTCAAAAAAGGGTATTTACCAAATTGGACAAACGAGACGTTTACAGTATACGCAATTAAACCAACAAGACCGGTAACATACATACTGCAAGACAGTAGAGGAGAGATACTCAAAGGTGGGTTTTATGCCGAAGAAATTAGCAAGTCCAAAACCGGTGACGTTTATTTAGTTGAAAGAGTATTAAAAAGGAAAGGAGACAGACTCTTTGTACGATGGAGGGGGTATGATAGCAGCCATGACAGTTGGATAGATGCTAACGACCTCCGTTAGTGAGGGACAACGACATGCTAATGCCAATGACCTGCAGGCCGGCCACCTGGCTTAGTGCCGATGACCGGAGCCCGGCCATCTGCCTTAATGCCGATGACCGGAGCCCGACCATCTGGCTTAATGTCGATGACCGGAGCCCGACCATCTGGCTGACCATCTGGCTGGCCTCTGTTAGCGAAAGGAAATGACATGCAACCACGTAGGATATTATCTTAGATTGATGTTGACAGCCTGCGGTAACGAGGCAGCGTGACATGCAAAAGCGCTCAACCGTGTCTAAAGTCACTCTACCGTGACTTAAAAGCTTGCACGTGAAGTGATTACTTAAAACCAAAGCAATTAGTTGTATGTAACCAGTCACGATGCGGCTTGTAAAGCAGGAAGTCGAAATCTCTGTTCAAAACTTTGACGAATATTTCACAGGTTCCGGTATGGTAAAAAAGAATAAGCACGGTGTTTTATTGCCAGATTCGATACGTTGCATTATAGTGGGGCCCAGTTCATGTGGAAAAACTAATGTCTTATTTAATCTATTATTTGATCCAAACGGTCTGAGATTTGAAAACATTTATATATTTTCAAAATCCCTCTATCAACCAAAATACAAACTATTACAAAAAGTTATACCTAAGGAGATTGGTTATTTCGCGTATGATGATAATAGTTTAGTTTTACACCCAAACAAAGCTAAACCAAACTCTATAATGATTTTTGACGATATATCCGCCGAAAAACACAATAACATTAGAAACTACTTTACTATGGGAAGACACAACAATTTAGATACATTTTATCTCGGTCAGACATACAGCGCTATTCCCAAACAACTGGTGAGAGACAATTGCAACCTTATTATTCTATTTAAACAAGACGATAAGAACTTACGACATGCTTACAACGATCATGTCACTACGGACATGTCATTTGACAAATTTAAAGAAATATGCGCTCGAGCGTGGCTTGATAATTTTGGATTCCTAGTTATTGACAAAACTTTGGACCCTTATAAGGGAAGGTACAGAGTGGGAATGGACAGTTTTATAGAAGCTTTCTAATGGGTCGCTTCTACTATTATAACGATATAAGGGGATTTGATAAAAAACTTCATAACGTAAGGTCTAACCTCTGTACATATTATTACAAGGATAAAAAGAAATTTTGTGGAAACTATTGCAGTAGGAAGGGTAAACACGGTCATCCGTTCAATAAAAGGTGTTGGAGACATAAAAAACCTCCAAGCACCGCGATACTACCACCCGTAGTTTTATTAATGATATCTGCGAGTGAGAGAACATATAATAGAGATACTTGGTTAAACTTTTTACAAAAGTGTGAGGAACAGAGTGTACCCTTAGAGTTGGTAATTTATCATGAGGACATGAACAACTATACCGTCAGGGACCCTCAAAACTTGATCTCTAGATTTAGACCCTTTCCGGATATATTTGGTAAAGTATTGCCTTTACGTAACCTTCATGGTAGTATTAATTTTGCTCAGATTGTTTTGAGAATGTTGGAGTACGGTTGCAAAATACCTCACGCGATCGGTTGTATAGTTTTGACAGAAAGGACTATTCCCATCAGGTCGCCTATAGGTATTTATAACACATGCGTATATCTCAAATGTTATATTGACATTAGTTACAACACTGCCTGGGGGCCGATTCCTGACGATACTCCCAAAGGGCCTAGGGGTAAACCTTTTGCTGCCGTAAATAACTACTGCCAGGGGTTATATACTACAGAGTTTTTAAGAGCAGCCCTGCCCACAGTGGCCTCACAGTGTGAGAGATTTGGTATTAGTTTAAAAAACGGTGTATATAGAGTGACAAATCAAACATTATTTGAACAGTGGAAAACATTCACAGGGACCAACCCGTGTGAATTTTGGCTTCTCAACTCGTATTTAATGTACAACAGACATCATGATAAACCATTGAGAATGTTGAGCAAGTATATGGAAAAAACCGTTGAGAACGACAAGTATATAGTAACACATATATCCCAATGGAGAGACAATGTAAAGCGATCCTTTGTTTTTAAAAGTTTAACAAACCGTTATGTAATACCGAGACACAGTCTTGTAAGAGAGGAAAGTAGATATTATAAAGGATTAGACTTTAGTGCTGGTGTTTCTTTGAAAGATGTAATACGTTACATGAAAAGATGCAAGAAGCGTGCCCTGTTTTTTAGACAGGTTGAACTACCTTAAATCTAAATGTGATTGCTAAAATCTATCATTTATGACTATGGAGCGAAACAGTAAACAACTGACTAGCCGACTCATAGAGTTGCGTAATGCTATTAAACGCAAATATAAACTTTTTAAGGAGGGTGCTGCGGAAAGTGATATTTTGCTTGAGAAGCAGTATAAACCGATTATTCAAGAACTTAGAAAAACGACAACAAACACAGCAGACATAAAAACTGAACCTGAAACCTTTAAAGAAGAGCCAATGGAATACGATACCACAGACGACGAAGGAGAAATAACTGAATTTATCCCAGCGAGTGTCTCTACACCTGAAACCAGCGGGTTAAAGCAAATTGTATCAACCCCTACGGGACTGGAAACAGCGTCCCAATATATCGAAAACCAGTTTAGTAACCCCATGACAGTGAGATATATGACAATGCTTTTAAAGGATGCTAGCGGTAAGGTCCGAGTAATTGACCATGATTATGGCCCTAGATACGAAGGCAGTACTTTAATGATGGGAGATAAGGTGTTAGACTTTGACAACGATGGAACTATTCTAATAAACAACACAAGATATAGTCCTACTGAAGGCTTGTATGAGCTCATATTTAAGAGAACCCCTGACGAGGATATATACAATAAAGACGATCTTAATACCTATAAGAGTATTATTATCGCCACCAACGCTCACAAGAAAGGTTACAGATTCCACAATGCAGTTAGAAGGGACAACAACCTAAAGTACAGAAGAATTATTAAAGACCTATTCCCGGCCAAAGCGGGTAAGGGTCTAGCGTGGAAGAATGCAAGATCTCGTGATATAATACATTGGGATGACGCCAATGAATTAGTGGATCGGTTGCGACACATTGCTATGTCAACAGAGAGTGGAAACAGAGTACATAGCAATGAAATACTAGGTATCGTGGAGGAACTGAGAGAGGCCGGCTTTATAAAAGGAGCTGGCAACAGTAGATTTAAAGCATTACTAAAATGACCATTGACAAATTCGGACGTAGTAGCCGAAAATCCCGAGGTGAGGCCGTCAAGGGCCCCAAGGGAGAGGGTTTTAATTTAACGCCCGACGGTGACTACGATATTCAAAATAAACGGTTATGTAATCTAAAAAGACCTGCAGACGATAATGACGCGGTGACAAAAAAGTTTATGTCTGACAATTCCTTGATTTTAGATGAAAAAAAAGAGTATTTTGACGCTAATAAATGTGTTATTCGACATGTAAAAGTACCACAAAATTCCGACGACGCCGCTACAAAATATTACGTAGACTACAAATGTATTCCTTTTACAGGAGAACATTATATTATAGGAAACAAAATACTAAGAGACGTACGGGATGCCGAACAAGAGTATGATGCTGTAAACTTGCGGATGTTAAAAGAATCATCAAAATCAGCCTTAAAGCTCGTAGATAACACTTTTTATGATTGTCAGTCAAAGCAAATAAAAAATCTGTCGGATCCGACAGATTTTCAAGACGTACTTAACTTAAATTATATTGTAAGACTATTGGGTAAAGTTCTATTTGATATTTACAATACCTTAGGAGCTCCAATACAGACAGACAAGGACACCTGGGTCAAATTAAATGTTGTAAATAAATACTTTTTAGATGAAAATACACGACAATTCCGTAATAAAGATGATGATGAAGAGGAAATTATAGACACGGACCCTTTCCCCAGTTTCCTCAGGACGGGATCCGGTTTAAAAACACATTAACTGGCAAAAACTAATTAGTCTTCGCCGAGCCGTTCAACATGCGGGTTGTTTTATTGTTTTTTCTGCCTCTTGCCTCGTGCAACAAGTCGATAGATTTTTTGACTTATTACGGGTATTTGGAAAAAAACGCTTTGACACAAAACATTACTTCTGCAGTAAGACAATTTCAAGAGTACTTTCGTCTTGAACCAACGGGGGTGTTTGATAACGATACTTTGGCCCTCATGTCCACGCCTCGGTGCGGTCACCGAGACAATATACTACCGTTCTCGGCTTTACCCAATAGAAAGTGGAATACATCAGTAATAACGTGGTACCAATACGGAACACCACAGCACCCCCACCTGATACAGAAAGCTTTTGATGTATGGGCCAAACACGCGAATTTAACATTTAAAAAGGATATAAATAATCCAACAATAATTATATCATTTTCTACGGGTAGACAACATGTGTTTTATTCTAGACACGATACTTGCCCCTATGACTTTGACGGTCCTGGGTTAGTTCTCGCCCACGGCTATCTCCCCAATACGGGGTATACTTCTACAGACATACACTTCGATTCGGAAGAAAATTGGGATTTTACTATGAATTTACCACGATATGGAAACATTTCGTTCTTTTTAACTTTGGTTCATGAGATTGGACATACCCTTGGTTTGGATCATTCAGGTGATGATAAATCAGTAATGTTTCCTTTTAACAGGGATCCTACAGGGATTGTTGACTTGAACGAATACGAGCTAAGCAACGATGACAGACTCGCTATGGAGTATCTTTACGGCAAGCCCACTAAAACATTTGCAACCATTCCAAAAATAAATACAACAGCAGCCACACCCACTACCGTTACAACGCCCAGTACAACAACAACAACAACAACAACAACAACAACTACAGCCGTAACACCACCCGAAATATTTGAAAAACGCGATATTTGTGAATTAAAAGGTCAAATTGATACGTACGTTATTGTGAACAAAAGGATATTTGCTTTCTTTAGGGATTATGTATGGATTATTAGTCTAAACCCTGCAGATAGGATTCCTGAGGATTTAACACGACCAAGAAGAATATCACACTGGCTCAAATTCTTACCACGAAATTTTACTGAAATATCGGCCATTTACCAACGGCCTAACGGTGAAATCGCGTTATTTACTGACAGTGAGGTGTTTTTATTTAGATACCCTTCACTGTCCTTGATTACAATGTATAATGTCAATAACATAGCCGGTAGAATGGTACATAAAGTTAACGCGGCCTTTGCAACTAACACGGGGAAGAGCTACATGATTATTGACGATTGGTATCTGATTGAAATAAACGAGTGTAATTATACGGGTGTTTTTATGGGTATGGTCTCGTCTACGCTTTACGGTATCCCAGCCCACTGTAGCGGTGCCTTTAGATATATAAACGGGATGATTTACTTTACCACATCCAGTGGCTCGTTAGAATACAGTGAGTACACAAACGCTGTGTCTCGTACGGTGCCTGACATTTTTGAAGTTTTAAATATCCCGTGTATACGTGAGTCACTACTAAATAAACTCTACGAGGTTATTAGATATTTACAATAAATGGCTAAAAACAGAAGGAAACCTCTCAGACGTAAGCTAGCGGTCGTACAAGGTGGAGGTATTGTTTCATCCGTTCTTAATAAGGCCATAGACCTCCTACCTGTTGAATTACATTTGCCTGGAGGATATCAATTTTGCGGTCCTGGCACGAGATTAAAAGAGAGATTGGAAAGAGGAGACAAAGGAATAAACGGTTTGGACGAGGCCTGTAAGGTCCACGACATAGCATACTCGCGGTATTCCGACAGCGAGCGGCGAAGGCAAGCTGACAAAGAGTTGGCGGAACGCGCTTGGCAAAGATTCAAGTCTAGTAACGCCAGTGTTGGTGAGAAAGCCGCTGCTTGGGCAGTCACCACGGCCATGAAAGCAAAATCAAAATTGGGGGGAGGCCGTAAAAAGAAACGCCCCGTTAAACGTCCTCGGGGCAGAGGGTTGTATCTTAGGCCTTATAAGAAGGATGGTGCGGGTAGTAAGAGAGGTGCAGGTAAGGGGAGAAAAAGGCGAACGAAAAAAAAGCATCTCGATACCTGTAAAACCGCTAACAAATTATGATTTAATCAAATACGCGAGGTTATTAAAGATTCCTAATTTTAGAGGGGTTTACATGAGGGACAGTTTACCGAAACGCCCCAAAAAATGTGAATCTGCTATAGTTAACCTGGACAGTACAGCTAATCAAGGTACCCACTGGGTTTGTTATAAAAAGATTAATAAGAAAGCCTATTATTATGACAGTTTTGGAAACCTAAGACCACCACCAGAAATCTCACGATACTTGGCGGGCTGTGAACTTTACTATAATTACGAAAGACAACAGACTTTTGACTCAGTTGTTTGCGGACATCTTTGTTTAAAGTTTCTCTGTAATTATAATGTTTTGTCTCACGGGATCAACTAGTGTTCTATCCCACGAGCTAGCATTTCCCATAGATGTTAGCAAGGGTGAATGGGAACTTGGTTTAATTGAACTGACCACTTATAATTCTATACCAAACATTGAGAAAGACATTAATGATAAGTTTTACTACGGTGATGATAAAAGTATTACAATTCCTGAGGGCTCTTACGAGATCGAGGACATTGAAAAATACATACAGTCTCAACTGCCGAAGAAAAAAGTAACATTTACGTTAAAGCCAAATAATAACACTTTAAAAGTTACAATATTTTGCTCTGAAAAAGTTGACTTTACTAAAGAACATTCATTGGGAACACTCTTGGGCTACAAAAAACAAATATACGAGGCTAATAAACATCATGTTTCTGAACTGCCTGTGGATATAATTAAAGTTAATTCAATACGGGTCGAATGTAATGTCACACGCGGGTCGTACCTAAACGGAGTCGAGGGTCATGTGATACACGAGTTTTACCCGGCCGAACCACCGGGGTATAAAATAGTTGAGCTCCCGAGAAACGTGATTTACTTACCGGTAATCAGTCAAAGGATCAATACCTTAACAGTGTCCATAAAAGACCAGGACGGTAATCTTGTTAACTTTCGCGGAGAAAGAATCTCGATTAGACTACATTTAAGACAGAGTAATGGGGCTACTATTTAGGGGAATGCCTACGGGGCAGTCGGTCAGTAGTGTTCAGAAAGCCAAGGTGTTAACGTGTAAAAACATATCGTTTCTTCGTTCTATCGGTTTTAAAGTAATAAAAAATGGCGCTATTGGCGATAGACAGCCCGGCTGTATACGATGATTTGATAACAGGGATGGAATTTCACACGCACTTACCCTATGCAAATTCTACTTTCAATAATAATGATGAAATAAGAATACCAATATTACAGCAAGATATAATAACTGCGCCTTTTGAAAGCTTTATTGTAATTCACGGTAAAGTCAGCGCTAAAAAGACGGACGGGACTCCTCAGGATGTTTCCTTTGTAAATAACGCAGTGGCCTTTATGTTTGAAGAAATCCGGTACGAGATTTGTGGCAAGGAGATTGACAGAACGAGAAATGTTGGTATTACTACAACTTTAAAGAATATCCTGTCCATTCGCGAGGAAGAAAAAAATACTTTTAAAAACGCCTGCTGGCTAGGCCCTGGTAATTCTGAAAAAGTAACAGATTTTGTATATTCGATCCCATTAAAACATCTGTTAGGGTCTGCCGAAGATTACAAAAAGGTGCTAGTGAACGTAAAACAAGAATTGATACTTTTACGCTCGGCTTCGGATATTAACGCTGTAAAGTTAGCGAACGCCGGTACTTTAGATTTAACATTAGAAAAAATTTATTGGCGTATACCTCACATAACAATCAATGACGCTCAAAAATTAAAACTGTACAAATATATAGAGAAAGACCCTGCAATACATGTTCCCTTCCGCCAGTGGGACATGATTGAATACCCGAACCTGCCGAGTACGGAGACATTCTCCTGGACACTGAAAACGTCTACTCAGACAGAAAAGCCCAGGTATATCGTACTCGCCTTTCAAACAGACAGAAAAAACGACTTAACAAAGGACATGTCACAATTTGATGCCTGCAACCTAACTGATGTAAAACTTTATTTAAACTCAAACTTTTACCCGTACGATAACCTTCGAGGAAATATTACTTTAATGTATGATATGTTTGCTGCCTTCCAAAACTCGTATTATGGAAGAATCGGTTCGCCTATATTAAATTTTGACGATTTTAAAGCAAAGTGTCCTCTGTATGTAATTGACTGTTCAAAACAGGACGATACTATTAAAACAGGGCCTGTAGACGTAAGGCTCGAAATTACAACAAAAAGGGCCTTTCCAGGTAATACTTGGGCATACTGCCTTTTACTACATGATATACATTATTCCTATAAGCCTATAACGGGAGATGTCAGGAAAATCTCGAGTTAGTTTTTCCAACCCGGTAGTTACAGAAATATACAGTTTGCCAGAAGAAGACAGGAAATCAGATTGGGAACTCATGGCACGGGACCGAGCCAGGTTTTTGAGACGTATCAAATTAACAGAAGAAAAGATTTCCCGAGTAATTTTTAAACAGTGGACCCTGAGGGTCACGTGACTCATATTTTAATCAAAGGGGTGGGGGTAAAAGATACATTTATATGTCCAAAAGAGATAATTAATCAGTCTCTTTCTTGAACTCGTTGGGTAAACATGGGTTACAACGGTTGTGTTAAGATTGAATACTTTAAAGACGGGCTTTTAATCAAAACGGATTACTTAGACTGTTGTGTATTTAATACCGCTAGTGCAAAGTTTCAACTACCCTCGGGGGCTGATAGCATTATTGTTAATTGGTGTACAGATTTTGATAATAGCGAGACTTCAGAAGACGAATATTAAATATGGCTTTGCAAGAATTTATAATCATTCCTAAATGTAAAGAGCCAATAGATTTGATGACTGGAGTATTTTTAAAGTCAGTCCATTTCTTGGACCCCGAATTAACTAAAAGTATTGTGACGGGTATTTTTAAAAGTCGAGACAATAGTCTGGGTGTATTGATTAAAGGGAGAAAAGGTGTTGTGTTTTGGTCTTACGATTCTTTCTGTCAACTAATTGACAGGTTAAACGAAGTAACTTTGGCTTTATTGGGGAATTATCAGTGTTTCATAACTATAGATGCGGGGCCTAGCATAAAGGTTAACAATATTTTTGGGCATCAGTACGTTTGTGTCTCTGATGGAGAACACTCCTTGGCTCTTAACCGTCACGAGTGGGATCAACTTGTAAAAAATATTCCTTTAATTGGTCGCGAGGTATTGCAATTATTTTATATTGAGGATATTATACAAGTTTATATTAATCAGGTTTTAACCGGTGCTGAAACCTGTACAGATCAATTACCGCCTCACGTAGCCGACCGTTTATATCAGGAAATTTTATTATGGAAGCTATAGTGGAGTTTCAAGCTTTCCGGAGTAACGGTAATAGATTTATTATTAAAGAACTTGCTATAGTTGGGAGGTCGTATAGAACACAGATTGTGTTCCGACCTCCATACTGTTTTAATTTGTTGAATAGTAAAATGCAAAGGACAGCTCGCTGGCTGACTCGTCATTATCACCACATTAAGTGGGACGATGGCGAAGTAGAGTATAGTGAGGAGCTTTTAAGCTCACTCTGTAAACCTTTTGAAACTATTTACACAAAAGGTTTGGAAAAGGCTCAATTCCTTCGGGAATTTCACCCTAATATTAAAGAAATAAATATTGTAAATAGTAGCGATAGTTATGAACTTGTAGATTGTATTATTGTACATGGAAATAAAAATGAAAACTGTGCTTTGAAGTCCGCAAAGTACTACGCTCGAAAAATATTTTCGAGTGGGGCCTAATAAAAATAAGGCCCGGCAGTCGCTCACCATCAGGCAGGGTTAAACCCTTTGTAAGTCCATGGGTGTGGGGAGGTTGGCCTAAAAAACCGTGAAACCGTTTGTTGTAATCCTCCGACTGTCAGGGAAAAGCGGATTGAAAAGCGCGACAAAAAAAATATATAAAGTAAAAAAAATTCTCTGTCTATTTTCTAGGCTAAAATGAAAGGACACAGTCTTAGTAAATAGCCTATTGGGGTAAACAGAGAACAAAAATATAAAAAAGGAGGTAGCATTTTGTTATGGAGTGGCTACCACAGTGAGAGGCGATGGTTGGGGCCTCTCACCCCAGAGGTTAGGCCTCCAGGGGAAGCTCTGGGTAACCAAAAAGAACGCGCCGACGCTCCTACGGCCTAGCCTAAAGGCTTACCGTGGTGTGGAAACGCGAGCGTTCAAAATTATAGTTTAAAGAAAAAAAACATACCTTTATAACGTGTAAATTACCCAGTCTGTGGAGAACTCGTACTCACACGCGAGGCACTTGTAGTCAAGCTTCCACGAGTAGACTAAAGTAGCGCACGATATAATATTATTACAATAGTGGTACGTTAGTCTAAAATGAGGGGTAATTTCAACGCAGTGCCCGTCACTACAAAACCCGAATCTAAAAAATGGCTCAAAACTACCACAAAACACCGTGGACTCTGTACACGGCGGATCCATGGTGCAGACTGAGACGACGCTAAACAAATACTGTGGGCGGCCGAGCCAAGCGTGACTCGGCGATGCGGTCCGGTGACTGACTCAAGGGGCGCGCCCTAACCGTCATACCGCCCGCATAACGACCGGCTAAGTGCTTTTCTACAGGACATTTTAACGGACAAACCTACAGTTAGATATATTGTACTCACATTAACAGGAACAGGAACATTCTCGGGACGCCGAGATTTCTTGAAACATCCCGCACTCGAAGCAGTTTTGGGACCGGATGTATGGCCGGTGCAGGCAGTAGCCTAGGTTTTCGGTCCCCAGCCACCAGCCGTCAATGTAGGCGTAAGGCTCGAAACTGTGCGGCGCTAGTTCGTAGATCTGCAAAACAAACAAAACAAAACATTATACACAGTCACACATAGAACAAAACAAAAGTTAACCTTATTAATAATTGTACCCACCGAGTAACAGTTACTACAATAGCTCCGCCCACAGATAAAGTAACTTGCTTTATAACATTTACTTTTGTGCTCTTCAATTAATAATTTTTTCAATAAAAACGGAAGGTTTAAATCACAAATCTCTTGGAGGAATTTAAATTTTGAACAATAGTGCTGAAGGCAAAGTTGGGTTAAGCTCGGAGGGTTCATCACGGCTAACTGAGAGAGGAGCACAGTGTGGGGGGCGCGGCTAACGGAATCTGCGGGCTGTGATTGGTCGGCTGTTTACACCGGTGTTGGAAGGGATATTGCGTATAAATACGGGTCTCTGACCCGGTGTTATGGTACTATGCACTCTGCAGTGGTTGTTTTAGTTATCATGTTGTTCCAAGTTTTAGCTCTCGTGTGCCTTCGCTTGGTGATTGGTTTCGACCAAGATGAAAACATCCCGCCCAATAATCAGGTAATTAAAGTTTCAAACAATTACACTATAGATTTACCCACTATACATTTAGTAGTTTACTTAGTTAATAAATTTTTTCAGGATCTGTCATCGACGACTCCTCAGGATGGTGACCAAACACCCCAACCTCTAAGTCAGGACATGTTTTTTGCTGATGATCTTGACGTGCTCTCTATACGTGCAGTAAGTAATTTGTTTTCTCTTTTTTTAAACTTTATGGTAGGGTTAGTATTAATAGAATGTGTATACTTAGACAGTTTATTTTTTTGTTTTCAGAGCGGTTCGGGACTGAGCAGTTTATCCCAGCGCCTGTCACAACAGGTAAAAACGTACTTACAAATATTTTTTTAAATACAAGAGTTTAGGTTTTACATTGAAATGAGGTTAATTATAATTTTTTATTTTTTTCAGAGTGGGTCTTCTACGGTTAGCGGTTTACAATCCATATCTCAGGTGGGTTAATTTATTTAGTTTTTATATTCGGTATGATTATATTAGCCTTTATAACAGCGTTTGTTTATACATGTTTTTATGTGTTTAGGAAGAATATAACGGCAGGATTAGGCAGATGTTAAGATTGTCTGGCGAGTCTGGGGTATATATCGAGACCTCGCGGACCTTCCTTGATGACGGCAGTTTGTTGACGAGAAATAGGTTTACGGTTAGTATGGGTTTTATTCCGTGTTTTTTTCAACGTTTATAGTTTTTTTATTTATTTAATAGTATTATTTGGTTTGTGTTTTTTTTTGTTACAGGACGATATTGCCGGTCTAAGCCCTGAGGCCCGGGAGTCGATCTCTCAAGGTTTAGAAAATGTAAGTCTAAATTTTATTTTTATTTGTCTGTTGCAGTATGATCTTGGTGTAAGTCCTGAGCTTGTAGAGACTAGCATGCGAGAGTTAGGAACTGTAAGTTTTATATTTTTTTTATTTAGCTTATTTAGCAATACTTGCACGTAGAGGTTAGGGGTTGTTTGTGGTTTTCTCTAACTCTAATGTTTTTTTTTTCAGTGGCAGAGGCCAGCATCTCCTGTCAGGCGGACGATGCCTAATATTATTAGACGCGGCACCTCGGTAAGGACATATCATTGCTATGTGATTTTTAGCGTTAATAATGTAGTAAACAATAAAATAATAAAATTAGTTACAATATACTGTTTGCTTTTCAGGTAAGGGACCGGTCTCCACACCCCCGGCCCGATACCCCAATTACGTCATATGCGGTTCATCTGGCTAACACTGAGGTGATTAATTAATTATTATATAGGTACTTGTTTTTTTCCACTTGCTTATTTTTAGAATTGTATAATTGATTTTATATTTTCTTTTTCAGCTCGTCGGTAGTGATGGCGAATCCCAGTATTTTATAAGCGAGGATGGATACCTGCTCTCTATACGTGCAGTAAGTATTTTGGTTTATGGGGGAGTATATAGTTTTAAGTACGGGTATTTTATTACACTAATTGTATTTTGTTTTCAGAACAACCCCAGAAGCGTCAGATTTCCGCCACGGTACCGCCAGGTGACAGAATCAACTTTTACCCAGCGGAGACTTGAGCTATGGGCGGAAATTAGGAACACCGACGAGACGGGGTTGTACTCGTTTGGAGAGAGGGCCGTTATCGCTGGGGACGGCTGGTGCCTCACACGCTTAATGGTATGTTTTGGTATGGTATGAGTATGGTATGGTGTTGATATTGTATTGTATGGTATGGGTATCTGATACCTTTGTTTTTTTTTATTTACAGAGGGGTGGTGAACCGGTAAGACGGACTCACCTGGCCGAACCCCCTCTACGGATAACATCGGGTGGGCCGGTTTCTATTCACTCAGAGGAAACGAGCGCGAGGACGCTAATCAGCCATCTACACTATACGGTTAGTATCGTCGTATTGTTTAAAGTATTTTTTTTAGTCATAGGTTTTGATAATGGTGTTAACGGTCTCTGTTTTTTCAGGGGCAGAACGTAACAGGTGCAAGGATGGAGGAAGAGGATGTGCGTCGGCGGGACAGGGCTCGACCAAACAGCCCTACACCCTCAAGGGTACTTTCCTCCTGGCATAGCAGACCTTCACTACATAGTCTTGTAAGTAATAAGGTTTAACAGTTGCGTATGTTTGATATACATTTTAGGTTTTAGTTATAGTAATAATAATAATATAAACATTATTTACAGGGGCAGAACGTAACTGGGATTAGGGCGGTGCCTGCAATTCCGTTTGCTGATCGGGACGAGGTTGGTGCAAGGGTGGAGGGGGATGTATTCGCCTTTCCCTCGGGCTCGAGAGCTCCCAGACTTTCGGTAATTTTTATTTTGTTATACTGTTGTATTTTTTGTTTTTTTTACTGTGTGTGTACCTTGTGATAATTGATCGTTTTGTTTTTTAAAGTCAATACCGGAAGTCCACATTGCTGCCTTGGAGGAGAGGGTAAACAGGCCGAGCACCGGTGCAAGGGAGGTAGCGGGACCGTCAAGACGGGTTGAACCTATTGTAAGTATCTTTATCGGGGGTTAGGGTTTGTTTTTTTTTTGTTTTGTAAACTTGTGTTATATTTAATTTGTAATGTTTCAGAATTTAAGGTGTGAGGAACGAATGCCCGCGGTCGACCCCCCTGCCGATTGCGCCGTCTGTCGCTTTGAGGAAGGCCTGTTACGGCTGAGGATGCGGCTTTTTGAAATGGTAAGGTTCCAAGTCATTCGTTTGTAAGATATAGGGTAATAATTAACTTTACGAATAGATTCTTACCTGATGTGGTTTTCAGGAGCGTGGGACAAACACCTCCGAGGATGTTCCGGGCATCGTCAACCGGATCGCGGCCGTCCGGACAGAGCTGGGTGAGGCTCTGACCTTGTCACGGAACGCCTTGGAGGACGCGGAGGAGGACCAGATCCGCGAGATCGCTCCGGCTGTGTGGGAGGAGCTCCGTGCCACCATGGAACGCATCCTCAGCTACAACGACAGGAGGATGGATAATCTTATTATCCGTGGCACGCCTCCTCCTACAGAAAAGCCGAGGTATATAGTTTGTCAGATCTGTATAAGTGCCCTCCCAACTGTAGCCCTCCACCCCTGTGGGCATGCATTGTGTCCGGCTTGTAGCCGCCGGGTCACCTGCTGCCCCTTTTGCAGGACTGTCGTTAACAGCCGAACAAGGTTGTTTTTTAATTATTAGGTTTTTTTTAGTGTTGTATTTTTTTTTAATTATTGTAAATTTGTAAATTATTGTGTCACTGCATTAATAAATTAAAGTAAGTCTTGATTTTTTTTTTTAAGTCCCAAGGCAGTTTAAAGTCCCCAATTGTTTCACTGTATAATATTGTATTAAAGTAAGTCTTGAATTGTTTTTCTAAGTCCCAAGGCAGTTTAAAGTCCCCAATTGTTTCACTGTATAATATTGTATTAAAGTAAGTCTTGAATTGTTTTTTCTAAGTCCCAAGGCAGTTTAAAGTCCCCAATTGTTTCACTGTATAATATTGTATTAAGGTAAATTAAAATTATTTTTTCTAAGTCCTAAGGCAGTTTAAAGTCCTGCATTGTTTCACTGTATAATATTGTATTAAAGTAAGTCGTTCAAAAGCATAAAATAAATTTAATAAGTCCCAAAGTGTTTGATATGTATTTTAAAATTATTGTTCTAAGTTTTGCGTTGTTTCACTGTATAATATTGTATTATGGTAAATTAAAATTATTTTTTCTAAGTCCCAAGGCAGTTTAAAGTCCCCAATTGTTTCACTGTATAATATTGTATTAAGGTTTTTTTTCAATGTATTTTTTTTTAAAGTCCTAAGGCAGTTTAAAGTCCTACCTTGTTTCACTGTATAATATTGTATTAAAGTAAGTCTTGAGTTGTTCAGAAAACATAAAGTACATTTAATAAGTCCCAAAGTGTTTGATATGTATTTTTAAATTATTGTTCTAAGTCCTGCATTGTTTCACTGTATAATATTGTATTATGGTAAATTAAAATTATTTTTTCTAAGTCCTAAGGCAGTTTAAAGTCCTGCATTGTTTCACTGTATAATTTTGTATTAAAGTAAGTCTTGAATTGTTCAAAGTACATTTTTATAAATGATTTGTAAAGAAAAAACTATTTAAGCTATAGACATTTTTGAAGTCTACACAATATTGTATTAAAGTAAGTCTCGAATTGTTCAAAGTACATTTTTATAAATGATTTGTAAAGAAAAACTATTTAAGCTATAGACATTTTTGAAGTCTACACAATATTGTATTAAAGTAAGTCTCGAATTGTTCAAAGTACATTTTTATAAATGATTTGTTAAAGAAAAACTATTTAAGCTATAGAAATTTTTTGAAGTCTACACAATATTGTATTAAAGTAAGTCTCGAATTGTTCAAAGTACATTTTTATAAATGATTTGTAAAGAAAAACTATTTAAGCTATAGAAATTTTTTGAAGTCTACACAATTTATAATTGTACTAAGTTTTAATAACAGTTCAGCTTGAGTATTTAATTCTGTGTTACGATATAAGGAATAAATAAATGTCTTTTTTAAAATGATTTTTTCACTTACCTGGTATGATGTGGTGTGGTCCAATGCCTGGTACTGACTGACTGAAGTTGCTGGTTGGAATCGGCTGAGTAGAGTCACACAGTTGCGTAAGGAACGCTCAACTATGATATATAGTAACCATACGATAGTCACTCGGCTGTTCCATAACCAGATGTCACTGATTGATCACTAGTATTAATGACGTGAGTCGACGTTTTGGTCGACCATAACTCAGACGCGAGGCCACTGGGGCGTCGTTGTCCCGATTTGATCTGTGGCAGGCGATAAGCTTGATCGCTCAACCGCGACCCGGCGATGCGGGCTGCTCTCTCTTACATTATAATACTGCAGGTATTTTGTGTCTTACATTACAAGCGTGACGTAACTACCTTGTTATATATATAAAACCTTATTATACATCGTTATATATATAACTACCTTATTATACATCATTATATATATAACTACGGTTGGTACCACTGGTATGTAGGTCATGTTTTTTGTTTTGCAATTCATTTAGGTTGGCTACACGTTTTCTCATAAGAAAACCATGTTACGGCTTAAAGACTGCGTGGACTACTTATGTCTTCGAATTACGGTTTATTTTATTATTTTTGACAAAAGCAAACTATTGTAATCTATTAAATTTCACATTATAATAATTTTTAAAAACATTTTTTAAAATCAATAGCCTCTAATAAATAGGATATGTGAATCGATTATTAATATTTTAAAAAGCACTGTAATAGTTAATTTAAAAAAAAATTGTCTGTAATCTATGAAATCATATAAAACGTGTTACATAGCGATTGATAAGACTACTTCCAATTGAAATTTATCCCTTAACATCTGAAAACATTCAACAATTTTTTCTTACTCTGACCTTTTCTTACTCTGACATCCTTACAGGATGTGTTTAGGAACAACTCTCTATTTTCGTGATATTAGTTCAGTCAGGTTATAATTATAATTTAACTGTAGTGTATTATTTTTTAAACAACATTATTTTATAAAGCCTTAGTTTAAATCGCTGGTGAAAATTAGCATTGAACTTTAAACTCAGCTACGTAATTCAGCATGGCCGTGGATTGCTGAAAAATTAAAGCACTCCACTTTATCTCAGCAGATACGGAGTATTTACTGGCTGTAATCCTTGTGGCAATTAGGGGGAATTGCTCGATCAATTTGGCCTGGTGCTGACTGGTAGAGGATCCTACATCCTGCATGTATTGCCACGAAGGTTTTCCGTTTTCAGGAGTTTGTTTTATTCTAATTGCAGAATAGTGTTTTAAACTAAGAATAATCAAAAGGTTTGAAGCTATTATTGATATAATTATAACACTATGCATAATATATCTATTCAAAACTATCTCGAATTTTATTTTACTTATTATCTTATTACTTTTCTAATTATTTATCGCCACTTAAAATATAAATATAATAGTAAAACTACTTCCAACTACTAAGGGTACAGAAGATTTAGGTTATTATATAATACGCATAACTCACTTTAATAACGTTATTTTGTTATACTCAACATGTATTGACTATTTTCATGACGTTTTCGTCTGTAAAAATTGTTTGTCGACTTTATTAAAATATTATTGTTACATTTATTGATAAGTGGTCTTATTCTTATTAACTTTATCGCTATATTTTTCCATACTAGTAATAGTTTTAAACTGTTTTAAATTGTATATGAAAAAAGAAAATAGTCCGAAAAATAATATATCTCTAAAGGTTTGAACCCATTGGAGTAAATATTTTTCAGAACAAAGTTTTAGTGTCTCAGGATAAGATTATAATTGTGGCAGCATGGTTATGAAATGTTACGGTCTATTAAAAGTAGGTTCGTGTATTAAACAGCGAATTAAATCAGTTGTTACGTTTTAAAGAAACTTTGGAGTTAAATATAAACAATAAATTATTCTAGGCTTTTATATTTAATCTAGTTCATTAATTCATATTCTGGGAAATAACTCAAGTGTTTAATGTTTCACTAAGGCACGTTCACTGCAATATTGTTTACGGCAGTATTATTAGAAAAATAATTAGGATTATTTATGCTTGGCTTTTCTTATCCGCTAATTAGGTGAGTGGGATAAAACTACTCGAGTCCAGCTAGTGGCAGTTTGATTAAGTGCAACTTGGGAGAGCAATTAAATCAGGTCAAGAGCTCTAGAGTGCTCAGGTCGAAAAAATTTAAAGGCGTTTGTGAATACAATGATTACCTAAAGTTGTATTAAACTTGTAACCTACTTCTTAATATCCTAGGGAACGTTTGTGATCAGCTAAGGTTTTATTTCACGGCCAACTTTAACGATTGAGGTGTCAAACTGAAGGGATTTTCGTCTATATGTTTCGAAAGCAATTTGTTTTCCCCTTGCTCTACTCTACTAGCCCTAAAGTTGACCACGTTATTCTTATGGAAGATATATTTTACTGGGTTTGTGTACAATAATTCAATTTAAATAAAATGGCTGTTTTAATAAAAATGTCTAACCACAGATTGTCTCTGTACTGTTTATTATTTACCGATACGGCACCTCTTTATGTCGCTACACAGGCCTATTGGCCTATGGTGGCGGGCAGTTGGAGTTAAAAAAACAACATAACTATTGGGAAGTCATGGTAATGTTCTCTAGAGATTTCAGACGGACCCTATGTGGTGCAAGAGACACGGGTTGACGAGATCTATGCCTCTCTAAAAATCTATTTTAGTTGGGGACGGGATATTGAAAAACGCTGATGGTATCATGAACATCCCTACTTTATACGGCACGATCGTAAAATCACAGGCTGATCGACAGTTTTTCCCCTATGTTCAAAAACAGCTTAATTTGGAAAGTGACTTGCTCTGTGGTTGAGCAATCCTCACGTCCACCAACGAAAAAGCAACGGAGATCGACAAAAAGGTGATATCCCTCTTGCAAAGTGAAGAAAGAACGTAGATACAGTTTTTTTTCAGAACAACACCGTTAACTATACGATAGAGTTCCTGGAGCAGGGACAGTACTCAAATTATCTTTCAATATCTTTCATTAACTTTAATTTAGTTTGTATACAAATGTACAGAAAAAATTTAAAATGTAAATTAAATAAATTAAAACAAATTTAGTTGTTATTTGACACACAACTTGTTCGAAGAATGTGAACACAGCTAGTCCATAATAACAGTAAAACTGTAAAACTTTATTGACAATTTTTAGTACCAGTCTATATATGCTTTTATTTAGCCAGTGTTGAACTTGTGTTGTACACTGTTTATCATTGCTCATGAAATAGGTAGTTCATTCATTTTCAATATGTATAGAAAAAGGGACCAGGAAATATCTCTAAAGCACCCACATATCTCAAAACTTATAGGGAGATCGGTGACGTGTGGACCTCAATTATTTTAAATTTAGCTCACGATGAAAACGCTGATGTTTATACTGTACAAAATGCTGAAAAAACGTACAGCAGAATTTACATGACTTTGTTTATATAGTTTTATTGAAACTCAAATTACTCACATAACTAAAGCTTTTTGGCTAGAGATCCCTCTCTGGAATTCAAACTAGTGCACTTTATTCTTATCTAGGAACCAGTTATTTAATCAGTCTTAACATCAGAGGCTATGGAAACACTGGTTTCATCCTACAAGTAATCAGCTAAGTGACATTGTTCAACTTATAAACTGGATTCATAACGAAATAGTTTGTTGTGCACGAACTTAACCTGTGGAAAACACTGAGTTTTTAGATGTTTTTACCGCTTAAATTATTTATTAGAAGATAATAAATCATGTGTATTTTATTATGCATAGTAACTAAATAATAGTATGTAGGAATTACGGGTCAATCAGTAATGTGTTTTCGGTCATATTTTATGTGTCATATTATGTAATCGTTTACAAAAACTAACAATGAATGAAAAGCATTAAAGTATGAGAAAGGATTGTAGGTAAAATATATATTTCCATTCTAAATATTATTACATTATTACAACACATATTATAGGAAACATATTACAATTATTTTACCTACAAATCCCAATACATATACAACAAATTTATTTTTCCCCTGCGAATAACGGCCAAACAGTTTAGTTTACACCATTATTTGTCATTATATGTTTTCTCTATACAAAAGCATACAACTAGAAAGATGTCATAAATATTAACATTAAAGTCACTATAATTTTCATTATTTCCTAAACAAACCTAACATTTCGTATTGCAGAACCGGGAACATTTAAACATGGCCTTTATCGCCAGCACCAGCGTTGTTTGGTGTTATTGTGAAAATTAAAAAAACTAAAAAATACAAAAAACACAGAGAAGGCCTTAAACAAACTCCTCTTAATTGCGTGACTGTTGTTACGTAGCAATAAGTAATACTGTTTCTAGGCTCATCAAAGTTACCGGGTTAGGTGGTAAAGTATTAACTCTCGCACTCAACATTCGGAGGCTCCTGGGTTCAATCCTCGAGTTAAATGCGTATGGTTCCTCACTACACGTGGGAGATGTCGGAATGGTTTCCAAATGGACGTTTCCTTCCATATTTGGCGGTAGAGAGGAACCCTATAGTTATAATCTCCCCTAGGAAAAAGAACCATTTGAACAGAACTAATTTGAAGGTTTGAATTTAATTTAATAGTTTATGTTTTGGTCTTTATTACCAATTATATTAAAATAACTAATTATGCGCTATTTAAAATATCGGGATGTATATATTAATTCTATGGTTTAAGTTTCTTTAAGTTTCAATATAATAATATATACATTATAATAATAATAATATTAAGTCAGAAAATATCAACTATTTTTTTAGTAAGAGTACAGCAAAAAGATAAACAACAGTTTACTGACAGACACAATTTTAGATACACAAAGTGAATACACATGTACATACTTGTAAGACTGCATAGTAACATTACGAATTGTTTACAACTTTAAAGTAACAGAGGATATAAGGAATATATCTGAGCCGTTTCTTTTCCAGTATGAAATATAGAAGTTACATCTTAGGATTATGTGGCTTGAATAAATATGCGCATAGCCCTTGGTGTTTTTTGAAGCTATAATATTGCAGTCTCTTACACACGTTCAATTTGCATGATATAACCAAATGCTACGTCATAAATTTTAAATGTTATATTTCATATGCTTCTTCAGAAAATTTAAATTTATTAAATGTTTCGTTTTGAACGAATACGTTATTGAAGCAAACGAAAGATATCACACTAATAAATTTAAGTTTCTCTTGATAATAAAATCAAGCTACTGATTACAATGATTTACAAACAAATTAAAATTAAAATTCCACTACTTAAAAGTATTTATTGGATCATTAGTACAGTTTATAAACTAATTTAAAATTGGTTTAGGCCGTATTTTACAATAAACAAAGCTTGGGAGTTATTTGTCCGAGATAAATAAATACCCCCGTCGCAGCAAACCTGCGTACTCAGCGAATTTCCAATGCATAATATATGTCTTAATACCAAATAAAGCCGCAAACCAAGTTTCATAAAAATATATTCACATATAAGCGATTTTAATTATTCTCCATAAGAATAACATTGGTAATGAGTACATAGGTTTGCTGAAACAAGGAACAGAAACAATTGGTTTGTATGCAAATATAAATAGAATTTAACTAGGCGAAGTCATATACTAAGTTTCATCAATATTAAATCATAAATAAGCGCTATATAACATTCTAGTTTTTTCTCAATAAGAACAACATGGGGGCTGAGAAAGCAGGTTTGCTGCAACAAGGAACAGAAAAATGAGTTTTTATATAATTACCAATATAACTCAACCAAGTGAAGCTACATACCAAGTTTTATTAACTTATGTTCATAATTAAGGGAGTCATTACATTTTACTTATTCTCCATAAGAATAACATGGGGACTGAGTATGCAGGTTTGCTGCTACGGGAATAATCAACAAAAAATGAATTTGTTTGTGCAAATACCAATATACCAGTACTATGTGAAGCCACATACCAAGTTTCATCAACATACAGTACATTCATAAATAATCGAGATATCAAATTTTATTTATTCTCCATAAGGATAACATTGGACAACGTACTGTGTTTAGCACTTTGAATATCTCTGCAACGGTTGGGCGTAGAATCACAATTTAAACACCAAAATGATTGTTTTGTGGAACTGAACATATTGGTAAAAGCAAATGTGAAGTTTACATTAAAATAAACTGAGGAAAAGCCAAAAACCTTTTTCCCATAAGATTAACATGGGAGATTTTATGAGCAGGTTTTTTTGGGTTTTCTTCGTAACCACTTAACCTAGGTTAATCATTCAAAATACTAAATTATTTTTTTTTTAAAGCTATATAACATGGTCAAAACCAAAATTAAGTTTTTTAAAAATTGTAGGGTGAAAAATGCAAAAAACTGATTTGAACTGAATGAAAACCTGAAAATTTAAAACCCCCATAAACCCCCCTTCCCATGGTCCGATTTTCTGGTAAAGTCATGAATGTCATTTTACACATTTGAGCCAAATTTCATCAAAATCGGACATTTTTTACTCAAGTTATCGTGTTAACGGACACACACACACACACACACACACACACACACACACACACACACACACACACACACACACTCACACACACACACACACACACACACACACACACACACACACACACATACACACACACATACACACACACACACACACACACATATATATATATATATATATATATATATATATATATATATATACATATATATAAATTTGAACGAATAGTGTTTTTGGCACCTAGGGACCTCAAAAAAAAGTTATCTTAGGCTCGGGCTTAAGTCTTACCATGAGACCTACGGTAATAGCTTCTTCCCTATAGGGGAAATTCGCTAAAACGAAATAAATCATTTAACACGTCAACCGATATCTACTTAGTGGATGTTTATTAAGAAATCAGATATTGTTGAAAGAGTCAAAAAGTATATTAGGTTTCGGCTTAGCTATTATGTAGTTTGTAAAAGCTAATAAAGAAACCAAATAGTATATTGTTTAATACAGTTGCAATAATTTTTCTCTTTCAATAATTTTTATTCCGTTGCATATGGAAAAAAATCTGGAGATAAGATATAAAGCTCTCGCACTAAGAAAAATGTGTTCAAAAATGTATTTAAATGCATGTATTTACATGCATGTACCTTGGTATAATCGTTGCTGTCTATTATTTTAACTATGCATAACCATTAAAAAACCGAGTACATACAACAACAAAAACGATTTTAACATGAATATATGTCTTAAATTTGTCTGTTTATGGTAAAGAACAACTTTCTATATAAGATCAATGAAGCGAATTCAATTTTAATTGGTCGAAGCCTTAATACAAACTTACAGTTTCGAGTCATAATGTCATATCTATCATGACCTATCGGGTTAAAAAACAACTATGCAAATCGTCAGGGTAGAACAGGACATTCTAAGATTAATACAAATTGAATGGTGACTTTTGTAGAGCTGTAATGATTCTTTGGTTTTTATTTACAAATCTTAACCATAACCCCATTGTTAGTTGTTTCGAATATATTTCTATACAATACGAAATATTTACATAGATGAGGACTGATTAAAACACATAACCCATAAATTCGACAGTTCCAACATTTGGTAAAGCATATTTGGGGCAGGAATAGGCAAAGATTTTATTCTGACGTATTAACTATCCTCCTAACGAATGTATGCTTAATTATTCGGTTCAGTTAACTACTAACGCCAGTGTGTAATAAATTACAATTTTAAAGACCGACGGAGCAGATAAGTCCCAAAGGGCATACAGGATAGAAAGTATAGACCTGTTTCTGACTATAGTGCATTTCCTGCTGTCTTTCTACGACATATTTGTTAATCGGTCAAGTAATTATATAATTAACATGGAGATGTTGAAGGTTGTTTGGGCCTAGCCTCATTAGAATGGGAATAAACCCATAACTTCTTCTTTTGGGGGGGATAGACCCATCTTTTTCCAAATATCTACTCAATAACTCCTGTAGTTTGATGGACTTATTGAAGGTGGACTTAACAATTATACGGTATTATAATCGCAATGGCTACCTAGACAAACTGAGCTTTGAATACCATGTTGCAAGGGCTTACGTGTTCTGTAGCCAATGATTCATTGCCGTGCCGTTATTTTATTTGGTATTATACCTTTGTAGAGTAGTAAAGCAGCTTTGTTTCCTACGTTTTGTGATAAAATATAATTAACTGACTAAATGCTTATTACAACAAATATGGTGCATTCTATAGTGAAAGGTTGAGTAACCTGTACCCTTAAGATCGACTTTGTAGCAGTGCCAGATAAAGGAACATAACCCTAATGACATACTGTGATTTAAAACAGCCAAAAGGATTCCTCCTCAACACGAAAATGGGCAAACTATTTTATTTCATTCAGTACAGTATTTTTTGTGAAACGCAGACCAAATATGGCCTATAAACTGGCAGACGGATAAAAAAAATTTAACGCAGATTTGAATATCTCCGTTACATACAACATTTAGTTTTTCTGGCGAACATGATGCCACAATTAGTTGAAAAACATCTTTATTTGTTCTCAAGATATTGGTATTATTTTTGTATTATTATTTTCAAGTTAGTTTTAAATTTTCCAACCATAAAAAGTGGTAATTACATAATTTTGTGCCATTTAAGCATTACAATTTTCGGCTGGAACTTCGAATGGATCAAACTCCACTTTGATAAAAAATGATTTTTTTTTATTTATTGGCGGTGTTATGGCCCATAATTTGTAACTATAATTTTATGCGGTATACACATGTCGCAATCTGTTGAAAAAAATCACATTTTATTCTCAAGATATTGAAACTTGAGATTGAAAGTTTCAAAAAATTCCAATACTTCTAGAACGGAAATTATATTTCAAAACGGATTAAATAACTGTGTTCATAAGACCACTTTTTAATTTAATACAACTATCTCATTCCAATATGGTGGATGCCCTTAAAGTAATATTATTATGTTTTTAAAGACTACTGAATGGCCAACGTAGTAAGGTTCCATATTGGTGCAGTCCTGTATCCTCTTTTGCATCAGGTTGAGTAATTAACCTCTGTAGGTTTTCGAATGTTAGGTTAACACATTTATTGTTAATAACATACTCTAGGCTCTAAAATTTAGTAAAGGCATATAAGTGTTACTTAGAGATGGCGAAGAAAGGTGATCCAACAAATTATTATTAAAATTAACGAGGACAATTTGTTTTTATTTAGACAAAATAGCGCAGGCAAGTGGACACTGGAAGTCTTATAAAGTCAAAAATATATCTACAGAACCACCAATAACAATTATTGTGTCGTATATCAATGCAAGCTATTAACTTCAGATGCCAATAAAGGATAAGTGCTGCGCTGCAACAGAGCTATGCTGACTCGGATCGTAATTAAAAATATTGATTTGCAGTTAGTTTTGAACGTATACTAAGTGATTTTTAGCCTAAATATTTGTTTGTAAAATTATTAAGAAATTTCTGATTAACACCAAGGAAAATTAATCAGTAACTAATAAATGGGGTTTATGATCATAACATCACTATTAAAAAACATATTACAAAACTCTGGTATTTAAATGTGATATATTTTTTGTTCTTAAGAAACTAGTTTACGCTTTTATTTTTAAGGTCAATTATTTATTTTCCTATATAATTAGGAAATAGTTAGGTTATTAGGGTATATATAATTATAATAGTTAGGTTATTGTTATAATTTTGTTTAGGTATATTGTTAGCGTATATTTATTTGATTAAATTAAATACAAAATAATGCTGAAAGCTTCAGTTAATTCAATAATCTTTGATATTAACGAAGGACTACTGTGTTAGTGAAACAATTTTCATATATAAACAAAAATGTGGTGACTCATCATCCGTTTTACTCTAGAGAAATTAGTTGAATGGTTGTATTTATAAGCTAATATAAATTCTACTATAATTTCAAATTATTAGTCATTCAACATGTTTTTTTTATTAGGACCTTAAAGGTTAGTCAGAATAAAACCCTGTATAAGCAAGTTTTAAATGTACAACTTGAACAATCAAGAACGATCTTAATTTCATCAATTGTGTATACTCAACTATGGGTTCGATCTTCAGGATTCGTATACCAAGTGTTATAGTATTTAATATAACATATTTACTCTAATCTCATTTTATTTTAATTGTTAATGTATTTTTCTTTAAACCAAAATAACAGCCTCTTTAAAGAAGTAGACTATATCTGAGTTTAAAGCCAAATAGACAGGCTGTAATACGAGTTCTGGAATACCTAAGCAAAGTATTATAGTAAATAGGCTTAACTGTCTCAGTTTGTTTATTCATTTAACATTTTACTTCCGGAATAAATACAACAGTTACAATGTGCAAATACAACCAAATATACCATATATACCATATATACCATATACCATATACCATACCATATAACCATATATACCTCCATCTTATCAATCACTACTGTACTTACACAAAGAAAATACAATATAGGGGAAAAGTATACATAGGAAAATGATCTGAGCATAGAGACGGTGCTGATCAGAGCTTGAATAAGCTAAATATTGATGGGAATTTAGAAAATACTGATTTTTAACTATTTAAGAGAAGAGAAAAACATAAGTTTTACATTTTTAAGAGTATCTGAATTATAAAATGAAGAAAACAATGAATAAACTACTTATTAATTATTATTATTTATATAAAAATTGTGGATTCTAAATATAATAAATAGAAGCTTGGAATCGAAAATAATTACATTGACAGTGAGTTGAATATTCCAGTGTTGTGGGCGGGGGAAGGCCATCGGGGAGGCTGAGTTTTGTAGGGTCAACAATCAAGCCGGCCCAGTTTGATTTTGGGAATAAGTTCGAGTTTTTTTTGGGGGGGAAAGGTTCTTTTGTTGCGTTTAAATTCATTATTTTTTAATTAGGAATACAAATGTTTGATTCCGTAACAATATTAATACAATACTTTGGAAGGTAGCATTTATATTTTAAATTTAAGGTTGTAATATTTAGAAATAAATCCAAAAATATGTTGTAAACATTATTTCGGATAAAACCCATTAATGGACAAAATCGATTTTTTGATTATTCGTGTGGACACAGACTCAAAATTAATAAATTTAATTTATAAATATCTAATGGTGTTTAAGCATTGAGTTATTAAAATTGCAGTTTAAAGCTATACAAAATGAAGCCGTAAACAAAAACAATCGGTGATAGAGAATTCATACTGACAAAAATACTCGTAGTTGGATAAATAATATTGTAAACCCAGTAAAAATAATCTTTTAGTACCAGCAAATGGGTTAAAATTGTATAGCGTTATAGCTTTGTAAATACTGTACCTATTTATCCTTACTAATATTTAAAAAATGGGATAGTGTGTGTCTGTCTGTCTATCTGTCTGCTGTGAGTTCCTCAATCACTCAAAATATACTAAACCGATTGGCTTGAAAATTTACAGGAATTTTCCTTATATACCAAATAAACACATAGGCCTTTTTTGTTTAAATCCTATAGGGCGGTTCCCCAAGGAACTTCCAAGGTCCAATGTATTCCTTATGGACATTCATTTTTGTTTGAGCTGCTGATGACAATACAAATAGCTGATCATCACATATGACAATTTTCTATCAGATCTTGATCAGACCTGATCCAAATCAGATCAGGATTAGACCCAGTTATGGGACGTTTCCAGATCAGAACCTGATCAACTTTATAACAAATAAAATATTTATATCAACTAAAAACACAAAATATAATATATTTTACCATTGAAACGTATTAAATATGCATTAAAAATACTATACACAAAAAATTAAAAGATTCATGACAAAAATATCATCTGTAAACGATTGGGATTCTAGCGTTGAAATCCGTTATCTTATCTACTACACCACAAGCGCTTCTTAGCACATGAGAAAAAGAAGTGATTATGAAGAATAGAAATGTATAGGACCACGATTTTAAGATAAACACCAAATTATTTCTGACATTATGTCATTTTTAGAATGCCATTGATAAAGCCCAACTACGCAACATTGATATTTGCGGCTGTTTGATAGCATAAGTACAATTAATTAATTAATGATTAGTATTATATTGTCCTTATTTTGCTTGGTACCATTTTAAAACTACCCGTCACTCTTAAGATTTTGTTTTATTGTCCTAATGAAGCGCGTTAGGTGTATGTATTGGAAATGTAGGATTTTTGTGTTTAAAAAACAAATCCACTACTTATATATATTATATATTTATGGTAAATTTAAATTTTGGTGACGTAAACCCGCTCTTATAGTTATAACATTTAAGGTGATATTGTTTATTGTTTGTTATTGTTTTATGTCGGCACATGAAAAAAGGTAAAAACCTATACAATTCATTACTAATAATAATTCGTATCAATACTGTATCAGTATCATTATATAATACTTAAATAAACCCCTGGTCAACTCAATCTGAGCAGGTCCGATCAACCCTGATATACCAGATCAGGTCTGATAAACTCAACCTGATTAGGTCTCCTGATAACTGATAAACTGATTCCTGATTCCTGATTAACTAATTCCTGATTAAAAGTTTGCATGTGGTCGTAGTAGTTCCACCGGTTAACCACAGAATGAAGCGCACACAACTGTAATATTTTCCTTACTAATACAGTATATACAAATTGGATGGTGTGTGTCTGCCTGTCTGTCTGCTGTGTGTTCCTCAATCACTCAAAATCTACTGAACAGATTGGCTTGACAATTTACAAGAATTTTCCTTATATACCAAATAAACACATAGGCCTATTTTTGTTTATAAAATCCTATAGGGCTCTGCCCCACAGGACTTCCAAGGTCCCATGTATTCCTTATGAACATTCATTTTTGTTTGAGCTGCTGATGACAATACAAACAGCTGATCATGATTCGTAGTAGTTCCACGGGTTAACCACAGAATGCAGCACACACAACTGTCATAGTTTTATGAACACTAGTAGCCTGTCGCGGCTTCGCTTGCGATCACAACGTAATATTATACTGATATTCCCGTATAAATATTGTGTTACCGTTCCAAAGCCAACATGGCCTGCTGATTAACTGTGTTTACTCTATCCAGCTAATTGCTTAAAACTTATAGTTATTTCCCAAAGTTAAGCTTATGGGAAAAACTCAACTTTAAGGGGCCCCAGGGCCTCACTCAAAAATGATTTCTCTATAATAAAAGTTTCCTGCACAACTTCACGTTAGGTTCTTTCCAATGACACCAAAAACATGAAAATCAGTTCAGTAGTTTCGGAGAAGTGATTGTCACAAAAAACCTGCTCGCCTATTAAATAAGTATAGATTTGTGGGGCGAAGCCTGCGGGAAACAGCTAGTCTATCTATAAACCTTACAGTTTATTTATTTGATCGAAGATACATTTTTAAAGAGTTTTAATGCGTAAAACTATTTATTAGCCTAACATATTTTACTTTACATTTGTTAGGTTTAAATACGTAACTCCACTGAAGTGAATCATCTTAGGAAAGCCAAGATTGACTGCCAGGCAGTGAACGAGAACGGCGGTCCCGCGTGCTAGAAGCTGCTCCCCCGTCGAGCATGTTAAATGAGCTCGTTACACTCAACTATCTGATTACTCACTCTGTACGGATCTCATGCATGCGTGCTAGCGACATGAGCTGTTTGGATAATTAGAGCACTATTGGTGATGAAATGTGCTTCCTCAAATGTACGTAAGGTGGTTTTATGAAAATACAGATATGTGTATTTGTGTAAAGTACGCTATACCAGCTGATACAATTTTTGAATATTGATGGCGATTTGGAGTTTTATAGGATACGAGTCATTGCTGCTATGAAAAAGTTGGATAAACTTATCAACAACATGTTTTTACCAAACCTAAAGTATCATGGTATCACTGGTAAGCATGACCAGTGATTTACTCAAGGAGAAAATATATATGAACTGTCTAAGGGTATTGTAAAAATTTTAAATGAATCAATATATTAACGGTTTTGTTATTCTGATATACTGCATGTATATGTCTAACATTCTTCGCAAATTTCGCATGACAAGGCTGAAACTTTACAAACGTTTTTACAACACATTCTGCAGATAGCGTTCCGAATAAGTAGAATCTGATATCAGAAAATGTCAAGTGGGCAACATTCTCTTATATTTTATCATTTCAATGTAAACACAAGTCATTAAGGACATATAGTTCCCTAACTATGCTTCAGATTGTTTTCAATGAGGTTATAATTAGAGAAAAATTATTGTAATTATTTTTTAACCAATAATGTAGATAGATGTTCAGGACTTGTTTATTATTACTATATTAAATGCATTATTAACAAATGTTGCGCATTTATCATCCAAACTAAAGTAAGGTGTTGAATAGATAAATACAAGCAAGTACACTAGATTATATTTAGTATTCGGATAGTAGTTCTTTTAAAATTTTGAGTGACGATATGCCACTTAAATCGTAATGCCTTTTTAATGGTTAACGTGACAATATGTCACAAGAAGCTTGAACAAATAAAAGGCTAACAATATTCAAATTAATGTGATTTTAAAAAATTTATACTTCGTGCGTGTGTTGAAAAAGTATAGTTGTTAGGTATGGATACTAATAGAAATTAAATTTTAAAAATGAATTGGTTATGAAAAATGTAACCTTTAATCTAGTACATTCATCGCTTCCATCATTGCGCTGTGGGTAAAACATATCCCGCATAAAACGAGACATTAGGAATATTTCCTAATGGCGATGAAAATAAAAGGGGAATATTTCCTAATGGCGATTAAAATAAAACATCTGCCGGAGTCCATAGTAATTATATTTTATAATTTTGGTGTTTGTATCAAAAGTTGTAAGTTGTAAAATATGAATTTAATTCACCAAAAGCAAAAGGTCTAGTAACAAGATTGAAACTAGTTCATGCTATTATTATTATTATAATAATTATAGTTAATATTTCCTTACTAGGCAGTACTCCCCATAATTATTAAGGTATCCTTTGAACCTTATTTTCGGTTAAAAAAAACTACAGATGCCAGTTCACACGCACATGAACGTTACAAACACAAAAAATAAAAACGTTTTTGTCCCAAAGATATCTCTTGCGTTGGGAGTCTATTTTTGGGACACACCATTGTGATTCTGTATTTGTATCGATTATATGCGTTTGAACTGTGATTTTTTCAACCAATGTCAAGTCTCAAAGAGTTCATTATTTATTTTAGTTACTGCCCAATAAGGGAAGAATAATAAATCAATTTTTCTCACCTAAAAACATGCAAAACAAGAACACAATACTATGAAGTAGTTTTTTACTAGGCCAAAATATATACAAATTAAAGTTAGACTAACTTGACGGTTTGATATTATTAATAAAACATTTGTCCAAGCAATCTATCCTTGCTTCGGACTTAACGAACTATAAATCACCACGTTTCTTCACAAGCTAAACTAAGTTTTATCTCACGGTTATTAATTGCATTTATTTTATTTACACATAACACATTTTATAACTTATAAATGTGTATATATAACGATTAGTGATAAAAATGGAGACTTGCCACTAATTTTTATTTGACGCCCTAATGATACTGAACTGAGTATGAAATGTACTGTTAATCTGACATCACAGTTACATTCAACCTACAGTCCAACCTTCCTGGACCTGGTCGACTCTCGCATGCCTGAAACTGGTACAAGGTCCAAAGAGCTGTTCGACAGGCCATGGACGTCACCATGGAAACCGTATGAGCAGAACAGCCCAATGGCTAGTATTCAGCGCAAGGCGAATCTACCTCCACCTGACATTGAGTATTGCACGAATATTACTGTGGTCAAAAGACATCTCCTGGCCGCCTGTGATGTGGAAACTTGCTGATCCTCCATAGGCTTCATTGACGTTCCACGTTCCACTTCACGTTCCATATCCATACTGTGCATTTTGTCTGCATAAACCAAGGCTTTTTCCTTATTTTATTATTGTATCGTATGTGTAAATCTTCAAATTTGTTCGGTTAACCATAATTTTTACTTATTAATTCAGTTTTATTGTAGAATTATCCGGCAAATACTGTTATTGCTATTGTAAAGAGTTAATTTTGTAATGTGATTTTCTGTATCAACACGTAAGTATTTAAATATGTTGTCCTGGTTATTGATGGTCATTTTAACATTATTCTACTTTTAGTCTTATAATTTTCATAATTTATTGCTGGATATCTCTAATCTGTTTATTAATTTAATGTCACTCATAATTGTTCAGGTAGGTGTTATGTATTGATTGACAAGTATATAAATAAAATCATTATTTCTTTCACTTGAATTGTATTAGTGATGTACAAATTGTTTTACTTGAACAAAATAGTTAAAAATTACTTTTCTAGGTTAAAAAACGAGATCAGTCTGTAAAACAACGTCTGTTTTGTGAGACGTTCGAGTGGCCATAACCGCCAGGCTGGAGGTGGGCGGGATAGCTGTAATGAGCTCTACACCAGATTTGTGACTTAAAAACAAGTGGATATATCAGCCAACGAAACACTTCCAAAAAATGTTCCCTTACACTTTTAACACATTTTTTAATATTCAGATTTCGTACTTTTCTTCCATTGTTGAGTCTAAATTATACAGGGTGAGTTTTAAATGAGTACCCCCTCCCAATTTGTCTACATTTCTTAAGATATTGACTCCGGACCACCCCGGATCATTGTTGACAAACTTATACTTCCTTTTAACTTAGTTTATCTTTTTGGCCGCCATCTTGGATCCGCCTTATTGGATTCAACTATTTATTTTTAAATGTAAATGTGGGGTTGTGACCCATCGTATAGAAGTATCTTTTTACGGAAAAACAGTGCCGCGATCTGTTTTGAAACTCATTATTCGTTCTCAAGATATTGGCAATTAAAAAAAAATATAACTTTGAAGAGTTTTAAAGGTACAATCCTTAAAACTTGCCTATATTCTCGTCCATAATGACAATAAACTACTACCAATCATTGTTGAATGGCATTTGCTTATTTTTACAAAATTAACGATTTCGGCCGCCATCTTGGATTCGCCATTTTGGAATAAAATTTTTGTTTCAGATATAAAGTTGGGATTGTGACCCATCATTTCCAATTTTTTCCACGCTGAAATCAGCAGATGAAACTAGCAAATAATACAATACAGCAGGCGCTCTATCTCGTACCATTTCCGTCGATTGTCCGTATGTGTGTTTACATAAGATCCTAATATACCAAAAACGGGTTAAGATTAAAACATGAATTTGGATATGAATATAAAATCTAAGGGGCTTGGCATTTCTAAAACGTGTTTGGTTTCAAACAACATTCCATTTCAATATAGTAGTGGTTCAAAATTTCAAAATATAATACTCAATATTAAAAATGGCATAAAATTGTATGGTTTAAATAACCTATTCATGTCTTGAATAAAGTTCAGAGCCCCAAAAATACTGATATATTTACTATCAAATCTAACACAGAACGAATCCACTTTGACAAATTTAAACTTCTGAAGTACAAATATATAAACTTTAATATAAATTATACGAATAAGCTATAAGCTGCATTTAATTCTGATGTATTTGTGTAAAACGTTAAAGCAATAAGATACTCCAGCTTTCTTCTTTTATAGAGAAGAGCAAAAGGTGGGGTCTGGAGCATATCCAAACAACATCACTTAAACGCAGCAGGGGTTAGACTATCATTCCTTGCAATCAATGCAGTACTTCCTAAAATAATTCTTTCGTTCAATTTAAAAGCACAACATAATGTACTTTTAAAACATACCCTCTTACTAAATACATTATCTTCAACTGATTTAACTACTTGCTATAAGAGACTATAATCTTCTTTACCATTTCTTGACGGTGGTGGACGGACTGGCAGTCTCACCAAACTATAGATTAGAATTAGAAGTCAAAAAGAGGTCACATTCGCAGCAGTTGGTTCTGTAGACCCCTTGTTTGTGACTCTTCTCCAGTGGTGTTTTGTTTAACGGGGAATTGAGGATTTTGGACAAGTTGTTGTTGGTCCTATAACCAATGGCAGAATCTATAGCAGAAGTCTACAGTAGTTTTATTTTCCTGGTTGTACCGAGTCCTGTGGCACTTAACAATTGAACCTTGAACAATCGACAATTTTTACAGCCTGAGGCAGTGGCAGCTGTATAAGGATAGCAATGAACCTACTGATAAGTCTAAATAAATAAGTGATGACAAAAGCCCTGAGGATGAGTTATGTGATTAACTCGAAATGTCGGTAGACTGCAAATGAATATCAAAAAGAGCATCACGGTTACAGTGTACCAAAAAGATGAAAACTCTATTGATTATTTGTAATGGCAAACTTTACCTACATTTAAAGAACTTAATTAATATATTCTTCTACTGGTTAAAAATAAAGTAATATCTTTTTTGAACTATAAATGCAATACCTACTGTTCATTTGAATTTTGTATACCTTATATTTGTAATATAGCTTTATTAAAATTAATTTCACAAGTCAAAGCTAGTATTTTTTAGACCATTTTTATTTTTAAAACTTATTTTTATTCAAAACAGGAATGATCGCTAGATGAGATCAAAATATGAGAAGTATTCTTATACCATAATCTATACCTATAAAAGGCAAAGCCGTCACTCACTCATCACGAATTCTCCAACTTCCCACTTACCTAGAGAGTTGACATTTTGTACACTGATTCTTTAGGCATAAAATAGGAAAACTAAATGCTTTTCACCCTCATCTGAGCTTAGGGCTGACCAGAGACCCCAGCAAAGTTTCCATGTATTCCTTATGGACATTAATTTTTGTTTGAGCTGATAAAATTACAAACAGCTGATCTTAATTCGTAGAAGTTCCACGGACTAACAACAGAATGCAGCACATACACTGTCATAGTTTGTATAAATAATGTGCGGGGAGAAGCCTGCGGGAAACAGCTAGTTGCCTATTTTATATAATAATACAAAAATGGTTTACTTAAAAAGTATAGGGTTAGATATGTTAAACTTAACCCGTTTACTTTATCGAGGTAAGATTTTGTACTAAAAAAATACGATTACATTGTCGACATTCTTCATACACGATACGTGTTTCGATATACAGTATTTATTTTTAAAGTGTAAATACTATACAACCACAAAATCAAATAAATATAAAATAGTTGTTCAACTTAAGTTATCTAGTATTTACGCCGTAAATGAGATTTATTTCAAACCGCGTGCCATGTATACAGGGTGTCTCACGTAAGGAGTCTCAAACCGATTCCAGACGAACCACTTGACCTAGAAGGATGAAGTAAAATTATTTCCCACTAAATCAACCCCAAGGAGTAACGTAACATTTATTTTAACGTTTTTAAAATACAGAATGTTCCAAAAACTAAGGGTCTCTAGTTCGAATCCTGGAATTTTTAAATGTAAACATAGATCATGTTATAGACCATTTTAAAGCCTTTTAACAGACAAACATTTTGGGGAAAAAATAACTCACTTATATTTATCCTTTTGAAAATGGCGGCCATTTTGGCGAAACATATTACAATTTACGGAATACCCTATATCTGTTAAACCACAAGACATACTTTTATTCTGATTCAAATTTCTTACTCGTATTAAACTCAGCTTTATCCTGATATGCTACATAACAGTATTTAAAACCAAATGGAAAATACAAAACATAGTATTCTGACAATGTTTTTATGCCCAACATTCCAAAAAGTCACGTATGTCAAAATGTATCTCATCTTAAAGGTCTTTGAAATCATGGCAACTTTCGTATTTATAATAACCTCGTACCTCTTTCTGTTTTTTAGCAATCAACAAAAACATCATTTCCCCATATGAGATGAGTGTTATTTCTACATAACTCATTTATAAATCAAGCCTCGGAGTAATTGGAAGGGTTACGTAGAGCTAAAATGTATTTCTTATGGGCAAATGGTGATTGTTGTTGATTGCTAAAAAAAGAGATGCCTGGTTGATGTAAATTAGAAATTTGTTAGGATATCTGAGCCCTTAAAAATATGTACTTTTTATAAGTTATTTGACTTTTATTATTTTGGGTGTATACAAAATTCAAAATAGTAGTTTTCTTCCAAATTTCTGTTTCCACCAAAATGTTTGTTTGAGGGGTTTAAAATAACCTATGTTTACATTTGAAAATTCCGAGATTCGAACTGGTGACCCTCCGTTTTCCTCTATTTGAAACAAGCTATAACTATTTTACGTTTCTCCTTGGGGTCAATTTAGTAGGAAATAATTTTAGTTTATCAAGTGGTTCGTCTGCTATCGGCTTGAGACACCATTAGTGAGACACCCTGTATAATATAAATTTCTAAATGGTATTGAAGTTTTATTTCATTCCTCATAACAATAGTAGACCTATTAATAATACAATAATAATAAGTACCTATTTTTTGAGTTATACAATAAAATTAGTAAATTATTTATATGCGAATATTAAGTTAATTGAATAGCCCTGAAACTAGATGACTTTTGGGTTGTGCCAGGAATAGGTAAGTTTTGGGGGGCAAATATTAGTTAACGACGACGTGTAGGTAATCATTTGCATAAAATATTAAACCATCATAACAAAGATGTCATCTTGGGATCAATAAATAAAAAATAATAATACCACATGACTACTATGGCCGCCCCCTCACTGCTTTTTGACCTTTGACCCCTGACGTCACGCCCGCTCCCCCTCCCCTCCCCACACGCTCTCCGCCCCTCCCCCTCCCCCTCCCCACCCGCCCTTCCCCTCCCCCCTCCCCCACCCCGCACCTCCCCCACCCCTCCCCTCCCCCTCCCCCCTCTCCCCCCCCTTCAGTCCTGGCCTCTCATACCACTTTACCTAACCTACACTAGGACCGTGTTGCCAACCTGGTTTTTTTTTTTTCTGTGTAGTGCTGCCAACCTATTTTTTTAAGATTACTTCACCCTAAGTTATACTGTTTGTTATATGTATATAATTATTACGTCACGCTACTTTCGTTTGCTGCGCTCGGCCCCCTCTCACCCGCTTGTTTACTTATCCGAACATCTTACTTACCCGAACATGATACTTGTCCGAACCTGTTACGTATCCGAACATGGTAATTATCCAGCCAGCCCACTGGACCACCCCCCGAGGCGAAACTCAACTCCTTGAGCAAGGCTCGGTCCCCCCTCCCCCTCCACAACCCTCCCCTCCCGACCCTTCCAATCATTTTACCTAACCTACATTTGGACAGTGTTGCCAACCTGGTTTTTTTTCTGTGTAGTGCTGCCAACCTAATTTGTTTCGATTAAGTCACCCTTAGTTATACTGTTTGTTTTATATATATATATATATATATATATATATATATATGTGTGTGTATTACGTCACACTACTTTCATTTTCTACGCTTGGCCCCCTCACACTGTTTATATACCTTTTAATACCCTTCCTCTGTTAAAATATATTAGTAAAATATGAAGTAGTACCAGGTGTATCAGATCAGACTGAAATAAAATCTATGCATTTATAAAACAAAAGTTGATATTTGTAAGTAGTGATTTCTCTTTACGGTGGAAATCATACCTTGTGGATAATTTTATATCCTTATCGGGTTCACCACTCCTGTTTCAACTTGTCCAGACCTGTCACTACTTGTTCGGTAGATATGACCCCTATAGAGCTCTATAACTTATTTGCTATGCCAAACCTTTTTCACCTGTAATACTGTTTCATTATATGCTTTTTAAAACTAATTTCATCTAAATTGTACCTTGTGTAAGTCCAATACTAAACTATGCAAACAAGGTAAAATAATAAGTAATAAATTACAAACCAAAACGTTTATTTATACATTGTGTACTATAACTATTAACAAAATGATATTATTTTTAAACAAATTCTATTCCTTTACCGTTGCTGCGGTACACTAGAGACATCCTGGCGGCATCTCCGTTCCACAATGTTGCCAACCTACCTTTTGCATAACAAAATCTCTTATTTCACAGTATTGTCGTTATCATTTCAACATAATAAAAAAAGAAAAATTAAGTTAAATTTATTAAATTATTTAATTCACCCTGATACAAAAGTTACTAAAAAACTAATTAAACATACGTTAATTTGTATTGGCTGAGTATTTAGATACGCGAGTTGGAATTTTTTATTCCATTTTTCTTTCACAATTTTACAAACTTAATTGTTTTTGTTTTCTCTTAGAAAGGGTTTCAAACCTAATTGTTTTTACACTTTTCATTATCAATGTTACTAAATTAACTTTTTTTAAATTAATCCTTGCCATTGTTGCCAACCTCTTGATATTATACTGTGATTCAGCTGTTGCAAACCAAGCATTTTTACTGTTTGTTATTGCCAACTCTTTTCGTACTTGTTGTTGTCAACCTAAATGTAAATTTTTATTTCTCAAAGTCTTTCTGTACTTTTTTGCTAACGGAATAGACAACATAACTTTCTGAGCATTCTCTTTTACACTTGTTTTGCAATGTTTGCCAACCTTAGTATTTTGCGTTCTTTCTTTTACAAAGTTGCTAACCTAGAGTTTGTATTTTTTCGTTCTTAATGTTACCTATATAATTTCTAACCTTTTCAATTATATTACTAACATAATGTCTCAATCTTTACCAAGCAGTGTTGCCAACCTAACTTTTTGAAATGTTTTTCGCAGGATTGCTAATTTATATTTGAATTTCGGTGTTAATGCAGAGTTTCCTAACGAACTACTGAATCACGCACTGTGTCGCCAACCTAAATTTATAACATTTTATTTCGCAGAGTTGCCAACCTACCTTTATTTAACTTTGGGGTAGTGTTTCCAACCTATTAAAGGTATTGGTGCATGTTTCATTTACAAAGTTGCTAACTTGAATGTTGGCATTTTCTTTTTAGTTAATGGGTTTATAGTGTTTAAAACCTTGTTTTACTCTTTTGTTCTCAACTTAACATTTTGCAATCTTTCTTTGCCAGTGTTGCTAAGCTAAATCTTAATATCTTAGGTCACACTGTTCCCAAGCTAACTTTTCCCTGCTTGTTTTTGCCAGCCTACTATTTGCATTTAAATAAATCTTTAGTAGAATTGTCGACTTTTATATTTCGCAGTATTGTCATACTAACATTCTTCTTTCACAAAGTTGCCAACTCAACTGTTTGTATTTTCTTTTAAGGGGGTTCAAACCTGATTTTTGTATCGTTCATTCTCAAAAATACCAACTTTACTTTTTGCAATTTGTTATTGCCAGTGTTGCCACACTAACTTTTTTCCTGCTTTCTGATGTCAACCTTACTTTTATCCTACTTGTTGTTGCCAACCTAAATGTTGAATTGTTAAATATCGCAGTGTCTTTCTGTATTTTTTCGTTACCGTAACGGAATTGCAAACATAACTTTCTGAATATTCTCTTTCACATGTTTACTAACATAACTTTATTTTGTGCAATGTTTGCCAACCTATGTATTTTGTGATCTTTCTTTCACAAAGTTGCGAACCAGAATTTTTGAAATTCTGTTTTGTAGGGTTAACCTAATTTTTTTCTCGTTTTTTTGTATGGTTTCCTATCTAACTTCTGAATCATTTGCTGTGTCGCCAACCTAACTTTCTAAAATCTTCTTTCTCAGAGTTGCCTACCTACCTGTTTGTAGGTGTACATTTTGGTATAGTGTTTCCAATCTTTTAATAATTTATTTGCAGTGTACTTCTGTACTTTTTTGTTCAAGTAATTGTCAGCAAAACCTTAACTACATCATCTTCTCACTTTTATTTTTTGCAGTGGTTACTAAGTACTTTGTGTTCTTTCTTTCTCAAAGTGGGCAACCTAGATGTTTTATATTTTCGTTCTTAATGCTGCCAATACAATTTCTGATTTGTTGTCCTAATGTTGCAAACATAACGTCTTAATCTGTCTTTCACTGTGTCGCCACCTTAACTTTTTGACATTTTGTTTCGAAGGTTGCTACCTAACTTTTTGGATTTCGGTTTTTGTTCAGAGTTTCCTACCTAACTCTAAATATTTCACAGTTTCGCCAACCTAACTTTCTGAAATGTTCTTTCGCAGAGTTGCCAACCTACCTTTTTGATTAACTCGGTTGTAGTGTTTCCAACCTTTTAATAATTTTTAAAGGCATTGGCAAATTCTTCATTCTTAATGTTTCCACCTAAAATCTTTGCAATTTTTTTCTATACCAATGTTGCCAAACTAACTATTAATATTTTAATCTGACACTGTTGCCAACTTAACTTTTTTCCTACATGTTGTTGCCAGCCTAAATGTTGTGTTTTGTTTTCGTGGTGTATTTCTGTAGGTTTTCGTTCAAGGAATTTCCAACAAAACTTTCTCTGCATTCTCTTTCACACCTTTACTTACATAATTTTATTTTGTGCAGTGTTTGCCAACCTAAGTACTTTGTGTTCTTTCTTTCTTTCTTTCTCAAAGTGGTCAACCTAGATGTTGTATGTTTTCGTTCTTAATGCCGCCAATACAATTTCTAATTTTTGGTCATAATGTTGCAAACTTAGCGTCTCAATCTCTTTTGCAGTGTTGCTAAAATAGCTTTTTGAAATTTTGTTTCGTAGAGTTGTTAACCTAGCTTTATGTTTTTCGGTTTTTGTGCAGAGTTTCCGACTTAAATTCTGGATCTTTCACAGCGTCGCCAACCTTACTTTGTGAAATTTTCTTTTGCAGAGTTGTCAACCTATATTTTTAGTGACTTTAGTATAGTATTTCCAACCTTTTAATATTAGTTACATCCATTGGCAAACTAATTTTTACATATTTATTTCACAGAGATGGTAGTTTAACTATTATTTCGAACTTGTCATTTCTACTTCTTGATAATGATCACTACTTCCAGATTGGCAGATTATTATTTCTATTACGCAATTAATACGATTTTAACATACATTTAGTAGTTTGGGCATGTGTATTTATTGAATGAGAGTATTTTAGGGTAAATGTATTACAATCTATTCTTATATTTTCCCATCAGTTAGTTATCTTTCTGGTTGTGAACAGATAGTTTTTGGGTAGTGAATATTTGTCTTTTTATAAGTTTTTTTTTCTACCAGCTTAACGTTTTTATTTTCACAGCAGCAGGACTTTAGCAGCAGGGTTCAAATACTAACTGAAACCTATAACGAGTTATTTTTTTCTGAAATAATATTTTATAAATATTTTAAAAACTATTTTTAATAGTAAGTTTTATAATTTCTACAATTAGTTTAGTTTTTCGTTTATAAACTTTGTAAACTTTCATTGCAAATTAGATTGTTGCGTTTAGGTTCGGAAAGCTACTTAACGGTCTTTGTTTTCTATCGAACTTCTAGGCTATCTGATCTGACTTTATTTTGCTGATTTTAAACATTTTATGTAAGAGTTTAACACTTAAATGAGATTTACCTGAAATATAACATTTTAATGCAAGACATAAACAATTTATAATACCGAAGGTATAGTTTTCATAAATAAATATTTTTTTTGTAAGCTTATTTTTTTTTTTTTATAAATGACATTGGAAATTTTATTTTAAGCGCGTTGTAAGGTAGAATTTGATATTTCCAAGTCAGATACCATTCGTAACCTCACAGATCGTGTTCTCATTGGGCTTATTTTAAATTTGTTGATAACTTAGTAAACCTAAAGCCGGATTTACTTAAACAAGTATTTAGAGTCTTGTGACAAAACTATCCGATGCATTAACTTACAGGTAAAATACATTTCCAGTCGTAAAATTTAATTAAAGTGTATTTACTATAGCCTTTTATTTTTAAGGTTTGATATATTGCCTTGTATATTTGTATTTACATGTTGAACTTGTCATTTAATTATCAGATATGGTTCCATGAGTTATATTAGTAGATTCTTATTTGACTGATTGTAAAAACATATGATACAGAGAATTATTAGTGGTAGATATTGACTTGAATTATTAAAATGTGTCAGATTCATCAAAATCGATAAAAGTTACCCTTCAGATATAAAACGTACGCTAATATTTGTTCAAACAATTGAATTTATGATAACCAGGTATATCAAAACGACTAAAATCAAACACAATACCCTTAAATCTAAAACAAAGTATAATTATTTTAAAAGTTGTACTGTCGAAACAGAACCAGGTGCTTCAGACCAGCCAAAAATATAAACATTGGACTCAGTTTATTTTATTGTTTTTACAACAAAGTACTTGGAGTGTTGACGGTTAAATATCCGCCCCTAGTAAATAATTTACTTTGTATCCAGCCCTATTTGAATATCCGTATTTCCCTTGTTGTAATAAACGGGTTTTCCATTCAAATTCCAAACACCAAAACTTTAATGTAAGAAATAATCATCATCATTTATAAACGAGTCTCCGAAAGCTAACTTGTTCTATTCTCATTTCGTATTAAACAACATGAAATTAGATTGCAACATATTTTGTTGATGAAGTATAAAGATTCGCCTTAATTACAGATGTGCAGGGCCGTTGCTTATTTTATTTTATACTTAAACTTCACATATTTACAAATGAACATTTTAGTTTATAAACTAAACATAATATTTACAACAAAGTATCTATTTGAATAGAAAATAACCAGGTACATAAGAACAGCAAAAATATAAAACTTGTACAACATATCTTATATAAATTGCTACTTAAGGCGATGTATTATTATTTTTACTAATACAGTCTTAGGGTCATTAGTAAAAACCTAACTAACCGATTGAACTGTCTTTTGGTTGACTTTCTAAATTGTTTAATGACCTACGTAAATGGATTCAATATAATGGATTCAATTTAATATAAATGTTTCATTTACCAAGAGTCAACACATATATATTTTAGTTCTTGGGCCCCGGAAACAAATTCCACGATGTAAGCGTCGGGGCCATACTTGGCCAACTCGTTGGTCATCTGGGAGGGCCCAAGAACTACGCCTATGTCATTCGGATCGGCCCGAATGAATTCAAGACTGTGTGTAAAGTCCATGGAATAACGATGAACCACAGGAACCGCGGCATCGTATGTTTCGACACCTTGAAGAAGATGCTACTTCATGACGCCCCGGCCACTGTAGTGCCCATCCCCCACAAGATCGTCCGCCCCCAGACAGGAGTTGTTGTGACACGCCCTGAATCAAAAACGTACAGGGTCGTGTACAGTAAACGTTGCCGTGTAGGCGACTTTGACAGTTTACCTTTCGGCACAAAACGATCCCGATTTTGAGATATCTGTTTTGGCAGCCGTTTTATCTTTCATTTAAATTAACCCAACTGCCGTTTAGCATGCGCATATGTATATTTATCTTCTGTATCCTTGTTGCTACCAGCTGTTGTAGGATTCCTATAAATAGGGGCAGCGTTTGGTTTCCCGAGTCAGTTCTGCGGAATGTCTCGCACCGTGCGGATCAATTTCCAGCTCCTGCAGGCCATAGTCAAGTTGCAGCCTAATCCACGTCTGTCGTTGCTACGTGTAGCTGACGAGAGTTTGGTTACCGCTATTTGCGAGTGCTTTTTGAACATTTTAAACGCCAACATACCTCTTACTTCTGAGGTGAGACGGAAACTCGAAAGATTCAAGCAAACTATTCGTTCCGTAGCGTCTTCGAAAGGCTCGTGGAAATCTAAACGAGCATTGTTGGTGAAACACAGTGAAGTACTGGTCCCTCTAGTTATTGCTACGGCCCTGGAGTATTTAAAGGATGAATCACGCTAAGAAGATGGTGTTGATTTCACCCGACGTCTTGCAACGGTTGAACGCTGCTACACCGAAAAACGAAACGTTGAACGTTCTGGAAGAGGATATGAATAAAGTGCTTCACGCTTCGGACCTTGAAGACCGGGCTAAATGGGCGCAGTACCAGCAGATGCTTCAACGGAGACAGTATTTTCACGATGAAATGCGCAAACCTATGGAAATTCCTATTGTAGAAGCATCACACAACGGCACCCGAAACTTTAGAGACGATATCTTACGCACGATTCCCAAGGCGTTTAAAACAAAAGGAGAACTCCTTTTTGAACGGCTTTGTGACAACGAACTAATTTCATGGGACAGAAACGGTACCGTCAGTATAAATGGAGCCGCAATCCCCAACTCGAACATTGTCGATCTGGTCTGCGATGTGGTAAGGTGCAAGAAGACAGCTGCCGGCCCTGTCGGTTGGGAGCCGTTTTTGGAAGCTCTACGCCAGATTAACGTTCCTCAAGAATTCATCGGCAACCCTCAGCGCAGACATCAGCAAGCCGGACCCTCCTCGCCGAGACGACCAGTTCCTTCACCGCGACCAGCATTTCCTACACTCACCGCTAGAAGGCGGAAAACAATTACACCACCAGTCCCAGACAGAAGAAGAAGATTAGTGTCTAAGGCGTGGACTCGTATGCACCCGCAACAACCATGAACAAGACTCTGGAAAAAATATACTACGACCTGGCAAGTTCTGCTTGCTACGCAGGAAGCCACCCTCTTATTACAAAAACCAAAAATAAAATTAGGACCCGAAAAATTAAAGATTGGCTTCTCACTCAGGACCCCTACACACTGCATACGCAAAAAAGAAGAAATTTTGCCAGAAACAGGTATATCGTCAGTAATATCGACGATTTATGGCAAGCGGATTTGGCCATTTTTAAAAACATTTCCAAATACAACGACGGCGTCAAGTATCTGCTTGTGGTGGTGGACGTTTTCTCAAAATACGGTTGGTTGCGCCCGTTGAAAAACAAGACTGCTAAAACGGTTAATGAGGCTTTTGAGTCTATTTTAAAAACCGATGGACGAAAACCACGCGATATCCAGTGTGACAAAGGTAGAGAGTTTGTTTCCGTGGCCTCTGCAAAGTTTTTTAAGCAGCGTGGAATACATTTTTACACGACCCGCAATCCCGATACCAAAGCTGCAGTGGTGGAGCGGTTTATAAAAACTATAAAATCAAGATTGTGGCGCTACTTTACTCACAAAAACACTTTACGCTATGTGGACATTATTCAAGACTTGGTACGGGCCTACAATAATACAGTGCATTCGACAATCAAGATGGCACCAGCTGACGTCAATGACGAAAACGTTCTGCGAGTCTGGAAGACGCTCTATTCCAAGAAGGAAACATATATCGCCCCCAAACTCGATGTCGGTGACACAGTGCGTATAGCAAAGGAGAAGAAACATTTTGCCAAAGGATACGAAAGCAACTGGACAGAGGAAATCTTTAAAGTAATACGCGTCATAAGGCATCCAATTCCAGTGTACCACGTTCAAGACCTGGCCGGAGAAGTTATTGACGGGGCCTTTTACGAGGCGGAACTTCAAAAAGTAATAGTTCCGAAGAACAAGGCTTACAAAATTGAGAAAATACTGGAAATGAAAGGTGGGGGAAAAGGGAGGAAGGTGTTAGTCAAGTGGAAAGGTTACCCTGCAAAGTTCAACTCCTGGATTCCCGCGTCTAGCCTTTTGGATTTAACCCGGTGAATACTGGTGCCGCTGTCAGTCTGGTCCGAGACACCGTCGAGTGAACATGGCTGGTGTCGGTGGTATGTTTGGTGCTGCAGGCCGCGCTCCTATGCCTATATCTGGTGGTACTATAAAAACCGAGGCTCAGTCTTTGCCCAAGCGTCGCAGCGTGAACAACAGTCCCGACTCTTCGTCAGCTGTTAAGAAGCGGAAAGCAGTACAGAAACCAAAAGGTCGGAAGCAAGTAGAAAACTCACGTAAGAAGCTAATACGGAAGAAGAAGCCCAAAGTTTCAAAGAAGAAGAAGGATTCAAAAAGGAACTATCCCTCCGACATTTTTTCATAATGGCCTACGTACATAACCTCTCTGCCGATTGTTCTAAAACCGAATTGGATTTGTTTTCTCTACCACCGACTCAGACCAGCATCGAAGGAGGTCAGTGGGTCCAATACAAACCTCTGTCCTCACTCACTGACGAATCCCCCATCGAGTTTGTCGTGCCTGGCCACGGTGACGAATATTTGGACTTGTCTCAAACCTTGATTGCTGTGAAAGTGAGAATTTTGCAAGAGGACGGTAATATTTTGGACGCAACCTGCGATAAAGTTGGACCTGTAAACTATTTTCTGCATTCGCTGTTTAGCCAGGTGGAGGTATACTTTAACCAAAAACTGGTATCGGCAAATGGAAACACTTACCCTTACCGAGCGTACATTGAAACTCTTTTGAATTACGATGATGCCGCTAAAGAAACCCACCAATCATCTGCCCTTTGGGTGAGCGATACAGCTGGTCAAATGGACAAAACTGAAGATGAAAACGACGGACTGAAGAAAAGACGAAGTTACTTTGCCAATAGCCACTCTGTGGACATGATGGGATATATACACGCTGACGTATTCCACCAAGGAAAGTATCTGCTGAACGGAGTCGAGCTTAAAGTTAGATTTACGAGATCCCGCGATAACTTTAGTCTAATATCCAAGTCTGGGTTCGTGATAAACGTGATGGAAGCCAGCCTGATGGTGAGAAGAGTGAAGATTAACCCCACACTGTTGGTTGAACACGCCAAAAAGCTAGAAACGTGCGCTGCAAAGTATCCCATAACGCGCGTGGACGTTAAGGCCTTTACTATTCCAAGTGATGTGCTCGGCAAAACTATAGACAATGTTTACCTGGGACAGTTGCCTAAAAGGATCGTGTTGGGGCTAGTGAGTAACAACGCTTATAACGGCAGTTTTAAGCACAACCCTTTTAATTTTGCCCACTAAAACGTAAACTTTCTGGCCCTCTACGTTGACGGACAGCAAGTACCTGCTAAAGCGCTTCAGCCAGACTTTACAAATCATCAGTTATACATCAGTTGCTACAACACGTTATTTTCCGGATGTGGTATTCACAACAAAAACCACGGAAACGGAATTTCACGAAGCATGTACCCCAACGGCTATTGTCTGTACGCGTTCGATTTGACATCGGATTTGGCAGCCGCTGCGCCCCATTGGAACCTGGTCAGAAGAGGCAGTCTTCGCATAGAAATCAATTTTGGCGTCGCCCTCACGGAAGCGGTCAACTGCATCGTCTTTGGAGAGTTTTGCAACATCATCGAAGTGGACAAGTATAGAAACGTCACAGTTGACTATAACTAACCTCTATTGAAACCAACGGTGTAATAACTGGGACAGTTTTCGAACAAGATTTTGTTTTGTTTAAATAAAAGAAAATATTTGTTGTTGTTGTCGGAGTGTAAATATATTTAGTCCGGTTTTCAAAGTGTTGTTTTTATTTAACAAAGAAAAATTAAAAATAACATGGTAAAACTATCATGAATTTAATATGATAATGAAATGTATACAATTAGTGTGTGTGTGTGTGTGTGTGTGTGTGTGTGTGTGTGTGTGTGTGTGTGTGTGTGTGTGTGTGTGTGTGTGTGTGTGTGTGTGTAAAAGGCGTATATATATATATAAGAAGATTTGATTTATTAAATACGTACTTGTGTCTGTATTTGAAACGTTGTTATTATTATTAATCCTTGTCCCTGTCCAGTTTTTGAAAAGATTTTGAATATTAGAAAGATAGTTGGTTGTAGTTGGAGGAGGAGGAGGAGAACGGGTGGGGAGGGGGCAATAGTGGTGGGGAGAGGTATTGGAAAGGAGTTAGTGGTAGGGAGGTAGTAGTGGGGATAGAACGAGCCGCTGTCTAGCCCGGCAGGCCTCATTCTCATTCTAACCTCAGGCGGTGCCAGTCGCTTCGGGCGGAACATGGAACTGTTTGTTGATTTTCAAGGCTTTAAAAACCCAAACAACGAATTCGTAGTTAAGGAATTTGCAGTTGCCACGTCGGACGGAACCACCATTCAACATTGGACAGTGAAATCTCCGTGCCCATACACCACTTTGGACGCCAAAACCAAGAAACAGTGTACGTGGACGACCAATCACTATCACGGGCTACGCTGGCAGGACGGTGACACAACCATTCAAGCGCTACACAGACAGTTGTACTCCATTCTGTATTCTTCGGTAGTGTACGTAAAGGGACTGGAAAAAGCAAACTATATTAAAGAATTTTTCAGATCGTGTCTAGTGATCGACCTGGAAGCCTACCCTTCTTTAAAGGTGCTGACGACATCGAATGTGTATTGTTTTTTTCAAGGAAAATCAAAAAAGATGTGCGCATTGAATAACGTGTTGAAACTGGTTCAATACCACAACCAATAAAAAAGAAGTATATCGGAGGGAAATATTCCCTGCATCTGGGACTTTTTTTGTCCCCAAACCATTCCCCCACTCCCTCCAACCACCCCACCCCCACCACTACCAAAAGTAAATTATCTAGTTGAGATTCAGTCAGTTCCACGCCACCTGGACGAGAGGCAGCAGTTACGGGGAGATAAAATCAATCGACAATGGACACTGCCGATTTGAAAGTACACTTGAACAGTTGTTACGTGCCGCAATATACCAGGATCAGCGATCTCAGCCCGATGATCCCCTACAAGATCATCCAGTTTGGAAAAGCGCAAACAAGTTTCGGCGAAACAATCCGCACCACCGTCGTTGAAGGTATAACCGGCGATGACCTACTCCTGAACGTCTACCTCCCACACAGGTTCCTCGCTATCCTCTCGGACGCCGCCATCGAGAGCTACAACAAAGGAGAGGGCGACAGACTGTCTCTGGTATACCGGGGAATCGGAAAAGGAATTGAATTTGTTTGATTTTTCACTTAATTACTGTTTTTGTAAATAGTAGACCAATTAAATGTATCAATAAAGTTTGGTTTGTAATTTATTACTTATTATTTTCCCTTGTTTGCATAGTTTAGTATTGGACTTACACAAGGTACAATTTAGATGAAATTAGTTTTAAAAAGCATATAATGAAACAGTATTACAAGTGAAAAAGGTTTGGCATAGCAAATAAGTTATAGAGCTCTATAGGGGTCATATCTACCGAACAAGTAGTGACAGGTCTGGACAAGTTGAAACAGGAGTGGTGAACCCGATAAGGATATAAAATTATCCACAAGGTATGATTTCCACCGTAAAGAGAAATCACTACTTACAAATATCAACTTTTGTTTTATAAACGCATAGATTTTATTTCAGTCTGATCTGATACACCTGGTACTAGGCCTACTTCATATTTTACTAATATATTTTAACAGAAGAAGGGTATTAAAAGATATATAAACAGTGTGAGGGGGCCAAGCGTAGCAAATGAAAGCAGTGTGATGTAATACACACACACACACATATATATATATATATATATATATATATATATATATAAAACAAACAGTATAACTAAGGGTGACTTAATCGAAACAAATTAGGTTGGCAGCACTACACAGGAAAAAACCAGGTTGGCAACACTGTCCAAATGTAGGTTAGGTAAAATGATTGGAAGGGTCGGGAGGGGAGGTTTGTGGAGGGGGAGGGGGGGACCGAGCTTTGCTCAAGGAGTTGAGTTTCGCCTCGGGGGGTGGTCCAGTGGGCTGGCTGGATAACTACCATGTTCGGATACGTAACAGGTTCGGACAAGTATCATGTTCGGGTAAGTAAGATGTTCGGATAAGTAAACAAGCGGGTGAGAGGGGGCCGAGCGCAGCAAACGAAAGTAGCGTGACGTAATAATTATATAGATATAACAAACAGTATAACTTAGGGTGAAGTAATCTTAAAAAAATAGGTTGGCAGCACTACACAGAAAAAAAAAACCAGGTTGGCAACACGGACCTAGTGTAGGTTAGGTAAAGTGGTATGAGAGGCCAGGACTGAAGGGGGGGGAGAGGGGGGGGCGGGGGAGGGGGTGGGGCGGGGGAGGGTGTGGGGCGGGGGGGTGGGGGAGGTGTGGGGGAGGGGGTTGGGGAGGGGTGGTGAGCGTGTGGGGAGGGGAGGGGGGGGGAGCGGGCGTGACGTCAGGGGTCAAAGGTCGAAAAGCAGTGAGGGGGCGGCCATAGTAGTCACATGTATAGCTATTTATTAATAATAAGATATTAGACATTGCTCAGAGTATTTTAGGAATTACAATATCAATAGACAAGTTTTGGGCCTAAATTTGAGAGAAATACCGGAGCCGAGGTAATTATTTATAAGTCCATAAGCCAAGCTTGTGGCTGGCACGAAAAAGGATTATAATTAATGTTTTTCATGGGCCATAGATTAAACTTTTAAATAATTTTCCAGCCTAATAATCAACATTGCTTGAGTTCGAGAGGGAAACCTCTACAAATATTTACCTGCTAATTTATTAAACCAAGTAAGGGTGTGTAATGTCTCATCGACTATTTCAATGGTAATTTTGATGGTATTCACACTTTTTTGGCTATGGTAAAAGAACTCACTTCAATTGTTTTAAATAATTCAACTGTTACTCCATTTAAATACACAACAGTATGGTAAATATGCACAACTATGTTTTGCTATAACACTCGTGGGTATTTACTTTTTCAGTTGTTCCTGTTTGATGAGGAATTCGACCAATATAATTACGGTTACATGAATAGGAGATCTTATATACAACTTGTTTAACCTCCTGACTACAAATATCAGTTTCTTATTACTAGCCTCCTAATAAGTTTAACAATTTGTATTGATTTAATGTTTTGTTGAATTCTCATGATTTACCTTAGTGTACATTGATACTGTAGACCGTAGATATGGCCATTAAGTGCCACCAATAGTTATGCCTGCAATATAAGTATGAGGAAAAAATATAATTGAAATAGTTATTATGTACACAAAGCAGGAGAGGCATCGTGATGTATTATATAATTAAAGTATTAATTTAAAAAGCTAAGTTTTGGAACCTAAAAAGGTGTACAATTTGTTAAGTATTTTATTGAGCTGCTTGAGCCCATTAAATGGACACTAAATGCTGTAGACGATTTTAGTATTCAATATATCCTTATGATTTGACATTATTTTTGTATTGTTAGTAAACTACTGTTTCATTCTAATGTTTTAAAGATATTGATCCATTGCGTAAACTTTATTTATTCAGGTTATCTCTTTTCCCACCACAAAACTATCTTTAAGAGCAAGCAGCATGGAAACCAGTCAAGCTAAATTATCTAGCGGTTGTTAATTTTAGTAACACTATCACCACTCTCTGCAAACCGAGAGTACTTGAGCTAAAAACTGCACCAATGGTAAAGTGATGTGTGTTACTATCTTCATATTGGTAAATTATGTGAAACTGTATGAAATTGTGAATTAAAATATAAATACTTTGTATAAAAAACAATTTCTGACGGCAGTATTCAGATCTATTTCATATATTGGTCCTGTGATCACATGTAATAAATCATGTTGTATCTTTCAAGAAGAGTTGCAAAATTAAGTTTTGTTAGTATGATCAAAGAGTAATAATACATATTTAAATACACTATTAATTTAATTCCCCGTGGAAATATTCTTGCTGTATGCCGTAGTTTACCCAGCAAATTCTCTCAGGAAAGCCGTGATTATCTTACAACATGCATATTTGAACAATAATCCTTAGTCTTCAGAAGCTATTCCCTCACAGTGCATCTTAAATAAGCCTATTATGCTAAGTAATCACACATATGTGATGACGTATGAGATGAGCAATTAACTTTTGAGTGCATATGAGATGAGCAATTAATTTGAGTAGTTAACTCAAATATGGCTATTGAATATTAACGGGCGTGATCATAATAAACGGTATCAGGAAACTGACACATACTTTCTCCCTTTTAGCCTAACTTTAACGAATACAAAGCACGGTAGAAAGTACAGAAAATATTGTAAACAAGTTGTTTTCAAAAATATCCACCCAAATTCCTGATTAGGAGGCCCTATAGAATCCATCGCTACACACGTGGTTTAAAGAGGGAAATGCCCCCTATTCCCCCCCTCAGGGTTATTAAGGGGCAACATATTTTGAATATCCTCTGTTGGTCAATGCTAAATTGACAAGCATATCAAGTTTGAACGAAATTTATCAATAAATAAGAGAGAAATAGTAATTGTTGTATTCCCCATAAGAATAACATTGGACAACGTACTGCGTTTACGTAAAGCTTGATGTTTTGGTGTTTTGTTTGGAGGGTAAATGTAAACTGGCGACTGTAAAAGTTAGCTTTTTTGATAGAGTTTTTCTTATTGTTGTCGTTTAAAAGCCGACTCCATTTTCTGCCTCTCTTGAGGAACACATGTTTTTCTAAAATCATTTATCATTCTTCCTTGATAAAGTGATGACACCAAATTATAGTACACTTGTGGTAGGTGACTCCAATGTAGACCTATCTGTTTCGGACCTGAAGGTTGATGTGCTAATGAATACCATGGAATTTCATGGATTGTGAAACATAGTTTGGTCATTTAAAAGAGAGTTTAACAACTCTAGGTCACTTATTAATCATGCATACACTGATCTTCCCAAGGATTATGTTGCTGCTAATGTTCTTGTGACTGTCTTAGCAGATCATCATGCTCAAACGACTACAGTCAAGCTGCTTCCACAAAGAGAGGCTTCCCCAAAATTTCGTTCGTGCCGATCACTCAGAGATGAAAACATGTTGGTATTCAGAAATTGCCTTGCTCGTGAGCAGTGGACAGAGGTTTTTAGTGCAGATTCTGTTGAATAAAAAATGGAGAACTTCACCTCTACTATTTATTTTAATATAGACAAGGCTTTCCCAGAGAAGAAAGTAAGGTGCAAGAAAAAAAGGTTTAATAGCAATATTTCTTTAAGCAAAGAACAGGCTGATCTTCGAAATTTAGTCAGATCGTAGTACTCCATTACTAAGGATCCATTACTAAGGAGATCCAATCCACTGAGGCAACACTTCTTAAGATTAAAAGCTCAATATCGCCAGAGTATAAAACATTCAAAGTCTCTCAAGGTGACAAAACAAATAAATAACTCTTCAAAGAAGTCAAAGACTATGTGGAACATCATAAATGAAAATAGGGTCACTTCAAAGTCTCATCATGATTTTAATTTTGCTGTAAAAAATAGCAAAGGAGAATTAGTGTTCATCCAAAGGAGGTTTCCAACATTTTCAATGACTTCTTCATAATTATACCACAGTATAACACTTTTAATAGCAAGAATGTAAGTTTCTCTTTAAATAAAAGCTCCACTTCAAAGTCCTTCTTTTTAAAACCCTTCTTTTTTGTAAGTACAGCAGAAGTTATCGATTTGATACATTCACTACAGCCCAAAATTGCATTTGGAATTGATAATGTGTCATCCAAGCTCCTAAAATACTGCTCTAATTCCCTAGCAAATCCTCCCGTACATCTAATCAATAGCTCTTTTGAAACTGGAGTGTTCCCTGATTTTCTTAAACTTTCAGTTGTAAGCCAAATTAAAAAAAGGGAAAAATAAATGCTCGACAATTATAGACCTATTGCGATAACATATTCATTCTCCAAAATTTTTGAGAAAGCAGTTTTAAATGGGTTGATTTCTTTTATTGACAAATATTTATTTTATTATTTTATATATTTATCTTTTATTTTATTTTCTGGTCAATTTGGCTTTTAAAGGGCAAGTCTACTATTGATGCCATGTTTTCCCTCATCAACTTTATTGTAAAAGAGTTAGATCTAAAGAAATCCGTAGCGGGTGTCTTCTTTGATCTCCGAAAGGCAATTGACATGGTAAATCATGGTCTGCTTCTTGAGAAACTTGAGAGCATTGGAATACGGGGCACTGCTCCAAAATGGTTTTCCTCCTTCCTTACGGGACGTAGACAAATAGTAAAGATACCCTCTATAGATAAAGATTGTATGACATACTCATACTCAGATGAGAAGCTTGTCATCTCCGGAGTTCTCAGGGTTCAATCCTGGGCTCGTTGTTGTTCATTTCATACATAAATGACTTAAAATCATGTGTTATTAATGGTAATCTGTGTCTTTTCGCAGATGACACCTCACCTGCCATATCACATCAGGCACGAACAGATTTGGAAATTGACTCTTATGTTAAATCAAATAGTATTGTGCAACGGTTCCGTGAAAATATGTTGCGTGTTAATTCTGATAAGACCAAACTGCTTGATTTCTCCACTGGCCATAAAGAAACATGTCTTCTAAAATCGTCTATAGGTGAAAGTGTCGTTACTGCGGCAGATGACGTAACATCTTTGGGACTTCACCAAAACTCAAATTTAATTTTTTTTCTCACATAGAGCGTGTTGCTAGCCGTTTGTCTTCAGTTGTTTTTGTGATAAGACGTCTATCTACCTTCTCCAGTACTGAAGTTCTTCTCTCAGCATATTATGCCCTCATTTATCTATTTATTTCATAAGCAGTTGTGATTTGGGGGTATGAGAGCCCCAAAAGAAGACTCTTTTCATTCTTCAAAAAAGAGCTGAGAGAATAATTGCAGGAATCGAAATAACAGAATCATGTGCTTCCTACTTCAAGGCTTTTGATCTTCTCACCTTTCCATCTATTTATATCTTGGCATCACTTTTTTTAACAGAACCAGTACATTTTTCACGAATTTTTACCATTTTTACAAAATACTAAAACTATATTAACTACAATATTGTACCAGAGCTACACTAAAAAAGGGAGAGCTTTTGTAACTTTAAACATTTGAATTTCATACAGTTTTACGTTAATGTCAGGTATAATATTAATATTAATATGCACTTGTCAAATAGTAAAACAAGTAACAAGCACAATTATTACATACCACCACACAAATCAACATTTTTTTAAAACCACACAGTCTATAATTATTGTATAAAAATGTTCAATAGCCTTCCGACCACTCTTTATCAAGAATTTAAAGAATGTAATCTAGTCACCTTCAAAAGAAATGTAAAAAGGATCTTACTTAAAAGTTTTTATAATGTTAGGGATTATTTTGACAAGAAATATGTTTAGTTTTAGAAAAATGTTTGTATTGACCTATGCTAATGCAACTGATTTTGTTTTGTGGCAATAACGATATTTGATTTGATTTGACATATATTTTGTTTTATTTGTACTATATATTGTTATAAGGATATTGCATTTAAAATTGTAGTACGTGTTTGTAACACTGACTCATGCCAATGCTGTTTACACTGTTTTATGGCAATAAAGACAATTTCATTTGATTTGAAGAAGCGAAAACCGGAAGATCGAATGTCGCAAAACGTCTCTTGGAAAATGGCCACTCATTAGGAACAATTGAAGACGATTTGAATATTCTCCATATTTGTAAAAAAAGAAATATAATGAATGCATGGGAAGAATTGTTTATTTTTAAGCAAAAATTTAAGAATAGGGATAAAGTGAACAATGAACAGGTCAACTTTGACTCTGGCGGTATTTATCGCAACTTGTTTCCGGAACTTCCGTTAGCCAATAATCTGTTCGCCATCTTGTTTCTGTCATTCTCTGATTGGGCCTGATGATGACCGGTGTAAATGGTTGAAATCGATCGCCTTGTACCATCTTTTGTGTATCTTTTACCGTCTTCTATGTAAGTACAGTATAAGAGTAAATACACTTTATAGTGTTGTAAGACGTATTTTATTCATCCTGTTTAGTTGTAATAACACGTATCATGCTAATAAATAAATTATTTAAAGATAAAATTTATAATGAAAACTAAAGATAAATATTTTTAAATATTATATGTTAAATATTAAATACCCCCTTCGCAGCAAACCTGCGTACTCAGCGAATTTCCAATGCATAATATATGTCTTAATACTACATAAAGCCGCAAACCAAGTTTCATAAAAATATATTCACATATAAGCGATTTTATTTATTCTCCATAAGAATAACATTGGTAATGAGTACGTAGGTTTGCTGAAACAAGGAACAGAAACAATTGGTTTTTATGCAAATATAAATAGAATTTAACTAGGCGAAGCCACATACTAAGTTTCATCAATATTCAATCATAAATAAGCGCTATATAACATTCTAGATATTCTGTATAAGAATAACATGGGGGCTGAGAAAGCAGGTTTGCTGCAACAAGGAACAGGAAAATGGGGTTTTATATAATTATCAATATAACTCAACCAAATGAAGCTACATACCAAGTTTTATTAATTTATGTTCGTAATTATGGGAGTCATTACATTTTACTTATTCTCCATAAGAATAACATGGGGGTTGAGTACGCAGGTTTGCTGCTACGGGAATAATCAACAAAAAATCAATTTTTTGTGTAAATATAAATATACCAGTACTACGTGAAGTCACATACCAAGTTTCATCAACATACATCCATAAATAATCGAGATATCAAATTTTATTTATTCTCCATAAGGATAACATTGGACAACGTACTGTCTTTAGCACTTTGAATATCTCAGCAACGGTTGGGCGTAGAATCACAATTTAAGCACCAAAATGATTGTTTTGTGGAACTGAACAGATTGGTAAAAGCAAATGTGAAGTTTACATTAAAATAAACTGAGGAAAAGCCAAAAACCTTTTTCCCATAAGATTAACATGGGAGATTTTATGAGCAGGTTTTTTTTTATTTTCTCCGCAACCACTTAACCTAGGTTAATAATTCATAATACTGAATTATTTTTTTTTAAGCTCTATAACATGGTCAAAACCAAAATTAAGTTTTTTATAAATTGTAGGGTGAAAAATGCAAAAAACTGATTTTTGGAAAATTTAAAACCCCCATAAACCCCCCATTTCATGGTCCGATTTTTCTGGTTTTCGAACTTAAAGTCATGAATGTCATTTTACACATTTGAGCCAAATTTCATCAAAATCGGACGTTTTTTACTCAAGTTATCGTGTTAACGGACACATATATATATATATATATATATATATATATATATATATATATACCCCCGTAGCAGCAAACCTGCGTACTCAGCGAATTTCCAATGCATATATATATATGTATCTTAATACCACATAAAGCCACATATCAAGTTTCATCAATATACATTCATAAATAAACGATTTATGACATTTTAATTATTCTCCATAAGAATAACATGGCGGCTGAGTATGCAGGTTTGCTGAGGCAAGGAACACAAAAAAATGGGGTTTTATACAAATATCAATATAACTCATGTAGGTAAAGCCACATACCAAATTTCATTAATTTATTTTCATAATGAAGGGAGATAACAAGTTACTTATTCTCCATAAGAATAACATGGGGCTAAGTATGCAGGTTTGCTGCTACGGGAGCCTTTGGTAAAAAATTGTTTTTTTGAGCAAAAATCAATGGTCCACAACCAGATGAAGCCGTATACCAAGTTTCGTTAGTATACGTTCATAATTAAGCGAGATATAAAATTTGTATTTTCCTCCATAAGAATAACATTAGACAACGTACTGGGTTTAGCACTTTCAATATCTCGGTAACCAATTGACGTAGAGAAATGATCAAAATACCAAATTGTGTGTTTTTTAAGCTGAATTCAATAGAAAAAATTAAAATTTGACTTTTTTCAAAATTATATGTAAATAATTCGAAAACCCCATTTTTGGGGTACAAAACCCCCCCAAAATACCCTTTCGGCTAGAGCGATCTGGCTGGTTTTCGAACTTAAAGTCATAAATGTTGCTTTACATGTTCATCCCAAATTTCATCAAAATCGGATAATTTTTACGAGAGTTATCGTGCTCACGGACACACACACACACACACACACACACACACACACATATATATATATATATATACAGTTTCGAACTAATGGTGTTTTTGGGGTCTGGGGACCTCAAAACGAAAAGTTATCATGGTCCTGGGCCTAGGTCTTACCATGCCGACTACGGTAATAGCTTCTTCCCTATAGGGGAAATTCGCTAAAACAAGATATTTTAAAGTTCAAATCCCCCTCGAATACAGTCTTGGATTAGATTCTGAATGGTGATATAGCGGGCCATTTTTACGAAATTGAAAACCCACGGTCACATATATTTAAAGGTTTGAACAACCTATGTTTTTGGCATCTGAGGACCTCAAAACTAAAATCATCATTATTGTAGTTATCATGGTCCCGGGCCTAGCCATGCTGACTGTGGTAGTAGCTTCTTCCCATAGGGGAAATTTGCCAAAAAGATACCTTACTGAAAAATTCAACTAATTAGGTTAGATGTAATGAGCATGATAACAAAGTACACTTCTCCTTCTATTAGGGTTTATATGCTTCTGTTTAACTAAACGAGAGCGCCAAAGAGCTTGTGTAACGTTTTTTATGGCAAAGGTTATTTTGTGTTTTATGAAACACTAAACTATAATTTAACATAACCATAATTACATATAAATATAATTATGTATAAATCATAATTATATATATATATATATATATATATATATAATAACGTAATTGGATAATTGAACGAAGTGAAAGTATCCTTATACACAACTTTACTGCTTAGACTGGTAAGAGAATCAACTCAACTGGCGTGTCTGTGACCCCAATAACTCTAAAATGGCTCCACAGATAAAATTAAAAATTTCCAGAAAAACTTAACAGGTCAAAATCTCGGTCAAGTTCGTTATTCAGATAATTTCGTTCAGTATTAATCAAATTATCTTAAAACCAAATTTATTTTTTTCTCCATAAGAATAACATTAGAAGCCATTTTAGTGGTACTTGAATCGTTAAAATTTAGCCGACGTCTATGTTTCAACAACAGAGTAACAATAGTTAGTTTACTAGAGTATACTTTGTTATACTGGATAACAACAGTTTTTACCAACAAAAAACACACAAGAGAGATAAATCGAAGTATATTTTTAAGTTGTGAGCATATTTATTATTTTATAAATTATTAAGTGTACGTTTAAAAAAAATTTATACAGTTAATATTCCCTTATTACGCCTACTCTGTGTAAATATCGTCCGTCAGTCGTCGAAGGCGACGATTGTATCAGTGGCAGATGACAGACGACGCGTGTGGCAACTGGCAAGTCGAAAAACTCAAAATAACTTGTTGATGACTGTAGATACTAAGATATTAACTTAACTTATAAATTAGTTTGTTTTATTAAATTTTCTTAGACAATTGGTAATATTGTGATTGTCATGTGTAAAAAGTATACAAAGCCCCAATTTATCTTGAAAGCGTTGATGAAGTTATCACAGTGAGCGAATAACCTTAAAATTTATTTTTAAGGACGATTATTTGCTAGGTTATATTTTTACTAAATTAATAATAAAATTTGTCTACATTACCTAAAATACATTACCAGTAATGTAGTAGGTAACCACAATAAAAGCTATAGATTATTCTAACCAAGCAGCCTTTTGCGGAAGGTTATCTTGAATGATTTGACATAGCCTAGGGTTGGATTACAGTAAGAGTAAGCCAACATTAAACTGGTAATACAACTTTTGTAAAATCCTTTAAACACATTACCAGGAATGTTGTAGCGAACCAAAATAAAAGCTTTAAACTACTCTAACCAAACTAACCCTTTTATACAGGTTATCTGAAATGATTTGACACATCCTAGGTTTGGATTACAGTGAGCTGTTTTCATCATAAACTTGGACCTATGGCTATAAAATGTCGGCCTATACACTTAGGCTACTTGCCATTTTAGAAGTTTCATGTACGGTCTTGGAGTCAACCCATGTTTATAGAATTTAATTTCCTGATAGCCCAGGCTTTTGCAAAAATATATTGAAATATCATTTTGTACAATACAACTGTTGTTAAATACTTTAAACATTACCAGGTATGTTGTAGCGAACCAAAGCCTTTTGTACAGGTTATCTGAAATGATTTGACATCTCCTAGGTTTGGATTATATTGAGCTGTTTTCCTCATAAACTTGGACCTATGACTATAAAATGTAGGCATATACACTTAGGCTACTTGTCATTTTAGAAGTTTCATGTACGGACTTGGGCCAACCCATGTTTATAGCATTTAATTTCATGATAGCCTAGGCTATTGAAACAATATATTGAAATCTCATTTTTTCATCTAAATAACTGGGCCTGACGATTTATTGTTAATCTTTAAGGGTATTTTGACTTGGCCTATAGAAATTGTTAACATTAGTTCATATAGGAAACTCGCTGTTCTCTTAAAAGTTAAATTAACCACACTGCTAAAGTCACTGCTTAGCCCAAAATGCTCTGTTTGTTCTAAGATAACGCACCCATGCCAATCCTAACAACAAACCATGCCTGAAATCTTCAATATATTTAAAAAATAAATAAATTTACGTATTTATACAACATTTAATTAGATAAAAACAAGTGATAAATGTATGTATGTTTTTCTACGGATAAAATGTTAAGTCGGCGGCGGGATCCGAACCTGCAACCTTTCGCTCCAAGAGCCAGTGCGATACCTCTCAGCTACCGCGATAGTTGATTCTTAGAGAAGTGACTAAAACTGAAAGAGAGGGTTCTTAGAGGGTTCCTTAACTTGAAATCAATAAAGTGAGCTTTTTTCAGCATTAACAGAAAGATTATTATCAACCAGCCACTGTAATAACAAACTACTTTGTATTAAGGATTCAATTTCAAGATCACTACGGGAAGAATTACTCATGTTCAAAGAGGTGTCATCGGCAAAAAGACCAAGATATACATTTGACACACTTATATGGATATTATTTATAAAGAGTAAAAACAGGATCGGTCCCAACACCAACCCCTGTGGAACACCACATGTGACAATGTAAAACGCCGATATTTCGGGAGTTGAAATAATAATAATAATGCCGGTTGGGAAACAAAATTACTATTTATTAGACCGCACAACTTTACAACAATTGATTTAAAAACCAACTTAAACGACGTTAACAATAGGTATATCCGCGGTTAAAATACAATAGTTAAGGTTACATTAAATTTAGAAAAACAATGCCAATTAATAATTTAGCAGGGAGAGGCGACGCGACGCGTGTTAATTACATCGTGACTACCTAGGGACTGGGGCGCGGCTCTGTCTTCTTCGCCCGTGCTGAACCAAGCCAGCCAATCAGAAACAGTTTCGCCCGTGACGTCACGGGAACACTTCACTGACAAGTGCTGCAGCCAAACGATCACTCACGCCGTTACTCAAACTAAGAGGCATGGGAATCGTGCACTGAGGGCCAGTGCTTATCGTCAAGTTACCGACACCACACATCCTTGCTGATATCAACGTCCGGCCGGCCCCGCGGGAGCGTCTAAGTTGAGATTAGCTTGGAGCAAACATCCTAGTGTCTGTTGGTTTATTTTATATTTCATACCAGCCAACTCTTTAAAATGAAATAATAAATGAAATAATTGAAATAATGTTAAGAGCACCGTTCCTCCTTCCAATTATAGATTTTAGTGACGGTAGAAATTTATTTATTAGGAACAGTAAATTGTATTATTTAATTACAGGGTCGTATTAATGGCTTTTAACAGTCTAGGGATTTTGGGCCGTCACACCCCCCTCACCCTTAGACCATGCTGTCCCCAGCATGAGGTAACAGCAGATTGCCAAGTCCAACTTCTCTCAATGTTTGGAGAGTACACATCCGTCTTCCGTTGGCTGGTCGGTGATCAGGAAATTTCTAACTCCGGACAGCTAACCTCAACTCTCTCCGCAAATAAAAAAAAAATATTTAACTTCAATTTTTTTTTTACAAAAAAAAACTCGAATTGTCACCGGTCCGCATTAGCCTCTCCCTTTACAAAGTACATCTCAAAAATATCACAATCAAAACATCTCAAAAGTCAAAGTTAAACAACCAAAACAAAACCTAAAAAAAACTAAAATATCTTATTTCACAAGGACAAAAGTTACCTAAACTTAAACACAAAAAAACACAACACACATTCCCACCTCAACAGACCATTATAACATTGTTAGAAGATTCGTCACTGAATTTAATTATGTGTATTTAGAACCAATTGGTTAATTTTTCTAAGTATCTGAACAGGGTATGAATTATTATATTTTAAAGTTCGAAAGAGGGTAATTGAGTTCAGTACTTTATGGCAATTTAGAACGCTACTTGCCCGCTATGGTGAAGCTGCACGGGTTTTCACTTGGGGCCGGTCTTACACTCTGTCACCCCTTCGGTAGTAACGGATCTTTCAACGTAAGGTCAAATACTAGGAAAAGAAAATTTACTGCTATCCTAACACACCCTTTCCCACGCTACAGTGTCTACTCTAATTAACTCGTCAACACATGTCGAAATAGCCAAGTAACAAATTGACACCAAGAATCAACAAAGAAAACTTACCACCAATCCAATGATCGTTCATAAATTCCGGTGGTACTCCACCCACTATCGGCCGAAGCCTCAAAACAACTTGAAAATTACCAATAATAAATCACATAGACAATCGAATAATCAATACAGTACAATGCATTATTAACTAATCTTTAACACAACCTCACGTTCAGTAGGCCTGGTAGCGACACAACACTGTCTTGCTGACGGGGTCCGGAAAATCCCTCAGCAAGGCATTTTCTGCAGTACTCTTGACTGACTATACACTAACTATAAGTAAATTTGTCTTTTAAATTTTGAAAACTCATTCAGTCTGGCTCCCGGGTGTCTACAGTCCAGTCAGGGAGTCGAAGGGAAGGGGGTATTAGGGGGGTGGGGAGTGCCGGCATTACCTTCCTGTGGACACCAAGTTGGGCCAGTGAATCCTTTACCCTTCTTGGGATATACTACTACCATTAGTTGGATCGCTTCGAATAATAAATAAAAAAAGTTGCCATTACCAGCCCACAATTATTACTCCATTATTAGAAACACACAACAAAACATACCGGTACACAAAAATCATTAATGCTAACATAATAACACAAAAATCGGAGGGGGATCCCCAGTCCTTTCGCCATCGCGTCCTCGCGGAGACAAGTCCAGAAGTACTCGCTCCTTCACAGCGTAGTATGCGATTTCTTGATCGCGGTCGAAAGTCTATGCTTCTTAAATACTTTTCACTTACTTAAAGTGTCCCGGGTCCGTAATTCACTCCTCCTCACATCTTACCGCACGGTCAGCCTAACTTTAGCTGCGCTCGTGGAACTGTCGTGCTCTGCTTCCGGTGCATGATCTACCAATTCGACAGTAGGGTACCATCTCTCCACGGTTCTGAAGTGGCGACTCTGTCTGCGCAGCCTGCGGGCACTGTACACGGCCTCCCAGGGTGACACGGAGCAGGTCGGCAACTCGAACTCTCCATCTCAAACCTACAAAGACAACTGTGATTATCACAATAACCGAACGGCCGCCCCACATGTCCTACTCAACCATGCGGGCGCCAGCATAATGGACTCTAAGGTGCTGGAAAGTACTCTCCAAAGAATACCCCTTTACGCTTAGGTGCCAAGCTGATCCCCTAGTCCCTGCAGGACCCTCAAGGTGGCACTCACATCAATATTCATCAACTTGGTCTCTTCGTCAGAGAGCATCGACCTCAAATCAAGAACAAAACTTTACTCATCTGACCGACATGAGTGTTGCTGCCGTGTATACGGGCAGGCACCTTAAACTCATCACTAATAACGTCGCATGTTATTACACCTCGGAGATCCCTCCAACTCCACTCAACTTCATGGTGGTCAAGTTGATCTTTTCGCCATTCTCATAACAGTTCAGAGTTACCTTACAGGGCTCTGAAGCACTATGCACCCATCAATTTCAGAAAAAAAAAACATTTTTCCACAAACGCTGGAATACAAGGAGCTGCCGATAAATCGGGCAGGCACCCGATCCGCCAGTGATCGAATCACACCGATAACTTCAGTCTCCTCAACAGAGAGCATTTGACTTAGAAAAGTCAGAAATCACAACTTCACATTCCGGTCCGACATGAGTGTACTGCTGCCGTTTGCATGGGCAGGCAGTATTGAACTCATCATTAATAACAACCCCTCTATACGGGTCAAACACATCACGTTAAACATTGACCACAAATCAAAAACCAGGACCCAAGTTTTTTTTCTTGAGGGAAGCCCATTCAACGTCATAATTTCAATGGGGCATTCCCCCCAAAACAAAACTCAAATAGACTACAAAACAGGCCCAGAAGACCATCGGCTGGTTTACTCGTACCAACCCTTTAGTAAACACACAACCATCAACCTCCGCTTTGTCAGCTGTACAGGCTGGGCTTTCTACCGAACAGCTTGCCATAGCACAAGCAAAACACAATTTACTCCCCATTCCCGTTTGCTTTGATTAATTTTTCGTTCTCTTCACTGTCTGGCCAAGAATAGCATGAGTTAGCAAGCAAATTCCTGGGGCAGAGCACACATTTTAAAATTCTATTAAAAAAACAAACAACCATAATGTGATTCCTAAACACTAGTACATCAGTATACTTAGGTGATAACACTTGTCCACATCAGCATAATCCATTCAGTAATGGTTACGAATGCACTCCCTCGGCAACTCCACAGCGAGGAGACCCTCCGGTGTCCCAATCCACAGGGACAGCACAAAAATGGCCTAGAATTATAACTTTCCTGTACAACAAACAAAACAAGTTATCCAGTGAACACGTGTTATCACAAGTTAGAGCACAAACCATTAAAAACAACAAACTTCCTACGAAGAATCACTTATCACTAACTTCACCAGCCTTACATTTTAAATATAAGGGAAGCTAACTGGACTCTTTTTGTAAATTTTGAATTTAGTGTAAATGGACTAAATCATAAATCATCGTATTTACTCCTAATCTCTGGTTCATTATCTAATTCATCACACCGCAAATGGGAGCTCTGGCTTCACAATGCTCAGTCCCAGATGAGGGGGTAAAGTATTAGACCCTTTAAATATTACATCGGCAAATAATTTCTGTCCATGTTCGGAGTACTGATAATAAAACAGATGCAGCCATACAATTTAAGGGACAGACTGCATGAAAAAAAAACAAAATTAAATTTCTCAAACTATCAAACTAGGCAATTTGACGCTCACGATTTCAAACTGTAAAAAAAAATGTGATGATTGTTTACGAATCACCGATCTGCAACAGTATTTAAAGCTATCTGCAGATCCTAAAACTGAACACAAATACCCATCACAATTTACTGGCTTCAACTCAAAGCTTTATTAGTTCCAATTTGAATTACTCATTTTTTCCCACCTACTCCTTTAATGGCTGTTAACTAAATTCACACACACAGAAAGAGGTATACTAAATATCTTCACATTGATGATTAACTTACATAAAAAAATACAAAGTCCAGTACCACTGCTCTACTGACTGTCATGTTCAGTTGGCCCAAAACCAGGAACCAGAGCTAAACAATGAGCACAGTATAGCCCAGTTCTCAAAAATCAATACAGCAACCAAACAGCGATTTTATTTTCTCCTCCATGCTATTTTGTCTCACATAATTTTGAAGAAGAGCAAAACAGCCTTTTTTTCAAAACTGCAAACAAAAGGTTAAATAATTTATTTACTACCCCTTCACAACCGTTACCGAAGGTTACTGCCCGTTAATTCTCTCAACATTAAAATTACTGGATCCACAGGTATAGAACCCTCAATAATCCCCTACTGATGATAGCTTCTGAAATAATTAAAATTCGCCCAGTCCCATTTATAATTTCCAATACTTTACTGAAGCAATCATCAGAGGCTCACACGCCTAAGTCCACACGTTGTTTTGTTTCTAAAACAAATTTAGAAAAATTCAAAGTCCCAACACGGTGAATTACTCAATTAAAATCACCAAATTAATTTCAAACAAAAATCACAAGTTGTTTGTAGTATTCAGTGCAATTTTGAAAAATCCGGCTAAGTCCTTAGCTCAAAATACACAATAAATTTCGAAAATTACTGTCGAACGCCCATTTCCCCACTACTATGATGGTCCACGTCGATTATTTCTAAGTCCCGATTTATTTCAATGAAATGTCACAGAACTCCTATTTCCCCACTACTAACGCTTTGTTTCGTCAAAAATTTTCAAAGTTCTGATTTACTTAATTTCTTTGGTAAATAAAATGCAGTGGTATCCTTTGTCCTGACAATGAAGATAGGCCAGAAAATTGACACAGTTTATAAGTGTCAGATCATTAATTTTTATTAATTTGTAACAATAAAATTTTTCAACTACTTGATTTTAAATTATTGGCCTATTTCCAATGACGCCCAGATTTTTTCCAATGCATTTATAGATTTACCACTTAAATATATAACCCAGAGTTAATCAAACATGCAAATAAACTTAGGTTAATTTAGAAAGCATTTAGTCTAAGGTTAATATAATAAATAAATCCTACAAACTCCCGTCCTTGGACAAAACAATGTTAAATCAACTAAATAAAAATATAACACTTCAGGAATGATTATTACATCTACTAACTGCAACAAGTGTGGGACTCCGTTTGGATTAATATATTCAGACATCTGTTTACAAACACAGGCAAACACCACTGCCTTGTGAATCACGGCGCGGCGACGCGACTCTATACGCTACAGCCTAGTTACGATAATACGATAATTGTCGCCGAAGTCTCGCTTCGGACAATCCGGATTAATTACAATATAATATTTCTTCAATTTAATTCCCAAATAATTTATAATAACTTTAATGTCGTCCTCTCCCTTTTCCACGATAAGTTGCAACAAAACTCGCTTATTTGCACCTCAATCAAACTGAAGTGGCAAATCGGCAAATCAAATATGGCGGATTAATCCGAACGCAACAGAGACACAGAGACGCCTTGATTGCAAATGGCGGCTCCAAGCTTCCTTCCACAATTAATATTCCAAGTCACTTTACTTTTTAAAATAAACCTCCTTAGTCACAGGTAATACTTAAAATCAACTCTACCTTCATTATTTATCAATATCTATTATCACTAGGCTCAACAACAACTCTGATAGCCCAATAATTCCGATTTAATATGTCTTATCAAACAATGAAATTCTCATAACACCGCCATGCCATTTCGATCACGCGTTACATACAATGAATGCAGAGTGACGAAGGAGGGGGAACCGACGCTATCTGTTTCTCTCACAATGAGGCTAATGGCGACTTGAAGATTTATTCAAATTAATCTAGTTACTTTGAAATTCTCTAATAATTCGAAAAATGCATATTTCTTTACGGGAGTTGCGCTAAAATGAGTTTAATTTATTGCTTTACAAGATTAAGCGGTTACCTACTGTTAAAACGATACCTATAAAATTAACAAGATTGCACCAATTAATTAAAATAAATTTATTACTTACCAAAATCCATCCTCCGTCCGTGGGATTTTTCAGAGTGTATTCTCGCAACACAACACCCACCTGACACCAATTGTAAAACGGGCCGATTTCGGGATTTAAAATAATAATAATAATGCCGGTTGGGAAACAAAATTACTATTTATTAGACCGCACAACTTTACAACAACTGATTTAAAAACCAACTTAAACGACGTTAACAATAGGTATATCCGCGGTTAAAATACAATAGTTAAGGTTACGTTAAATTTAGAAAAAACAATGCCAATTAATAATTTAGCAGGGAGAGGCGACGCGACGCGTGTTAATTACATCGTGACTACCTAGGGACTGGGGCGCGGCTCTGTCTTCTTCGCCCGTGCTGAACCAAGCCAGCCAATCAGAAACAGTTTCGCCCGTGACGTCACGGGAACATTTCACTGACAAGTGCTGCAGCCAAACGATCACTCACGCCGTTACTCAAACTAAGAGGCATGGGAATCGTGCACTGAGGGCCAGTGCTTATCGTCAAGTTACCGACACCACACATCCTTGCTGATATCAACGTCCGGCCGGCCCCGCGGGAGCGTCTAAGTTGAGATTAGCTTGGAGCAAACATCCTAGCGTCTGTTGGTTTATTTTATATTTCATACCAGCCAACTCTTTAAAATGTAATAATAAATGAAATAATTGAAATAATGTTAAGAGCACCGTTCCTCCTTCCAATTATAGATTTTAGTGACGGTAGAAATTTATTTATTAGGAACAGTAAATTGTATTATTTAATTACAGGGTCGTATTAATGGCTTTTAACAGTCTAGGGATTTTGGGCCGTCACAACAACAATTTCACCAGATTTCTGAGAAGAAATACATTTATTTTGATCTAAATGCGGAATCTTGACTGCTTTGGTTCTACCTTCTAAGAATGATGAAATCGAATTAATTGCATTAACTCTAATGCCGACGTGATCCAATTTCCTCAACAGCAGTTTATGATTCACCATATCAAAAGCCTTTCTTAAATCCAAAAATATACCAAATGCATGTTTATGCTCATCAATGGCTTTTGATACATTTGAAATGAAACTGAACATAGCATCAAGAGTGGAAGTGTTTTTTTGGAAACCAAAATATTTGTCAAATAGCAAGTGATGGCTGACCAAGAATGGATAAAGACGGATCAAAAATAACTTTTCCAAAACCTTAGAAAATATTGATGTAATTGAAATCGGCCTATAGTTGTTTATGTCAGAAATTGTACCTTTTTTGAAGAGGGGCTTTACAACTGCTGTTTTAAGAGATTTTGGAAATTTTCCTTCAACAAAATAAACATTGACCAGAATAGACAAAGGCCTAGATAAACATTCACCCACTTTCTTGAGTAGCTTTGATGATGTACCATCTTCACCAGCAGAATCAATAGGTTTCAGAGACTTAGTAACTTGGAAGACCTCCTCCTCACTAACTGGATTTAAAAAGAGTCGAACATGACGGAGGAATGAGTAAAGGGGCGGTTCATTGCTGCTGGATCACCAAAAAATGTACGAGTAATGTTCGTAAAAAATGCATTGAAAGCATGCACTACGTCATCAGGTTTCGACAGAAGCTCTCTACTTTAGGGGTATTGGGGGTAATAAAACTATATCAAGATATGAAAAACAACCTTTTCCAGTGGAAAATCCCCATAAGACAACGAACTGTGTTAAGATAATTAAAATTTTCTTTAATAACTCAGTATATACTTGTGCTAGAATTATGAGGGTGGGCTTAAAATTTTTGGCATTTTACGTACCATTATTTAATATAAAATAATTAATTATTATTATTATTAATTATTATAAAACAATTTAATAAAATATAACATTCTGGGCTTTTCTGACGCTTTTTTTGGCCCAAAAACTCAAAATTTGAAAAATTAAAACCCTAAAAAGGGAGTTAGAGTTGTCCGATTGTTTTGCCCAACTATTTACAGAAGGGAAGGTTCCTACCAAATTAAAAGTAAATCGGACAACAATTGCGACCACTAGAGTGCGAACACACACACACACACACACACACACACACACACACACACACACACACACACACACACACACACACATATATATATATATATATATATATATATATATATATAGTTTTCTAGGCCCCGTGATTGTGGCCCAGGCGGATACTTTTTACCTGTGATTGTGGCCCACGTGGGCCACAATTGAGGGCCACATTCGGTGTAGCAAAATACCACCAAATGTGGCCCAAGATCGCGCTGTTGCCATGTTGTTCAATTTAGTAGTGTGGCGAATTGTTTTGGTGCGGAGTGTGTGTTGATAGTGCTTTCCCCACGTGCAGCCACCATTAGCCCAGTCAATAAAGGTTTCGTGTCGCAACTAATTTGGGGAAAGCTGAATTTCAGCAGGATGTTAGTATACTAAAAAAAACATAAACTCCCAACCCCCCCTCTTTCTTCCCCCCCGCCCACCATAACCTCACAAGAGCAGTACCCTGGTTAAATGCTTACAGATAAAAAACTTATTATGTTACGGACACGTTATTTTAATTATTCTATGCTTAACGATATTCTAAGAAAATTATGTTAAATCCTCTTTTTATGTAGACAGCTTAATTTCACGGTAATACTTCAATATATACAAAAAACTGCCACTGCGAAAAACAAAAAGTAGCTTCAACTAATTGTACATTTTTATCCTTGGAACATGGGATGAAATTTTTTCAACAAAGCTTATATATAATTTAATCAGTTTTGAAATGATGGGTCTAGTAAAGATATTTGTAAGCATGATGGCTTCATCTTCATAGAGATTGATGAAACAGTAGCGGACATCGCGCTGCCGGGCCTCCAGCCGGCAACCGCTGCTAAGGGGCACCGCTGTATGTACTCGTATCCGTAATCTTGAATAGTTATTCAGTTTGAATGTGTATCAAATAGAGCAACTTTTAATTATAGTTGTTTATAAAAACCAGTTTAAGTACACTTTTATCACTTATAAATAATAAAGTTTCTTTGTCTAGGCCCTATTGTTTGGTCAACTATCATAGTCTGGCAGTTAAATAAAAAAAGTATAATAGTATTTTCAATAACATACTAATCCCTGCACAAAACATAAAAATCATGATTACAATTTTTCTCTTTTTAGGTTTTTATAAAGGTAATTTTCTAATATTTCGTCGGCTTGGTCCGAAGAATTGTTACAATACTTTCTACTGCAGTGCCCACACATATATGTGCAACCAAACCCAGCTTTACGACAGCTACAGTTTGTAACACACAATGGTTGCAATATATTAGTAGGAAAAGTTCACTTGGAACAGGAGGATTCATCATGGGCTTAGGGATTAATATGTAATTTTATATATACTGCCAACCCCATTCTTCAGCTGGAATTTTACACCTTAAAAAGTTTGAATTTGGAGATAAACCCTCAAAAGATGTTAATGAGCAGCATCTGAAGTTGGTAAAAGTTTGGTGTCGGGAAAAAAGTGACCAGCGAAATAAGCACAAGCATTTTTAATTTAAATATTTTTGTCCTTTTGATATTTTATAAATAATACTAGCGGTTTCCGGCGCGTAGCTCAGTGAGCTGTATACAATCTGGAGGGACTACTACTGCCTTGCAGTTTCTGACAAAAAGTGTGCCATATTTTAAAAGCAGCTGGAAGCACAATATCTCCCCTCTATAGTAACAACATAACAAAACGAACACCATATACCAAGGTACCACTATCGTTTTGTAATGTTTTGGTATATAGAGGGAAAAATTCTGTCTATGGCACGAAAATCCAAGCAGCAGTTGTCTCTCCAGTTATTCATAGAGCTCATTGGCGTTGCTACGCCTAATAATTGTGTTTAAAAATCGTCATTCATAATATTTAGATTACAGCTCGCTACCTAAATGAATAAACAAATGTTTACAATAATTTAAATTAGCCATCTTTGAAAATCATAACATATCTTTCCTCCGTTAGAATAATATGGTGACTCTGAACTCCAGTGGGGGAGAGGTAAGGTAAGGTAAGGGAATTTTGGCCGCTTATTTCGTGCATACCATGGTTGAATTACCTCGAAAGGGGGGTGGGCCGCTTAATTCTCAAGGTAGTTTGGCCGCTTACTTCGCGTATTCCGTGATGGTCGCTTATTTCGCTGGTCGCTTTTTCCGATATTTGGAAGTTCTTCTAAATACAAATTTGACAAGAGACATGTTTGTGTTTAACTGGTTAAACTTAAAGTATCATTGAATTTCATTAGATTTCATTGAGGGTTTTGAGCTTTGATAAGTTGTAAATTCTTAGAATAAACTGTTGAGTGTTACACTCTGACCCATAGCAGATTAGGTGGATGAATAAAAGATACTGTGTGTTTGAATTTGTTTTCCTTAATGATATAATATCTGAAAAGTCGTCAAAACAATGCCAGCTACGTTACTTATTTTTCGCTTTACATACGATCGTTTACGAATTTATTATGCAACCTTAAACGATCCGTCAATTATTCTAGGTACTTCTAAGGTGATGGAGACATGGGAATATGGAGTGATACATGCGATTCCTCCCAAATCATGAAATGTATTTAAGCCCCGTCTAATGATTTTACGTTAACGATAGCGTTGATGGAAACATACTGTGTAAAGGAATTATTTTGTATAACTGGGGGGCCCAGCGTAATTAAAGACCTTATGTATCTGTCACTTTCATAGTATGAAAACCATTGATTATACAACGCATCGCAGAAAGTTCCTTCAGCCAGATGTTGTGGCCCATACATTCTATTCCAATAAAAAGACAAGTAGAAAATGACGACCTTGGTATTACAGCTGAAATTATTGTATGGTTGATTACAGGATGTTTTCTATATATGTCAGGGGACGAATTTCCAGCTCTTTCGTTAGTCACTAAACTCGTAAATATTGCCTATGTGTCAGGGATAAAATCATTTGATACAGTATACTCAGTTCCTTTTCACTCGAGTATTTTCCACAGTTGTAATTCATTTTTTGAATGTCTTCCCTAACGATTTCAGCTGCTGTTTTAACAATTATTTTACGTTCCTCTCAGTACTTGTTTCCCTGGTTTTATGCCATGAGTGTAATACCTTGTGACTAGTTAATTTATTGAATAAATTTTCTTTTAATTTAATTTAAATTTTGTTCAAAAGTCAACAAAAAACTGCGATAATGTCCCTCGGGCTCCAATGAACAAACAAAAAACTTCAAAACTTTCTATGTCATGATAATCTTAAAAATATATCGTCGTTGATAAATAAATACCTTTGTTGGCTGGCTTTGATTTGTTTCAAACCGGACTGTTGGATCTATGATAAATCCTTTATTTCTTCTTCTGTTTATGGCAATTATGTCCACCCTTCTGGTTGAATCATTTTCTGCTATGTCATTTACTTCTTCATAAACTTAAAAACCTTTTTTAGTTCTTCTGCAAACAATGATCTTATTTTGTGGTGACGGGCATTCCTCATGAGCTCTCCAAAATGGCACTGTCCAAGGACATGGGGAAAACTTTCAATAATGTAATTCTTGGTAGTAGGACATCGTCTACACCGGTGCCGTCCCGGCTGTCCCTAGACCTGCATTGGATGCCTCGCACAGGAGCCACATCACCAACCACATTCACGTAATCTTTGTACTCACTCTTCGTTAATGAATCCATTTGACTTAATAATTTATCGGTTTTCTGACAATCAACAATATAAAATAAAATAAAACAATATCAAATCACGGCACGGCAACGAAATATTGGGTAGGGAGCACATAAGCCCTTGCAACATGGTATTTAACATTTTAATTTAAACAACTTTGACTGTTATTAGTTAAACTGGACAGATTGAACACGCATTTGCTAGGAGGATAGTTAATATTTCAGAATAAAACCACGACCTTTGCCTACCCCTGTTCCAAAACTGCTTTAGGGCCCTCAAAATGTTGGTACCATCAAATTTGTGGGTAAAGAAATAAGTTCTAATTAGGCCTCATCCTCGGGAAAAAATAGTTATGTATAAAATGTTGTTCGAAAAAACAACATTGGGTTAGGGTTAAGATTTGTAAATAAAAAAAGAATCTTAACAGCTGTTTAAAAACAACCACTCAATTGTAAAAATAACATCCACTTCGTAAAAATTCAGTATGTGATTTTTGAACCAATGTATATATAAATGTAATGTATATATTATTAGGTTAGGTATATATTTCTTGAAACATTAAAAATTATGATAGAATAATTGAATGTAAAGCGGAAATGTCCAAAATAAAACTAAACGAGCAAATGAACAAAGTAAATATGCTCGCCTTGGAGAGGAACCTTGAAGATAGGCATTCGTAAAAAACCTGCCTGGCTTTTAAAGCAAAGCTTCGTCCCCCAGGTGCTGACGAAGTGCTTTACGAAATATACCTAACATTTAAAATATAATATTGCACTACGATCGTAAGCGAAGCCGTGACGGGCTACTAGTAGGATGATATTAATAGTGAACATTGACAGTGTTCAAACAAGCACTGTGTAGAGAGGGCAGTAACAACAAGTATCAATGTGCAGTCTGACTCACGTAGACAGCCAAGCGCCAGAGTACGCAATACGCTGCGCTGCTAGGCCCGGAGCGGCGGTGGTGTGTCCGCTACTGTTCATTGCTCTCTGTGAAACCTTCACGTTAACAAATATCTTTATTAGACTCATCATTTTAAAGCTGATTCAATTATCTATAAGTTTTATTGAAAACATCTCATCCCTTGATGCAAGGATAAACATGTACAATTAGTTGAAGTTACTTTTTGTTTTTCGCAGTTTGTATATATTAAAGGATTAAGGCAAAATTAAGCAATCTACATAAAAAGAGCATGTAAGATAATTTTCTTCAAATATTGTTAGGCGTAAAATAATGAGAAAACCACATTAGATTTTGAGCTGTAAGCATCTAACCAGATTACTGCTCTTGTGAGGTTAGGGTGGGGGTGGATGGAAAGCAAGAGGGGTGGGGGTCAGGACTTTGTGTTTTTACGTTTACATTTTGTATACTAACATCCTGCAAAAAATCAGCTTTCTCCTAATTAGTTGTGACAAAGCGTATTTGTTTACCTTTATTGAATGGGTTACAGTAAAGCAAAGCGAGAACAATGTTTCAACTAAAACCTGGTAACTTAAGTGTCAATTTATACTGTTCTTATTTTACAAGGCAAGGAAACCCTTAATGTGGCCATCAATTGTGTCGTCATTATGTTCCCGATTTATAACCTTCAACAGATTTGTGCAATAATAACTATTGTTTTAATGGCTATTATTGAAGTAACATTCTTAAGCCTAAAGGACAGGCCAATGTTATCAGTGGCTGAAACTTTGAAACTAGTTCTGAACAAGTTAGTTTCAGTCTGGGTAAGTTAGGTAGCTCTTATAACAACTACCTAAGAAAACAACAATAGGTTTAGGTGGTTATGAAAACAACAATTCATATTTTTTAAATGCTGCTTATCAAATCATCTGTAGGTCTGTGTGTAATCTTGGCCTACCGGAGGAAACTGTAAAACAGCCCACACTTTTCAATTGGCCATACAGCAAGAACCAAAACATACTTAATCAAATATGTAATAGTCACGCCACTCATTGAAACATCTTCATTCAAGGGTTTCACACAATTTATATCGTACTACTACACCTCCCCTCATGCTACAATTATACAGGGTGTTAAAAAAAGGTGCACTGGCTGTATATTTTCGGATTCTACACTCTAAATTAAGCAAGAAATGTAGTGTGACATTTTTCAAAATTCCGCTCCGTTTAGCGCCAGTCCGTCTGTTTGTCTTTCACAGTTTCATAATGGCGGCCATTTTTTTTTTCAAAGCTAAATATCTTTAAAACCTTAATAATTAGCAAAAAACCGTAAGAAACAAAAAAGGTTTGTCTTTTTATAAAAAAATGGTATACCGATTTTGATTATCAGATGGTAAATAACTGAGTTTTTATGATTTGTATAAGTTAAAACATGCTTTTTTGGCATTTCTGGGCTGAAAACGCATGTTTTAACTTATAAAAATCACAACAACTCAGTTATTTATCATCCTATAATCAAAATATTTACACTATAACTTTTGAGACAGAAAGGCAAAACCTTTTGGATCCTTACGGTGTTTTGCTAATTATTAAGGTTTTTAAGATATTTAGCTTTGAAAAACAAATATGGTCGCCATTTTGAAACGGTGAAAGATATAAAATTTAAATTTTATACCAAAACATCATTAAAGTATCATTAAGTATGCCAAGTTTAAAAACAGAACCTATAACGGTTAGAAAGATATACTGAATTTATAAAAAAATACAAACAGACCGACTGACGCTAAGCAGAGCGGAATTTAAAATAATTTCAATTAATGTTTCTTGCTTGATTTTGAGTTTAGAATCTGAAAATATACAGCCATTGCACTTTTTTTGTAACACCCTGTATAGTAAACAATTGATTTCGTATAATCTTTTTATGTATTTACAATTATACATTCAACAATTATACAGTTAATAATTTTTTTAATAAATTACCATATTATTTGAATGTTTACCCTAAATGTAATAAATCATTTTGGCCTTAAATGTTCAGTTCAGTAAAATCAGACCAGCTAGTTTCCAGCCTTGGTGGATGGTAGTTTGGTTATAAGAAGAAAAATAAATCTGGCAACACCGCAATTGGGCTACATTTGGTGGATTTTGTAACTTGGGCCACAATCGAATGTAAAATGATACCCGTGAGGGCCACAATAGGGGGGTTTAGATACCTTAGTATAAATGGGCCACAATTGAATGTGAATTAGCGCACTTTAAAGTAGCTAAACCACTGAATATATATACATTTGAAAATAAAATATTGTTACGAAAACTAATTTGGAGTGTGTACACAAAATTTCATAAGCACTGATTGCCTAGTTAGGAAAATATATCGGTTTTTAGAGTGGGCCACAAACGATGGTTATTTGTCACCCGGGCCACAATCAAGGGATCTAGGTGAATATATATATATATATATATATATATATATATATATATATATATATATATATGTATATATATGTAAAGTTTTTAGCGACACTCCAAAACGTTTTCAGGGGATCACGTTAGGAACTTATATGGTGGTCCCGGGCTAAGTTTCACCGGGCAGGTCAAGCTAATAAGTCGCTTTTCTATAGCAAATTCACCAATAATATTAATGATGATGTTATTATTTTGTATTTATGTTGGACGGATGAAAATCATATTCTATTTGTACTAAGACCAAAGAAATATTAATAATTCAATTAAATTTTGGGCTTCTCGCTAGCCTGATAAATCTTTAAGTCCTTTAGGATCTTCAACCTCCGTTGGAAGAGTCGGGGGTTAGATTCTCCGGACACCCAAGAATGTGTTTGTTGGAACCGCTTTTTCAAAAATTATGTAGTCCTCTTTGTAATATACTATTTAAAAAATTCCATTAGCGATAAGACATAAAAAAACCTTAAGCAAAACCTCTTAAGTTCATAAACGGAGTACATATAACTTGTTTTCATGATTGAGTTATAACACGGGGTAATAATGTGTGGTTTATGATATTTGGCTGCAGTGAAAATCAATAAACGACTGGCATTAACTTAATTTGTACTGTAAAACAATTAAACACTAAAAGAACGCTCATTATTTTGTCAGACATATAAAACAAAAATATTAGAACACTTATTTCCCAAAACTGATTAGTGGGAAATAAGTTTTAGTGGGCTTTCAAGCTTTAGTAAACTTTCAACGGGTATATTTTTCCTCGGAATGTTACAAGAAAACACAGATATTATAAAACAGAAATAAGCCAAATACACCAATTCCAATTCAAAATTTGTAAGGAATTGAACATTACCAGGGATTTCAAACTTTTGTTGATTAAGAAATGTATGTACTAAATGCTATACGTTATTCGATATAGTACAATTATGCACAAAATATAGTAGTTAAACTATAAACAACTAAATCAATATTTTTATTATGTGACTGCCTAAAGAAACGTGTTTGCTGTGAAATTTCTAAAATAAGAATTTTTAAACTAAGGATTAAGTGGGAACATATGTTTATGTAATACCAAAATACAGACAAGAAAGTAAGGCAAAAACATCGTCCCCATGAGAGAAGCACGAAGGCTACAAGCGCCTCCTCCCTTACATCATAGCATGCATTACCACTTTTATCAGTAAAATCTGAACCATCAAAATATAGCAAAGAAGAAACACAGACATTAAAAAACTGGTATTCTAAAATGGCTAAAATTATTAACACTATTTAAAACGATCAATTAGTTCAATACAAATATTTGATAAGTGAAAGAAAGTCTTCAAAGCTAGTTTAAATTCCATTTAAGACAAATACCTGGAATATTCCCCTTAGTACATTTATCCTCTTTGGTGCCTACCAAGTCAAAAAAGTAAATTACTACAAAAAGCTAATGGTTTTTTCTGTTACCCAATATCAATGAATCTACAAATTACTAAAAATATATTAATTACAATATTGTACCAGAGCTACACTAAAAAAGAGAGAGCTTTTGTAACTTTAAACATTTAAATTTCATATAGTTTTACGTTAATGTCAGGTATAATAACAATAATAATTTGCACATGATAAATACAAATATAGAAGTAAATATATGTATGACTAGTGGTAATAAATTAATATTATTTTTGAAATATGCTTTTTATGGAATTGAACATTTTGTCGTCACATTGAACACACAGACGCAAATACTTTATTTAAGTAAAGTAAAACAATTAGATCAAATTTAGTGTATTTTTGATCAGGGTTCAAAAGATCTAAAATACTAAGGGTATTTTAGCAAGCCATATAGCAAGCCACTGTAAAAGTAAAGTTTTAAATTGGACTTTTATAAGCTTATTGGTGAATATCACTTTATAACTGTGCTACTTGAAAATCCCTTCTGTTCAACACATAACCTTGGGCCACAAACTACATCAGAAGCTGCGCTCTAGCGATACGAGAGCAATGTTCACCTACACAAACTGGTGGTGATGTGGATTGTTTAATTACTGCCTCCCTAATGATAGCAATTAAGCTTCCTTCGTATGTAGAATATGAGTAGTTAAACGTTACAGCTCGCCGATTAAAATTGCAACGGTTATAATACTGATTTTTATGCCCATTGTTTTTTAACATTTTATTGTTTTGTATTTTTATTTTGCAAGTTATGTACTCTATTAATAAACTTTATACATGAATATGAATTTTGTGAAGGTGCTTTCATGAAAGAATAACGTAATAAAAAAGATGTTTGTAATACAAACACATTTATCTTCATAGATTAATAAATAAATGGTACGTGCTATTTCCGAACTGATTTTAAATCAGAAACGATTGAGCACTGATTTTAAGTAATGAGTAAGGGTTTTATGTTTTGATATTTTATGACATCCCCGTTATGAAGCTCAAAAAAACGTGTTCATTATAATCCGCGCTGATGTATAATTCAGCGTCATTTGTAGTTTTCTGTGATTTTTAATCATAACCAGAGTCAAATTTGAATTCATACAAGAATGTTTTAGTCACATTTTATACTAAAGCTTAGTGCTAATAATTATTAGGGGGTAACGTCCACATAATCACATGGGAACGACCTGCATGCAGCAGTCCGCAGTGTTATCATGAGACCATCTAATGCGTCACCGCCGCCACCGGTAATCCCTATCACCTGCCATTCAACAGAGTATTGTGTTAAAATAACACTATTTTCATAATGACAAATTAAGGCGGTACATTAACAATCAAGTTAACTGAATTCTTGGTGATTTCTTGGGTCGTCGAGGTATAAAAAAATACCCCCGTCACAGCAAACCTGCGTACTCAGCCAATTTCCAATGCATCTATACATATGTCTCAATAACACATAAAACCACTTACTAAGTTTCATAAAAATACATTCCCATATAAGTATGACATTGTATTTTCTCCAAAAGAATGACATGGGGCTGAGTATGCAGGTTTAAAATATCCAAAACTGTGTTTTTATGCAAATATCCATATAACTTGACTAGGTGGAACAACATAACAAGTTTGATTAATTTATATTAATAATTAAAGGAGACATACAACTTTACTTCTATAACAAAAGAATATTAGGACTAATTATACAGGTTTTCTGCTACAGGAACCATCGGAAAGTTTAGACGTTTGTATTGATAATATTATTTATTTCCTTAACTGATTTAGTTTTAGAATTTTAGTTAGGAACCCCTCAACTACTTTTTATTTAAAAAGTAGTAATTTAAATATAATTTAAAGTAATAATTTAATTGAACTGGTAAAACTAAATAAAGTGGTTTTAAACTACCTTTTCGTCACCAGTTGGAGAGGAAAAGGTAATTTAAAACCACTTTATGTAATAATTTACTTTATACTTGTAACTTATAAAAAAAGTGAAGTAAAATTAATTAAATACAGTCTCATATAAACATTATATATAAATTTATTGTTTGCAAATATTGTGACGTTAAATTTTACTTATAAATTATTATCTTCCATCGTTGCTTCTACTGTCAATTATGTCATAACAGTCTCTCATTTTGGACAGCTATGAAGGAAATGTTTCCTATTGTTCTGTCGTTTACTCCCCCGGTTGAGATTCCTTTGTTTCAGTGATGATTCGCCCAATGGTTTCGTTTTCATCAATTTTCCAAAAATACACCTTTTTAATGCCGAAAGTCAATCAATACTTCTCCTGGCAAAAGACCAGAGTAAAATGTGTCCAGGTCTGTTTTACTGTATTATTTATAAAACAATTTATAGTAAAACTAGTTAAGTATTTGCTATTAGTTAAACATAGCATAGTTTTACCGTTAGAGTTAAGTATCACTCTCAGTGGCTGAAATAACAGAAACCGGTCAATTTGCTTCAACCATTCGAATATCTCTTAGTAATTAGCTTTTCGATTTTGTTTTAAACTATGAAAGACCCGAAGCGATTTTCTCTATAGATAATTATTTTAAAATAATCATTGACACGTTGGTCCTGCTAAATCTTTCTTGACTTTTCTCAGTAGATAACAAAATCGTACCAAGTAGAATTTTTTTTATTTAGTTTAAAATCGCATATTTAACTACGTGGAACTTTTACAATTGCTTTCTTTACTACAACTCTTCAAAATTCATACCGACCTTTTGTCATAAAGTACGAATTACTCTTACATTTCATAATAGTATCATGTGTAATAAGGGTGTATTTTGTTTGTTTCTTTGTGTTACAGCATTGACAGTCTCTTTGGGGATTTAAAAATGAATAGGTTACAGCACTCGCGTATTAAACGTTCGTAAGGTGAACCTTGAGGAGAAACGTACACATATCTTGAAGGTTCGAAACTAAAAGAACTAGCTAATAATGTTTTCTGAGAATATGTCAACTTCATATAAGACTAAGGATCAAACAATAACTTCCATACACGTTCGTGCGAACCAAATCTACCACAGAGGACAAAGGGTGATATTTATTATCAATATTAAAGTTGTCACTGTTTAAATGTAAATTTTTTAGTGCTTAGTGCTTATGCTTCACAAAATTACATTATCATCTATTTTATAACTAGCTGAATCGAGACATTTTAATGGAAAAAGTTTTGAAAAGATTAATATGTTGCCGAAAACCACCCCTAGTATAAGTTAATCTCTCACAGGGAGATAAGATCCATGTCACGTCTTCATAAGCCTCTGCCAAGTGTCGGTCATGAATGTTAAATGGGACGTTTTGTAATCTCTGGAGTGTCATAGCGGCATAGCGAAAACTTTATTATACCGTAGGACATCAAGTGTATTTCCACAAACCAAAAGTAGCCTGCTCTAAGGTAAGTACCCCAGAATAACAAAGCTAAGATAATTGTGGCGTATAGGATGGTATTTAATTTTGACAGTTGTTACTGTTATAAAAAGTAAAAATCACCATTAAAGTTAATTTTTTAGGAGGCGTAGATAATTCAAATGTATAATCGAATTTTACACAGTTACCAACAATAAATAATTAAGGATTTTTAAAATATTTGTCGAATAATTAACCACAGTAAGTTATATAGAAATATCCTTATTTTGATGCCAGAAAAATATACAAATCTGCATTGCAAAAATAAGAAAACCACTTAGTTACTATGAAAATAATGTATTTGACCTATTTTTGAGGATTTAAAATAAAGATAAATGGTCTAGGGGATCTTATAATTTGCTAAGATTGTATATTGAGGGGGTTTATAGATTGACTGTATGAAGAACCACACAAGGTTAATTTGGTACCTTGTGAAACCAATAGTAATAGTTGAACAAAAGAAAGACTAGAGTTAACAATTATTTGAATATTGCATTTTACAAAGGTATGAAATAATAATTTTACATAAAGATCTCAATGTCACAAAAGGTTTATGGTTGAAAAGTTTGTTAATGGATAATTCAAGTCACTCACGAAAGGATGAAGTTCATTTTTACTCCGCACTCAGTAGTCATCAAGGTAGGTCCATGGTTGGTTGTTGCATTCATTTCATACAAGGAAAGTGTTACACACAATAATCACAGATTGTATAAGTTAATAATGCATATTCAAATATTAATATTAAATGGAGATGATTTAAGAAATACTAAATACTTTACTGAAAGAATTGTAAGAATTTATTAAAGAAAATGTAGTTTTTAAATAATATGGAAAGGTTTTGTGAAAGGATGAAAACAATAAGTTTTGGGGTTGCTATGTGAACAATGAATACAGAATACAAACAAAGGAAACTAAAACATATGATTTTTAAAAATATGTCATTAAGAGATGGTTACTATAAAATATGTAAACTGTTAGAAGTGTTTGCAGCTAATAAAGTGAGAAACAGGAAAAACAGGGAAAATGAAAACGTGATGTACCCATGTCTAGTGAGTACAAGGAATATATAATATTTTTGTATCTTGACCTTTCTTCTTTGTATTTAAAACTGAACAATAAACTACCTTCACAGAATTTTTGTGATTTATTAGAAAATAACATTAACACAAAACCTAATTTGTTAACCGTGGATATGACACATTTACTTCAGCTTTCTTCTTTTAAAAGACCTCCCCTGGGCTTAGTATCAGCTTGCTGTGTTGACGGTGGAAACGGTGTTTGGCAATACAAGAGGGGGAGCAACTGCTCGGATGGCATATCTCGTTTCAGTCTGTTGTTAGCCTAAAGGATTGTGCTCGGGCAATATTTTCTCATTCTACTTTAGCTAAAAACAAGATGAGGGCTTTTGTCTCAAGCTTTTTCTTGAGTAAAGGTCTCCCAGTCGTTTTATATTATAATATGTATTTTAATATTATAGACATTATTCAATGAGGGCTTGCAATTTATAATGGTTTCTATATATCGCTCAAAAAGGAATAATAGTAATAATAGTTCTGATAAACGTGTAACATTGGTTAGCGAATAGCTTTTAAATTGATCTTATTTTAAGGCATACTTTTTAAATCCTTTAAATAAATTTCAGTTGTCTACAGTTGTTCCTCGACTATAAAAGTTATTATTTCTGTTTTTTTTTCAGTAGGTGCATGTCATGTATATTTTAATATTTGATATAGGATACTGCTAAACATGGGTGGAATCAACTTGTGCCTTCTTGATTAAATCAAATACATAGAAGTCCGATTTTTAGACTTCTCTAGTACTATGTTACTCTTTAAACAAATAACTCCGTAACGAATACAACTTTTGCAATAACTCTTGTCAGGCAATGTACTTCAAAGCTACAGCAGAGGCTGTTAACAAGGTACACCAAAGTGTAAAGGCACTTAGTGACACTTGTGACGTGATATATTATTACATGGCCCCTAATATCTTATTTGCTTCGGTACGGGTAGTAAGGAGCAACAAGTGCTACAGTTTTAACGACATATTAAATGTGCACGAAATTGGATTAACTAAAAATAAGTACATATTGCTTGATTGTTGGACTACCTAGGTAACAAAAAATAACAGCTTATTGCGAATGGTAAAACGCATGCGTGGTATTCTTGTGACAGATATTTAATTCAATGAGATATTACAAATTAAATCTCATAAACACGGTCCCAACAAAATCACCTCCTTAGGAAATCACAACACTTGTGTCACTGTAATTTGTACTTAGTATAAGTCTGCTTGAAATTATAATGCATTCGTCAGAAGTTGTCAAATATGTGGCATAAAAACTTTCTAGGTAACCCTTCAATAAAATAAACGGTATCAGGAAACTGATACATACTTTCTACCTTTTAGCCAAACTTTAATGACAAAAATATTTGTTATTTACTAAATATAGAATATGAACTATAGATAAATGTACAGAAAATTGTCTAAAATAGTTGTTTTCAGAAATATCCACCCAAATCCCTTTTTGGAAGGCACTATAGAGTCCGTTGCTACACACAGTGGTTTTGAGAGGGGAAATGCCCCCTTGTCCCCCCCAGGGTTAAATAGCAACATATTTCGAACATCCTCTGTTGGTCAATGTTAACTTGACCTGCACATCAAATTTTAATGAAATTGATCAGTAAACAAGAGAGAAATAGTTATTTTTGTATTCCCCATAAGAATAACATTGGACAACGTACTGCGTTTACCACAAAATGAAAATTTCAATTTTCTCCGCAACTAACAATCGTAGAATAGTAATTTAAAATACTAATTTATTTAGTTTTTTTGATCTCTTTTTAATGGTGAATAGTAATCTTTTTTAAGATTAATGATTTTTTATGAAAAACCCAAAAAAAACGAATTTTGGATATTTTAAGTACTGTAATTTCTGAACCCGAATTTTTCCAAAAATGCGGGTCGTGTCATTTTGTTGGAAACCTAAAGCTCTACAAACCACTAAAGTTTAATGAAAATCGTTAGAGCAGGTTTTGAGAAATATGGATTTTTCATGTTTTTTTGCGATTTTTGGGGGATAATTACCCTTAAAAATCAAAAATTCCAAAAAATAAAAAAATTCCTGGAGATATTGAGGATTAGTACCTACATACCAAATTTCATAAAAATCGGTCCATAGGTTAGGGCTCTAGCTCTGTACACAACACACACACACACACACACACACACACACACACACACACACACACACACACACACACACACACACACACACACACACACACACACACACACACACACACACACACACACACACACACAGACAGTTATCAAGTAAAAACCACTTTTTTGGGTTCAGAGAGCACCAAAACGAATATTTCCACTAACAACTCAAATTCGAAAATGTTTACGAAAACAATACTTTCTCCATATACTATGTATAGGGGGAGAAAGTAATACCCCCGTAGCAGCAAACCTGCATACTCAGCGAATTTCCAATGTATATTAATTTCTTGATACCACATAAAGCCACACACCAAGTTTCATCAATATACATTCATAAATAAACGATTCATGACATTTTAATTATTCACCATAAGAATAACATGGCGGCTGAGTATGCAGGTTTGCTGAAATAAGGAACACTAAAAATGGGCTTTTATACAAATATCAATATAACTCAACTAGGTAAAGCCACATACCAAGTTCTATTAATTCATATTCATAATTAAAGGAGATAACTCGTTAATTATTCTCCATAAGAATAACATGTGGCTGAGTATGCAGGTTTGCTGCTACGGGAACTATCGGGGAAAAAAATGGGTTTTTGTGCAAATATCAATAGACCACAATGAAATGAAGCAATATACCAAGTTTCGTCAGGATAAGTTGATAAATAAGCGAGATATACAATTTTTCTTATCCTCCATAAGAATAACATTAAACAACGTACTGTGTTTAACACTTTCAATATCTCAGTAACCAATTGACGTAGAGCAATGATTAAAACATTAAATTTTGTGTCTTTTAAGCTGATTCAAATGAAAAACAATAAAACTTTACTTTTTCAAAAATTGTATGTAAAAAACTCAAAAAACCCATTTTTGCCCCTTCGGATAGGTCGATCCGTCTGGTTTTCGAACTTAAAGTCATAAATGCTGCTTTACACGTTTTTACCAAATTTCATCAAAATCGGACCTTTTTTACGAGAGTTATCGCACCCACGGACACACATATATATATACACTATTGAGCTATACTCCTTGTGCTCAAAGGAGTATTTCCTCGAGTTCTAGCTTGCTCATGTGCTTTTTAGCGAATTTCCCCTATAGGGAAGAAGCTATTACCGTAGTCGGCATGGTAAGACCTAGGCCCGGAACCATGATAACTTTTCGTTTTGACGTCCCCAGACCCCAAAAAACACCATTCGTTTGAAACTGTATATATATATATATATATATATATATATATATGTATATATATATATATATATATACAGTTTCAAACGAATGGTGTTTTTGGGGTCTGGGGACGTCAAAACGAAAAGTTATCATGGTTCCGGGCCTAGGTCTTACCATGCCGACTACGGTAATAGCTTCTTCCCTATAGGGGAAATTCGCTAAAAAGCACATGAGCAAGCTAGAACTCGAGGAAATACTCCTTTGAGCACAAGCTATACAAAATATAGCCTTAGCAGAGTTCAAATGGTGAATTTGTCAAACTTTATGCTCGACCAACTAAGATCCGATTGGTTAACGCTTGGGTTGCTGTTTCAAGAACTGTCGTTTCTAGAACTTGATAAATACGTGATGCTTATTTGTGGATATTTTGTAGTACATAAATCAGTATAAATAGGCATTACATATAACATATTCTCTTCTGCTCAATTTTCTTTCATCAGGGCGTATATTGCCGAAACTTTGTTGGCTTTGGTTTACGTTTTACCTTGAAGGGCTTAAAATTGTTGCCGCAGATTTTGCTTTTTTATATTTCCTGTACATATTTTACCCAAAGACTTAAAACTACTGGACCGCTCGCGCCAGTGGTGAAGCGAACCAAATTTCGGTCCGGCCGCGTTCGAGGTCGCGCCGCAAATGGTGGGCTACCGCGGCAGCGCTTAGCATGGGGGATATAGGGAAAAACACGACGCGCGCTCACTTGAATTGAATTTGCAGCCATGGAACATTTTTTATGGTTGAATGGCCTTCTGATCCGTATTCCTGAATAGTTTATCGAATTTTTAATACCGAAACGAACTATATTTGACCAGGGTTAGTTGCGTAAAAATAACAGAAAGTTGGGAGTTTTGTAAAATAATCTCCTCGATGGCTGATTCTTTCATATTTCCAGTCATATAAATTTATGTACGATCCACTAGGCTTTAAGTGTTGTTCAATAATGATGTTTTGAAGTTTTTGGTACTGGAATGAATTTTTTATGAGCAGTAATATCGCTCTTTGGACTAGTGAAACTTAGAATTTTAGCATATAAACTTCGACGTTCGCCAAAAGTTGTAGATTGTATGAAAGTTAATTGGCCTATATCATAAAATTTTGTTGATGAATGAATACCAAGACAAATACTTTTTAATAGCAAATGTATTCTTAATAAACATTAATTTCCAACATGGTTCGTTCACCCGTCCACGTAGAGTAGTAAGAACGATTACATAATGTTGCATTAATACAACATTTCGCTATTGAATAACAAAAAATTATCTTCAGTGTATGATAACAATTGATTATGATTTATTTAAGAGACGATACAAGTACAGTATAATAATAATGGGGTATAGTATAATTGTATCCGTAGCATTAGTCAGTTTTAAGAGTATTTTGGAAGGCATAGGATTAAATGAAATGATTTTTCTCAAAATTAATTTGTATTTACTGATTAACTGTTACATTACACATTACAGTTGCATTGTAGAATGTTGTAAGATTATTTAGCAAAAGATGAATAAAACAAAAGTCGTATAACTATGTATTTTATCAAAAAACTAGGCCATGTTGTAACACAGCATCACTGAGTTGAATTTAACAGCGTGGCACGGCGCGTGGCACGTCTTGGATAGAGCGCGGCGAAAAGTTTCAGCATCTTTCCAAACTAATTGTAGGCAAACCAACAACTTTACCGAAAAATGTTTGAAATAAAAGTTTTAGAGAAACTAATTATCTACAACTTTCCCGCTGGAAGTTTGTTTCTAACCCAAAAATAAAAAACTTCCTCGCTGAGTAACTTTTTCATGTCCCTCTTTAATAACACGTAAGATTTTTAATTATTAAAAATATTAAAACACGGTAAAATAAAACAATATTTATACTTTCGGATTCCTTAGTTCACGTACACAAAGAATATATAAACTTCATTACAATTCAAACATGGCAGTGAAGTCCAGGAGCGTGTAAACGACCGCGCGTTCAACGCCAGAAACAGCTCTGATCACACAGTGGCCCACCATTTCTGTTCCGCTCAGTCCCACGCGGGCCGTTTTTAGCTCACTAGTAGTTAGGGCGGGCACCTTGGGTCCAACATTGGTCTTATGGAGAATAGAATAACATGGGGTCTTATGGAGAATAGATTAACATGGACTCTTATGGGGGAATAGAATAACATGTACTCTTATGGAAAATAGAATTGGGGTGTAATTGCTACCCTCTGCGACTCTTCTGCTACCCTCTTTGACAACTATCTATCTTCTGCTACCCTCTGTGACAACTATCTATTTCTTGCAGCCTTTATGGTTAATTATTTAACCCTCGTGTCCTTCTGTTGTTAATCATCTAGTCTTCTGTGGTAATTATTTGACCTACGTTTCCTTTTACATATTTAACCCTCGTGTCCTTCTGTTGTAAACCATCTAGCCTTCTGTGGTAATTGTTTAACCCTCGTGTCCTTCTGTTTTTAATCATCTAGCCTTCTGTGGTAATTGTTTAACCCTCGTGTCCTTCTGTTTTTAATCATCTAGTATTCTGTGGTAATTATTTTACCCTCGTGTCCTTCTGTTGTTAATCATCTAGTATTCTGTGGTAATTATTTTACCCTCGTGTCCTTCTGCTGTTAATCATCTAGCCTTCTGTACATCTAACCTCCACAACCTTCACTCCCTTCTGCGTAAATAATCTCACTTCCTTCTGCGTATCTAACCACAACATTCGAAAGAAGTCTCTGGCAGCAAACTCGTTGTAACTAGTTAAAATACTGCTCTGTAATTGGTTATAATAAAAATGCATTCTATTGGTTGTAATTAGCGTTCTGTGCCCTGATTGGTCGAGACTTTTAGCGCTTTTTATTCTCAAGCGTTAACTTCACTCTGTCTCTTGCATTTGCACTGGTCAGAGGTCCATGCGCTACTCCGTTCGTTGATTTTGCACTTGGCAAATATTACATTTGATTATAATGATTTTAGTTTTCTTGTATTGTAGTAGTTTTAATTCTCATGTATTGTAGTAATCTTGCGTGCTTAATGACATGGCTAGAATAGTGTTGTATTTAATTGTTTTACCTGACTAACATATCCTTACACCATTAATCTCACTCTCTAGTCTTGTTCTTTTGGTTAGAGTATTGTTTGCTACCTTCATTAGAGTTAACCTGTAGTTCTGCTTTGACTTGCGTAGTTTGGGTGTTAGTGTTTTTTGACTTGTGTAGTTATACATACGTCCAGTGCTCTCCTACATACTATATACCTCTAAACATAGACTCTACTACCTCATTCTGCTTCAGTCGTCACACTGATCAGACGTGTTTTATGCTGCTTCTGCGTAATTGTTAAGTGTTCTCTTGCACAAATTATTATTGTCTTGTTGATTCTGCGCTATTAATTCAGTTATATTGGTGTGAACTTGACTCTGGCTGGTGTATTTGATCTCTTTAAACGTTAGAGTGTTGTGTATTACAGTTCAGATTGTTTTCAGTATTTCATTCTCTGTTAAAGGATGGAAGTTTCCAACATTAAAAAGAGCTCTCAAAGCCCAGTAAATTTAATTGGTACCTCTGAAACCTATGTTAGACACTTCAGGTTGTACGGGTTGGAAACTGTTTTCAAATTCACTAAACCGCCAAGAGGTATCTCTGAGTTTGATTGGATTCGTAAAGGTTTTAATCAAATTGTTGAAAAGGCTAAAGCCAACGCTGTACCCACTGATTATCTTGGGTTTAAAATGCAATCGATAAGTTTAAAAAGTGCTGAACCGGGGTACGTAGCTTTGAGACCTGTCTCTGAAGTTAGCGGTGATGTTCTCTGGGATATTTTTGGAGGCATAATTCAAAGTAACTCTGAATCTTTAACCTCTAGCGACACTTTTAGAATTGACGTTACGAGGGTAAATGTCCCCGTAGGTAAAGGGAGAGTACGTCCAGAGATGTACAACACGTTTGACGAGGAATGTAAAGCTAGGAAGGGAATTGTTGTAATTAATAATAAAGACAATTTATGTTTGGCTAGAGCATTGGTGGTAGGCAAGGCTTATGCAAAGAATGATCCTCAGATCTACGCTATACGAAAAGACAAGGGGAAAAGACAAACATTCAGAGCTAATAAACTCATAGCAAAGGCCCGTGTAGAAATGCCGGAGGAGGGCGCTGGCATCCCTGAGCTTGAAAAATTCCAGTCACATCTTAAAAAATACAGAATAACAGTCTACAGTTACGATAGAAAAGGCCGGGATATTTACTTTGAGGGAGGTAATGAAGACGCTAAATTTAAAATTAACTTGCTCTTTCACAACGGGCATTACAATGTAATTACAAACTTAACTGCTGCTTTCGTATGTTATTATTTCTGTGAAGCCTGTCATATTCCCTACAATAACAAGGGTGAGCATCGATGCTCTAACATCTGCCCGTCTTGCCATTCTATCTCTCCGCCCTGTAAACTTGAACACGGAGGCATCACATGCCGTCTTTGCAACCGCTTCTTCAAAAATGAGCGGTGTTTAATAGCCCATCAAGGGCAAGTATGTAAATCTATAAAGTTCTGCCGCGAATGTAACAAAATGATATATCCAGGAAAACGTAAGACAGCTCACGTATGCGGAGAAGTTTACTGTAACCCCTGCGAAGCGTTCAAAGACCCCGCGCATCAGTGTTTCATAAAGGTAGATAGGAAAATTCCGAAAGACCGAGATTTTCTTTTCATATTTTTTGACTTTGAAACGAGGCAGGATGAGTCTCTTCCCTCAGATCCTGATAAAAAATTGCATAAAGTTAACCTGTGCGTCTCGCAACAATACTGTTTTAAATGTGTTAATGAGGGTGAGTGTGAAACCTGTTCTGAGAGGCAAAGAGTCTTTGAAAAAGAACCAGTAAAACAATTCATGGACTATGTAATGGGAATTCGAAAGAAATTTAAAGATATTTGTGTGATTGCTCACAACGGGCAGGGTTTTGATTTTCAATTCATTCTACAGTACATCATGGAAGAAACTAAATTTACACCAAAAATAACTCCTCGGGGAACTAAAGCTATTTTGATTGAAGTAGCCAACGTAAGGTTTGTTGACTCACTTAGTTATTTTCCTATGGCCCTCGCAGCGCTCCCTAAAGCTTTTGATCTGCCTCCCGAGAAAAAGAAAGGTTATTTCCCGCATCTTTTTAACACTGTGGCAAACCAAAATTATGTAGGCCCGATACCCGACAAAAAGTATTACTGCCCGGAATCAATGTTTGAGAAACCTCACGAAGCTTTCGAGATTTGGTACGACGAGCAAGTGGCGAGTAACTACGTGTTTGATTTTAAAAAAGAAATCTTGGAGTACTGTATCTCTGACGTGGAAATCCTAGCTCAAGCGTGTATAAAATTTAGAGCCTTGCTTCTTGAACAATGTAACGTAGACCCATTTCTCGAGGCCGTAACTATTGCTAGCGCCTGTAACTTAGCTTTTCGGCGTAACTTTCTAAAACCAAACACAATAGGTTTGATTCCCAAAAACGGGTACAGACTGACTGACAATCAGTCAGCCGTTGCTTTACAATGGTTAGCATGGGAGGAGGAGAAACGAGGGTTGAGGATTCAACACGCGGGCCGGGGTAAAGAAGTAAAAATTAAAGGAATGAAAGTTGATGGGTTTGACGGGGAACGGATTTACGAGTTTCACGGGTGTTACTGGCACGGTTGCCCGAAATGTTATCAATACAGCAGAGAAGAACCTCTGCCGGAGGATCCTTCAGACAGCTTGCATCTCCGTTACGAGAGAACCAAGTCCAAAATGGCAAAATTTAATAACTATGAGGTTGTAGAGATGTGGGAATGTAAATTTAATAAATTGAAGAAAGATAATAAACTAAATCACTTGAACCAACTGTCCATTCTAAACACACTTCCACTCAATCCTAGAGATTCCTTTTTTGGAGGCAGGACAGGCAATACTAAAACATATCATAAATGTGAAGAGGGAGAAACGATACAGTATGTTGATGTTTGCTCCCTTTATCCGTTTGTGAATAAATATTGTAAGTATCCCGTGGGTCATCCTACTATTTATGTTGGAAATGAGTGCCGAGAGAGAGGTCTTGAAGTAGAGGGATTATTGAAATGTAAGATTCTACCTCCTTACAACTTGTATCACCCCGTACTCCCCGCTAAAATGAATAATAAATTAATGTTTGTGTTGTGTAGAACTTGCGGGGAGACTTTAAACCAAGGGGAATGTTTTCATGAGAGTGAGGAAAGGGCAATGGTAGGAACATGGACTATGGATGAAATTAGGAAAGCTGTAGAAAAGGGCTATGTGATTTTGGACATGTATGAGTTGTGGGAGTACGAGGTAGCCACTTATGAAAATGGAGGTTTGTTTACAGATTTCATTAATAAATTCTTGAAAGTAAAGCAGGAAGCCTCAGGCTATCCCGCCTGGTGTATGACAGAGGAGGATAAAGAAAAGTATGTTTATGATTTCTTTAAGCGTGAGGGTATTCAAATGGAGAAAGATAAAATTTGTAAAAACGGGGGACTTAGATCAGTAGCCAAATTAATGTTAAATTCATTCTGGGGCAAGTTTGGTCAAAGAGAAAACATGACAAAAACTTCAATCGTCAGAGACTCTAAAGAATTATTCAAGTTGGTAACTCAACCAGAAGTAAATGTAAAGTATGCTGAAGTAATAAACCAAGAAGTTTTGCTAGTTAATTGGCAGAATGTTGATGAAGCTAGTGAGGCTCTAAAAACTGTAAATGTTGTAATTGCAGCCTACACTACAGCTCACGCGAGACTTAAACTTTATGAACATCTAGATTCTCTTGGAGGGCAGGTCTTGTATTATGATACAGATTCGTGTATTTATTTATACCGTAATGGGTTGTATAAGGTTCCTACGGGGGATTACCTCGGGGAAATGACGGATGAATTGGCAGATGAGTACGGGCCCGGCTCTTATATTGTAGAGTTTGTTTCTGGGGGACCAAAGACCTACGCTTACCTTGTCTGGTCAACCAAAAAGCAAAAGTTAGAATCTGTGTGTAAAATCAAGGGTCTAACATTAAACATGAAAACCTCCGAAACGTTAAACTTTGAAGCTCTAAAAAAGATGGTACTAAACGAAGCTGCTGAAATACTAGAAATTGAAGAGAATAGAATCAGGAGAACAAAGACACGAGAAGTTGTTACAGTAAGTGAAATTAAAAAGTTTAGAATTACAGGACCCAAGAGAAAATTTAATGATGATCACGACACGTTGCCTTTCGGCTTTAAAAAACAAAAACTAATGGAACCATCACACGGGTACTAAGCGTATATACCTCTAAACATCAGCTCTGTTACCTCATTCTGTTCTGAGACACGGTACTGAACGGACGTGTCTGTGTCTTACCCTGTTTTGTCTCTTCTTGTAGAATGTCTGCTGAACATAATACATCCGCTAACCAACAGGTTTTTCTTCAACTTATACACAAAAAGAGGTTAAATGAAAATGCAAAATTTAATATTACACGCTCAGAGTTTAAGTTCTTACTTACAGGTTCAATAAATGCACGGGAATGGCCTTTGGTGTTTTCGGAGTATATAGTAGATAAAATAACGGAGAACTCCTCATCAAACACCTACATCGGAGTATCAATAAAGCACACAGGTGCATCAGGAGACATACCTTACATGCCATTAGCTAATCTAACACCGACAGTTTTTGATGATCACTTTGAAGAAATGTTTTGTAACGTTGAGAAACTATCTGGGGTTTTAAATCTTGAAGTATCACTTGTCTATATTCCTAGTTGCTACCGTCGATAAAGACGACACTTTTCCCTACGGAGCAGTGTTACTTTTGTACATACTTCTTGTGACTAGTACAGTTACATCATTCTACTCTGAGTTACGGTACTGATCAGACGTGCTTCTGCGCTGTTTTGTCTGTAAAAACGTAATTGTGACATGGCTGCTAAATACTATACATTTAATAACAAACCGGTATTGGTTCTGTTTGATAATGAAGGAAAGCCATGGTTTAAAGCTAAAGATGTAGCATCTGCTCTTAAGCATGTTAATTGCTGTAGTGCAATTCAGAACCATGTAGATGACAATGATAAATTAACTGTTGGAAGTTTTTCTGAGGCCCAAAAACAGGGTGTTGGACCGATTGAGAAAACAACTGTTTTCATAAACGAAGCCGGATTATGTTCTTTAATGTTAAAGTCGGCTACATCCGAAGCAAGACTGTTAGTAAGAAGTCTGCTGCCGGAGAAGTTTTACCTTACTTACACAAATATGAAAGATGAAATTTCACTTTAAATGTTAGTTTTTAAATCACAAGTTCCCACTGTATGAGTGTATGTGTGAATTAAGGTCACTGGCGTGGGTGACGAAAAACCCCGTAAACCTGAATGAGAAGACTTAGTAGATTGAGGAGTCTGGCCAACTCCCAGACTGCTCTTTTGAACGGGTATGTGTGAATGTGTGATGAAGGATCTAGTAGATTGAGGCGTCTGGCTAACACCCAGACTACTCCTTCGAACGAGCCGGTGTGAATGTGTGATGAAGGATCTAGTAGATTGAGGCGTCTGGCTAACACCCAGGCTACTCCTTTGAACGAGTCGGTGTGAATGAAGGATTTTGAACATTGAGAAGCCTTGCTAACGCACAGGCTACTCCTTGGAACAATCCGGTGGGACTTGTAAAAAAAAAGTAAATAAATATAAAGCAAATAAAAAAAAACTCTATCCTTTCGTTTGCTAAAAGGGAGAGGACTTTTATTTTGTACTGGGCGTCAACCAGGTAATCTGGATTGGCTCACGCACGAAATAAAGGTTGAACCTGGGTGCTCACGCACGAATGGTCTCAAACCCCATTCAAGCAAACATACACTTACCGAGGGTTTATCACAGAATACCCGGAGATCTAGACGGTAGCTGTGGAGACTCAATGGATCGAGGTTGGAAACACTGATCACAGGAGAACATCTGACTTGGAAACATTTGACCGGAGATAGATAGATATTTGTCCCCGGTGGACAGTTTTCAGCGGACTTGGAGGTATTTTATAGCTTAAGGTTTCCATTAAAGAAAAACATACCCCAGTAAATAGTTTTAGCGGACCCGGTATTGTTTGACCGAGAAATTTAAAATGTTTGGGCAAAGTTAAATTTAGCCCCCGGTAAACAGTTTTAGCGGACTCGGTATTGTTTGGCCGAGAAATTTAAAAGGTTTGGACAAAGTTAAATGCAGCCCCGGTAGAGTATTTTCAGTAAATTGTGACAGAATTGACGATACGTTAGATCGTCAGAGTACCTTACGGTCCCCGGCAGACAGTTTTAACGAACTTGAACATATTCAACCGAGAAAATACACAATCAACCTGCAGAACTACCCGGACTCAGACAAAAATAACCAACTCAGAGTGAAATACTGTATAATTTCTGTCCTTCTAAAGAATGCATTTTATGTTTGTTGTCTTTTAATATGTACCCATGGTGTATCATTTGTGGCAAACTCCACGATGTTGGTGTTGGTTACAATATTTGACTCTTGAATGCAGTAAAAGTATATATTGATTCTGTTTGTTGGTATATAGTAACAGTGTTTTTCAAGCAACTAACTAGAACAAAAAGACAACTCTGTATTTTTTTTTACTTTACAAAATACCATACCATCACCTTTCTCTTTTGCATTAGTTTTAATTCATAAACAGAGGGCTTGGCGTGTAGTCAGGTCTAACATTTAGAATCATGTTTACAAAACATGTCCCAGCTACTAACTACTTCAGCTATAATGTTATCAAAGGGAGGCGTCTCGCCTCCCTTGGGTGTTGGTATAGCTTTTCCTGTCTATTCATTTCTACTAGTGTTTACAAGTCTTTTCTAGCTACTGTAACAGAGGTTTCTAAACAGTTAAATGCAAAGAATGCTTCCAAAAGTAATACAAATTGAACAAACCTGCTAAAATAAGCATAAAGTTCAAAGTTTTCCTTAATGTATTACTTTACAGACCCTAACCATACTAAACAGCTAAAAAACTACAAGTGTTGTTCGTTCATACAGCTGAACACCAACCAGAAACTTGACATTTTAATTCAGAACCTTATTATACACCACCTGACATTCTAATGTAGAATTGCAATATTTGATTAATAAACTCAGTAAAATTATATATTGATTCTGTTTGCTGGTATATTGTAATAGTGTTTTCAAGCAACTAACTACAACAAAAACACACATATAAACTCTAAAGTGTTTAATCTCTGTATTTGTTTAACTTTACAAAATACAATACCATCACCAGCCTCTTCTGCATTAGTTTAAATTAAAAAAACTGTGGACCCTCAAGTTCCAACACTTAGAATCTTTATCTGGTGTAATTTTATGAGCGTTTCGCAGCCCTTGAAGCTAGGGTATAGCTTTTCTGTTAGTGTTTACAAGTATCTTCTAGCTACTGTGTCTAGAGGTTTCTAAACAGTTCAATGCATATTAAAAATTAGTCCTGCTATCATAAATTCCAAATATGCCTTAATATATTACTTTACAGACCCTAACCATACTAAACAGCTAAAAAAAAAACTCCAAGTGTTGTTCGTTCATACAACTGAACACCAACCAGAAACATTACATTTTAATTCAGAACCTACACAATAGCAAAAATTACCTACTCATGATGTTAAAACCTCAATTATAATGTTTTCTAATGATCTAATAAAAGACAGAGACATGCCCGGAAATAATAACTAAAGATCAGATTGAGCTTGATGAACCCAACTGCTATAATACTAAACTACAACAATACCTAAACAACGGCTAAAAATCAACATACCTGAACAATCAGTCAAAGTATCATTTATTTTGTGTGACTTGTGTTTTCACTAGTTTGTCACTCATACAGCGTTTCTTGTATGTGAGTTAGTTTCAATCACAAGTATTTAAAAACTGTAGCTAAACTAAAGAGACTGCTCAAATCCTGGTTTATCACGATACAAAGCAGGCAATCCGTACCTATGTTAGAGAAAAACACCACAAAACAACACTGGAAGTACAGGGGGGCGAAACGCCCCCCTTGTACTTTCATTCCCATACAATCTTTCTTAACGAGCCTGGTTTATACAAATTAATTTTAACACAGAGCTAGTTTTCTTGTATGTGTGAGTGTTTGTTTAAATCACATGTATTTGACAACTGTAGCTAAACTAAAGAGATTTCTCAAATCTTGGGGTACTCTAACCCACGAAAAGCAATCAGAGATCATGTTAAGAGAAAAATATCGTAAAACAATACCTAAAGTGCTAGGTGAACCCCACTTCCCCACCCCGCCCTAAGGGGGGCGCGATTCACGCCCACCTTTGAACTAACAATCTCATACTGTATATATCAGCGAACCAGGTATTTATTCACTTAATTTAACAAATAAAATAGAAGTTAAAACTTACAGTTCCCAATGCTCGCATGCTAGCCTCTACAGACTTAGGACTTATACCCAGTTAACGTACTAATAAAAAGCAGAGCCTGATGAACCCAACTGCTTCTAAACAACAGCTAAACAGTCAACATATTTGAACAATAACTGCCTTAATTGTAGCAGCTACAACTCTGTAAAAATAGCCAGAGAGTCATTTTAGCGAAGTTCCAGTACTTTCAACACCTTCATTGGTTTATATTCTCGTTGAAGAATTAGTCAAAATATCATTTATTTTGTGTTGGTTTATAACCAGTTTTCTTGTATGTTAAATATTTTTCAATCACAAGTATTTGACAGTGATATTAATTGTAAAGGTGTAGATAAGGAAGATAAGTGTAATGCTTTGAACATAATAAGCGAGGGGGGGCAGTTGACTGCTCCCCCTTTAACTTTCAAGATCAGTCTACCTTCATCAATGAATCTGGATTATACTCTTTTAATTTAACATAACAAATAGATGCTAAAACTTGCAAATATTCTGGAAAACTAGTAAAACAGAACTACTCCTCTCTAGTTGTCTTGTATGTGAGTGTTTTTAAATATGTTCAACCATGTCAGTGGCATGATTTAAGAGTATCTGAGGTCTTGGACTATGTAGAGAAAACAATACCGGGAGTCCGGGGAAGCGAAACTCTCCCACCTATCTTATAATGAACAAACCAAGTATTTATTCACTTAATTCAACATAACAAATAGAAGAAAACACCCTGGAGACTAACAAATTAACTCAGAAGCCAAAACTTTCAAACACCCTGAAAAACTAGTAAGACAAAGCTTGTAATCTGTCCAGTCTTGTAATGTTTCTTCTTTACAGAGTTAGCGTGGGTTAATAAGTACCAAATTGCATTTCAATCGCCCCAAAAACTCTCAAGATATTTAATTTTAAAGGATAGCTCCTTCAATTATTTTGATACTTTCCCGCCGTACAGAGTTTAAGTATTTTTTAAATCGTGGAGGATGTCAACAAGTACCTATATACCAAGTTTCAATTAAATCGGCCCAGCCGTTCTTAAGATATTGATTTTTAAAATATAGTTCCTTCAATTGTTTTGATACTACTTGCAGTACAGAGTTTAGGTTTTAGTGAGATGTAGCCGAGGTAAACAGGTACCTGTATGCCAAGTTTCATTCAAATCGGCCAAGCCGTTCTCAAGATATATAATTTTGAAAATTTGCCCCTTCATTTTTCGAGATGCAACCCGCAACATTTTAGTTAAGATTTTTCATATAGGTAGCTACCCCTCTGAAGTGCCTACACTACGTAGTAGGCAGTTTTTTGGGGTCAAAATGACCCTAGGACCCACCGTTTTTGAGATATAAGCAATTTTAAGATAATCAGACTCAATAAAGAGAAGAAGAAGAAGAAGAAAGAGAGAAGCAGCGGCGCGGAGTGGTGAAGGTGAGAGGGGAAGGTGAGGGGAGTAACATAACATGCAGAATAATACACAAGAGAAAGAAAAAGAAGAAAATCAGAACACACAAGAGAGAAGAAGAAGAAATAAAACAGTGGATGGGTGAGGGGAAGAGGGGAGGGGAAGGTGAGAGGTGAGAAGAAGAACACGCAAGTGGTAACAGAAGTGAGCAGTAGGAGTCCCAGTGTTTCGGCGCTAACATGGAGTTATATGGAGCACAGCTGATGTGGTGGCTTCACTCAGAGGGTCAACCACGTGACCAAAAAAAGGGGGCCATGACCTCAAAAAATTACCAGTGGTACCAACTTAAGAGAAAAAAAATTCCCAGAGGTACCAACCACAGCTTAAATTATGTCACGCTAACGTGACGAACCAAAAAAACAAGTGTTGCCAACCCAACACTTCCCGACAAAATTTAAGATCATGGACAAAGGTTCAGTGTTGCCAACCCAACACTTCCCAAAAAGGCCATGGACACTTACATTACATCAAAAATTATTCCCATGTTAGCACCCACTCGTGGCACCCCTACTGCTCACTTCTGTTACCACTTGCGTGTTCTTCTTCTCACCTCTCACCTTCCCCTCCCCTCTTCCCCTCACCCATCCACTGTTTTATTTCTTCTTCTTCTCTCTTGTGTGTTCTGATTTTCTTCTTTTTCTTTCTCTTGTGTATTATTCTGCATGTTATGTTACTCCCCTCACCTTCCCCTCTCACCTTCACCACTCCGCGCCGCTGCTTCTCTCTTTCTTCTTCTTCTTCTTCTCTTTATTGAGTCTGATTATCTTAAAATTGCTTATATCTCAAAAACGGTGGGTCCTAGGGTCATTTTGACCCCAAAAAACTGCCTACTACGTAGTGTAGGCACTTCAGAGGGGTAGCTACCTATATGAAAAATCTTAACTAAAATGTTGCGGGTTGCATCTCGAAAAATGAAGGGGCAAATTTTCAAAATTATATATCTTGAGAACGGCTTGGCCGATTTGAATGAAACTTGGCATACAGGTACCTGTTTACCTCGGCTACATCTCACTAAAACCTAAACTCTGTACTGCAAGTAGTATCAAAACAATTGAAGGAACTATATTTTAAAAATCAATATCTTAAGAACGGCTGGGCCGATTTAATTGAAACTTGGTATATAGGTACTTGTTGACATCCTCCACGATTTAAAAAATACTTAAACTCTGTACGGCGGGAAAGTATCAAAATAATTGAAGGAGCTATCCTTTAAAATTAAATATCTTGAGAGTTTTTGGGGCGATTGAAATGCAATTTGGTACTTATTAACCCACGCTAACTCTGTAAAGAAGAAACATTACAAGACTGGACAGATTACAAGCTTTGTCTTACTAGTTTTTCAGGGTGTTTGAAAGTTTTGGCTTCTGAGTTAATTTGTTAGTCTCCAGGGTGTTTTCTTCTATTTGTTATGTTGAATTAAGTGAATAAATACTTGGTTTGTTCATTATAAGATAGGTGGGAGAGTTTCGCTTCCCCGGACTCCCGGTATTGTTTTCTCTACATAGTCCAAGACCTCAGATACTCTTAAATCATGCCACTGACATGGTTGAACATATTTAAAAACACTCACATACAAGACAACTAGAGAGGAGTAGTTCTGTTTTACTAGTTTTCCAGAATATTTGCAAGTTTTAGCATCTATTTGTTATGTTAAATTAAAAGAGTATAATCCAGATTCATTGATGAAGGTAGACTGATCTTGAAAGTTAAAGGGGGAGCAGTCAACTGCCCCCCCTCGCTTATTATGTTCAAAGCATTACACTTATCTTCCTTATCTACACCTTTACAATTAATATCACTGTCAAATACTTGTGATTGAAAAATATTTAACATACAAGAAAACTGGTTATAAACCAACACAAAATAAATGATATTTTGACTAATTCTTCAACGAGAATATAAACCAATGAAGGTGTTGAAAGTACTGGAACTTCGCTAAAATGACTCTCTGGCTATTTTTACAGAGTTGTAGCTGCTACAATTAAGGCAGTTATTGTTCAAATATGTTGACTGTTTAGCTGTTGTTTAGAAGCAGTTGGGTTCATCAGGCTCTGCTTTTTATTAGTACGTTAACTGGGTATAAGTCCTAAGTCTGTAGAGGCTAGCATGCGAGCATTGGGAACTGTAAGTTTTAACTTCTATTTTATTTGTTAAATTAAGTGAATAAATACCTGGTTCGCTGATATATACAGTATGAGATTGTTAGTTCAAAGGTGGGCGTGAATCGCGCCCCCCTTAGGGCGGGGTGGGGAAGTGGGGTTCACCTAGCACTTTAGGTATTGTTTTACGATATTTTTCTCTTAACATGATCTCTGATTGCTTTTCGTGGGTTAGAGTACCCCAAGATTTGAGAAATCTCTTTAGTTTAGCTACAGTTGTCAAATACATGTGATTTAAACAAACACTCACACATACAAGAAAACTAGCTCTGTGTTAAAATTAATTTGTATAAACCAGGCTCGTTAAGAAAGATTGTATGGGAATGAAAGTACAAGGGGGGCGTTTCGCCCCCCTGTACTTCCAGTGTTGTTTTGTGGTGTTTTTCTCTAACATAGGTACGGATTGCCTGCTTTGTATCGTGATAAACCAGGATTTGAGCAGTCTCTTTAGTTTAGCTACAGTTTTTAAATACTTGTGATTGAAACTAACTCACATACAAGAAACGCTGTATGAGTGACAAACTAGTGAAAACACAAGTCACACAAAATAAATGATACTTTGACTGATTGTTCAGGTATGTTGATTTTTAGCCGTTGTTTAGGTATTGTTGTAGTTTAGTATTATAGCAGTTGGGTTCATCAAGCTCAATCTGATCTTTAGTTATTATTTCCGGGCATGTCTCTGTCTTTTATTAGATCATTAGAAAACATTATAATTGAGGTTTTAACATCATGAGTAGGTAATTTTTGCTATTGTGTAGGTTCTGAATTAAAATGTAATGTTTCTGGTTGGTGTTCAGTTGTATGAACGAACAACACTTGGAGTTTTTTTTTTAGCTGTTTAGTATGGTTAGGGTCTGTAAAGTAATATATTAAGGCATATTTGGAATTTATGATAGCAGGACTAATTTTTAATATGCATTGAACTGTTTAGAAACCTCTAGACACAGTAGCTAGAAGATACTTGTAAACACTAACAGAAAAGCTATACCCTAGCTTCAAGGGCTGCGAAACGCTCATAAAATTACACCAGATAAAGATTCTAAGTGTTGGAACTTGAGGGTCCACAGTTTTTTTAATTTAAACTAATGCAGAAGAGGCTGGTGATGGTATTGTATTTTGTAAAGTTAAACAAATACAGAGATTAAACACTTTAGAGTTTATATGTGTGTTTTTGTTGTAGTTAGTTGCTTGAAAACACTATTACAATATACCAGCAAACAGAATCAATATATAATTTTACTGAGTTTATTAATCAAATATTGCAATTCTACATTAGAATGTCAGGTGGTGTATAATAAGGTTCTGAATTAAAATGTCAAGTTTCTGGTTGGTGTTCAGCTGTATGAACGAACAACACTTGTAGTTTTTTAGCTGTTTAGTATGGTTAGGGTCTGTAAAGTAATACATTAAGGAAAACTTTGAACTTTATGCTTATTTTAGCAGGTTTGTTCAATTTGTATTACTTTTGGAAGCATTCTTTGCATTTAACTGTTTAGAAACCTCTGTTACAGTAGCTAGAAAAGACTTGTAAACACTAGTAGAAATGAATAGACAGGAAAAGCTATACCAACACCCAAGGGAGGCGAGACGCCTCCCTTTGATAACATTATAGCTGAAGTAGTTAGTAGCTGGGACATGTTTTGTAAACATGATTCTAAATGTTAGACCTGACTACACGCCAAGCCCTCTGTTTATGAATTAAAACTAATGCAAAAGAGAAAGGTGATGGTATGGTATTTTGTAAAGTAAAAAAAAATACAGAGTTGTCTTTTTGTTCTAGTTAGTTGCTTGAAAAACACTGTTACTATATACCAACAAACAGAATCAATATATACTTTTACTGCATTCAAGAGTCAAATATTGTAACCAACACCAACATCGTGGAGTTTGCCACAAATGATACACCATGGGTACATATTAAAAGACAACAAACATAAAATGCATTCTTTAGAAGGACAGAAATTATACAGTATTTCACTCTGAGTTGGTTATTTTTGTCTGAGTCCGGGTAGTTCTGCAGGTTGATTGTGTATTTTCTCGGTTGAATATGTTCAAGTTCGTTAAAACTGTCTGCCGGGGACCGTAAGGTACTCTGACGATCTAACGTATCGTCAATTCTGTCACAATTTACTGAAAATACTCTACCGGGGCTGCATTTAACTTTGTCCAAACCTTTTAAATTTCTCGGCCAAACAATACCGAGTCCGCTAAAACTGTTTACCGGGGGCTAAATTTAACTTTGCCCAAACATTTTAAATTTCTCGGTCAAACAATACCGGGTCCGCTAAAACTATTTACTGGGGTATGTTTTTCTTTAATGGAAACCTTAAGCTATAAAATACCTCCAAGTCCGCTGAAAACTGTCCACCGGGGACAAATATCTATCTATCTCCGGTCAAATGTTTCCAAGTCAGATGTTCTCCTGTGATCAGTGTTTCCAACCTCGATCCATTGAGTCTCCACAGCTACCGTCTAGATCTCCGGGTATTCTGTGATAAACCCTCGGTAAGTGTATGTTTGCTTGAATGGGGTTTGAGACCATTCGTGCGTGAGCACCCAGGTTCAACCTTTATTTCGTGCGTGAGCCAATCCAGATTACCTGGTTGACGCCCAGTACAAAATAAAAGTCCTCTCCCTTTTAGCAAACGAAAGGATAGAGTTTTTTTTTATTTGCTTTATATTTATTTACTTTTTTTTTACAAGTCCCACCGGATTGTTCCAAGGAGTAGCCTGTGCGTTAGCAAGGCTTCTCAATGTTCAAAATCCTTCATTCACACCGACTCGTTCAAAGGAGTAGCCTGGGTGTTAGCCAGACGCCTCAATCTACTAGATCCTTCATCACACATTCACACCGGCTCGTTCGAAGGAGTAGTCTGGGTGTTAGCCAGACGCCTCAATCTACTAGATCCTTCATCACACATTCACACATACCCGTTCAAAAGAGCAGTCTGGGAGTTGGCCAGACTCCTCAATCTACTAAGTCTTCTCATTCAGGTTTACGGGGTTTTTCGTCACCCACGCCAGTGACCTTAATTCACACATACACTCATACAGTGGGAACTTGTGATTTAAAAACTAACATTTAAAGTGAAATTTCATCTTTCATATTTGTGTAAGTAAGGTAAAACTTCTCCGGCAGCAGACTTCTTACTAACAGTCTTGCTTCGGATGTAGCCGACTTTAACATTAAAGAACATAATCCGGCTTCGTTTATGAAAACAGTTGTTTTCTCAATCGGTCCAACACCCTGTTTTTGGGCCTCAGAAAAACTTCCAACAGTTAATTTATCATTGTCATCTACATGGTTCTGAATTGCACTACAGCAATTAACATGCTTAAGAGCAGATGCTACATCTTTAGCTTTAAACCATGGCTTTCCTTCATTATCAAACAGAACCAATACCGGTTTGTTATTAAATGTATAGTATTTAGCAGCCATGTCACAATTACGTTTTTACAGACAAAACAGCGCAGAAGCACGTCTGATCAGTACCGTAACTCAGAGTAGAATGATGTAACTGTACTAGTCACAAGAAGTATGTACAAAAGTAACACTGCTCCGTAGGGAAAAGTGTCGTCTTTATCGACGGTAGCAACTAGGAATATAGACAAGTGATACTTCAAGATTTAAAACCCCAGATAGTTTCTCAACGTTACAAAACATTTCTTCAAAGTGATCATCAAAAACTGTCGGTGTTAGATTAGCTAATGGCATGTAAGGTATGTCTCCTGATGCACCTGTGTGCTTTATTGATACTCCGATGTAGGTGTTTGATGAGGAGTTCTCCGTTATTTTATCTACTATATACTCCGAAAACACCAAAGGCCATTCCCGTGCATTTATTGAACCTGTAAGTAAGAACTTAAACTCTGAGCGTGTAATATTAAATTTTGCATTTTCATTTAACCTCTTTTTGTGTATAAGTTGAAGAAAAACCTGTTGGTTAGCGGATGTATTATGTTCAGCAGACATTCTACAAGAAGAGACAAAACAGGGTAAGACACAGACACGTCCGTTCAGTACCGTGTCTCAGAACAGAATGAGGTAACAGAGCTGATGTTTAGAGGTATATACGCTTAGTACCCGTGTGATGGTTCCATTAGTTTTTGTTTTTTAAAGCCGAAAGGCAACGTGTCGTGATCATCATTAAATTTTCTCTTGGGTCCTGTAATTCTAAACTTTTTAATTTCACTTACTGTAACAACTTCTCGTGTCTTTGTTCTCCTGATTCTATTCTCTTCAATTTCTAGTATTTCAGCAGCTTCGTTTAGTACCATCTTTTTTAGAGCTTCAAAGTTTAACGTTTCGGAGGTTTTCATGTTTAATGTTAGACCCTTGATTTTACACACAGATTCTAACTTTTGCTTTTTGGTTGACCAGACAAGGTAAGCGTAGGTCTTTGGTCCCCCAGAAACAAACTCTACAATATAAGAGCCGGGCCCGTACTCATCTGCCAATTCATCCGTCATTTCCCCGAGGTAATCCCCCGTAGGAACCTTATACAACCCATTACGGTATAAATAAATACACGAATCTGTATCATAATACAAGACCTGCCCTCCAAGAGAATCTAGATGTTCATAAAGTTTAAGTCTCGCGTGAGCTGTAGTGTAGGCTGCAATTACAACATTTACAGTTTTTAGAGCCTCACTAGCTTCATCAACATTCTGCCAATTAACTAGCAAAACTTCTTGGTTTATTACTTCAGCATACTTTACATTTACTTCTGGTTGAGTTACCAACTTGAATAATTCTTTAGAGTCTCTGACGATTGAAGTTTTTGTCATGTTTTCTCTTTGACCAAACTTGCCCCAGAATGAATTTAACATTAATTTGGCTACTGATCTAAGTCCCCCGTTTTTACAAATTTTATCTTTCTCCATTTGAATACCCTCACGCTTAAAGAAATCATAAACATACTTTTCTTTATCCTCCTCTGTCATACACCAGGCGGGATAGCCTGAGGCTTCCTGCTTTACTTTCAAGAATTTATTAATGAAATCTGTAAACAAACCTCCATTTTCATAAGTGGCTACCTCGTACTCCCACAACTCATACATGTCCAAAATCACATAGCCCTTTTCTACAGCTTTCCTAATTTCATCCATAGTCCATGTTCCTACCATTGCCCTTTCCTCACTCTCATGAAAACATTCCCCTTGGTTTAAAGTCTCCCCGCAAGTTCTACACAACACAAACATTAATTTATTATTCATTTTAGCGGGGAGTACGGGGTGATACAAGTTGTAAGGAGGTAGAATCTTACATTTCAATAATCCCTCTACTTCAAGACCTCTCTCTCGGCACTCATTTCCAACATAAATAGTAGGATGACCCACGGGATACTTACAATATTTATTCACAAACGGATAAAGGGAGCAAACATCAACATACTGTATCGTTTCTCCCTCTTCACATTTATGATATGTTTTAGTATTGCCTGTCCTGCCTCCAAAAAAGGAATCTCTAGGATTGAGTGGAAGTGTGTTTAGAATGGACAGTTGGTTCAAGTGATTTAGTTTATTATCTTTCTTCAATTTATTAAATTTACATTCCCACATCTCTACAACCTCATAGTTATTAAATTTTGCCATTTTGGACTTGGTTCTCTCGTAACGGAGATGCAAGCTGTCTGAAGGATCCTCCGGCAGAGGTTCTTCTCTGCTGTATTGATAACATTTCGGGCAACCGTGCCAGTAACACCCGTGAAACTCGTAAATCCGTTCCCCGTCAAACCCATCAACTTTCATTCCTTTAATTTTTACTTCTTTACCCCGGCCCGCGTGTTGAATCCTCAACCCTCGTTTCTCCTCCTCCCATGCTAACCATTGTAAAGCAACGGCTGACTGATTGTCAGTCAGTCTGTACCCGTTTTTGGGAATCAAACCTATTGTGTTTGGTTTTAGAAAGTTACGCCGAAAAGCTAAGTTACAGGCGCTAGCAATAGTTACGGCCTCGAGAAATGGGTCTACGTTACATTGTTCAAGAAGCAAGGCTCTAAATTTTATACACGCTTGAGCTAGGATTTCCACGTCAGAGATACAGTACTCCAAGATTTCTTTTTTAAAATCAAACACGTAGTTACTCGCCACTTGCTCGTCGTACCAAATCTCGAAAGCTTCGTGAGGTTTCTCAAACATTGATTCCGGGCAGTAATACTTTTTGTCGGGTATCGGGCCTACATAATTTTGGTTTGCCACAGTGTTAAAAAGATGCGGGAAATAACCTTTCTTTTTCTCGGGAGGCAGATCAAAAGCTTTAGGGAGCGCTGCGAGGGCCATAGGAAAATAACTAAGTGAGTCAACAAACCTTACGTTGGCTACTTCAATCAAAATAGCTTTAGTTCCCCGAGGAGTTATTTTTGGTGTAAATTTAGTTTCTTCCATGATGTACTGTAGAATGAATTGAAAATCAAAACCCTGCCCGTTGTGAGCAATCACACAAATATCTTTAAATTTCTTTCGAATTCCCATTACATAGTCCATGAATTGTTTTACTGGTTCTTTTTCAAAGACTCTTTGCCTCTCAGAACAGGTTTCACACTCACCCTCATTAACACATTTAAAACAGTATTGTTGCGAGACGCACAGGTTAACTTTATGCAATTTTTTATCAGGATCTGAGGGAAGAGACTCATCCTGCCTCGTTTCAAAGTCAAAAAATATGAAAAGAAAATCTCGGTCTTTCGGAATTTTCCTATCTACCTTTATGAAACACTGATGCGCGGGGTCTTTGAACGCTTCGCAGGGGTTACAGTAAACTTCTCCGCATACGTGAGCTGTCTTACGTTTTCCTGGATATATCATTTTGTTACATTCGCGGCAGAACTTTATAGATTTACATACTTGCCCTTGATGGGCTATTAAACACCGCTCATTTTTGAAGAAGCGGTTGCAAAGACGGCATGTGATGCCTCCGTGTTCAAGTTTACAGGGCGGAGAGATAGAATGGCAAGACGGGCAGATGTTAGAGCATCGATGCTCACCCTTGTTATTGTAGGGAATATGACAGGCTTCACAGAAATAATAACATACGAAAGCAGCAGTTAAGTTTGTAATTACATTGTAATGCCCGTTGTGAAAGAGCAAGTTAATTTTAAATTTAGCGTCTTCATTACCTCCCTCAAAGTAAATATCCCGGCCTTTTCTATCGTAACTGTAGACTGTTATTCTGTATTTTTTAAGATGTGACTGGAATTTTTCAAGCTCAGGGATGCCAGCGCCCTCCTCCGGCATTTCTACACGGGCCTTTGCTATGAGTTTATTAGCTCTGAATGTTTGTCTTTTCCCCTTGTCTTTTCGTATAGCGTAGATCTGAGGATCATTCTTTGCATAAGCCTTGCCTACCACCAATGCTCTAGCCAAACATAAATTGTCTTTATTATTAATTACAACAATTCCCTTCCTAGCTTTACATTCCTCGTCAAACGTGTTGTACATCTCTGGACGTACTCTCCCTTTACCTACGGGGACATTTACCCTCGTAACGTCAATTCTAAAAGTGTCGCTAGAGGTTAAAGATTCAGAGTTACTTTGAATTATGCCTCCAAAAATATCCCAGAGAACATCACCGCTAACTTCAGAGACAGGTCTCAAAGCTACGTACCCCGGTTCAGCACTTTTTAAACTTATCGATTGCATTTTAAACCCAAGATAATCAGTGGGTACAGCGTTGGCTTTAGCCTTTTCAACAATTTGATTAAAACCTTTACGAATCCAATCAAACTCAGAGATACCTCTTGGCGGTTTAGTGAATTTGAAAACAGTTTCCAACCCGTACAACCTGAAGTGTCTAACATAGGTTTCAGAGGTACCAATTAAATTTACTGGGCTTTGAGAGCTCTTTTTAATGTTGGAAACTTCCATCCTTTAACAGAGAATGAAATACTGAAAACAATCTGAACTGTAATACACAACACTCTAACGTTTAAAGAGATCAAATACACCAGCCAGAGTCAAGTTCACACCAATATAACTGAATTAATAGCGCAGAATCAACAAGACAATAATAATTTGTGCAAGAGAACACTTAACAATTACGCAGAAGCAGCATAAAACACGTCTGATCAGTGTGACGACTGAAGCAGAATGAGGTAGTAGAGTCTATGTTTAGAGGTATATAGTATGTAGGAGAGCACTGGACGTATGTATAACTACACAAGTCAAAAAACACTAACACCCAAACTACGCAAGTCAAAGCAGAACTACAGGTTAACTCTAATGAAGGTAGCAAACAATACTCTAACCAAAAGAACAAGACTAGAGAGTGAGATTAATGGTGTAAGGATATGTTAGTCAGGTAAAACAATTAAATACAACACTATTCTAGCCATGTCATTAAGCACGCAAGATTACTACAATACATGAGAATTAAAACTACTACAATACAAGAAAACTAAAATCATTATAATCAAATGTAATATTTGCCAAGTGCAAAATCAACGAACGGAGTAGCGCATGGACCTCTGACCAGTGCAAATGCAAGAGACAGAGTGAAGTTAACGCTTGAGAATAAAAAGCGCTAAAAGTCTCGACCAATCAGGGCACAGAACGCTAATTACAACCAATAGAATGCATTTTTATTATAACCAATTACAGAGCAGTATTTTAACTAGTTACAACGAGTTTGCTGCCAGAGACTTCTTTCGAATGTTGTGGTTAGATACGCAGAAGGAAGTGAGATTATTTACGCAGAAGGGAGTGAAGGTTGTGGAGGTTAGATGTACAGAAGGCTAGATGATTAACAGCAGAAGGACACGAGGGTAAAATAATTACCACAGAATACTAGATGATTAACAACAGAAGGACACGAGGGTAAAATAATTACCACAGAATACTAGATGATTAAAAACAGAAGGACACGAGGGTTAAACAATTACCACAGAAGGCTAGATGATTAAAAACAGAAGGACACGAGGGTTAAACAATTACCACAGAAGGCTAGATGGTTTACAACAGAAGGACACGAGGGTTAAATATGTAAAAGGAAACGTAGGTCAAATAATTACCACAGAAGACTAGATGATTAACAACAGAAGGACACGAGGGTTAAATAATTAACCATAAAGGCTGCAAGAAATAGATAGTTGTCACAGAGGGTAGCAGAAGATAGATAGTTGTCAAAGAGGGTAGCAGAAGAGTCGCAGAGGGTAGCAATTACACCCCAATTCTATTTTCCATAAGAGTACATGTTATTCTATTCCCCCATAAGAGTCCATGTTAATCTATTCTCCATAAGACCCCATGTTATTCTATTCTCCATAAGACCAATGTTGGACCCAAGGTGCCCGCCCTAACTACTCTCACTTAGCGATCTCTCCAGTAGTTTTACCTCGATGATTTTACCAAACAAGTCCACCGCGTATAATTTGATGGCGAAATGAGCGATTAAAACACAACATATGAAGAGAGATATTTACCCATCCAGTAAAATTTGTGTGAAATTTGTGTTTAAATCCATTCAATGGCTTAGTGGTTTTAATACAGCCGTCTTAAATGGCAAAATTTCAAATATCAGATTAAGTATATACGACACAGGAAGGTTGAATCCCTTCAATAAGGCAAAACAATAAAAAACCGCAACCCCCTTTTTTCGGATATTTTAATAACTCAGATATGTAGTTTTTGGCCCCAGACAGGGAAAAACCGAGCTTAACCCAAAAATATTTACGGAGTTATTAAATAAATTGTAAATTGACATTGTAGGATGTGAACATTTTGGAAAAGATTTTTTCAAATCTTTGCGTGGTTTTATCATCACCACTATTCCATTGGATATTTTCACTCCTGACTGAACTTCCTCCTCACCTTGTAATGCATAACATTGTTAAACTAGCCTTGCAAATAAGTGGAACCAGGAGCATCAGAGTATCCACATAATTCATTTGGTCCATATTCCAAAAGAACTGGCATAAGTAGTTGTTTTAACTTCTTATTTGACTTGTTAAAGCTTTTAACGCGGAGCGTCACTCCCCCCTGTCGTCAGCGGGCTGCATGCGAACTCGTTTTTAACTAAAGCCGAACAAAAATAAGTTAAGTTTGTGGTAGGTTTTATGCTGCTCATATTTCCTCTTGTTTTCAAGACACAAATCTGTTTAAAGAGCTCATCAACCCTATCCTGCCCATTTCAGCTCGGTGGTTATGGCTACTTGAAACGTCTCTGTTCTTTCCAGTAATTCCATCTAGGAATTTAGCCTCCTTTAAAACTGTGACTTTTTAAATGGTTATTTTTCATTAAAACTTGTTATTATATCTTGCTTATGTGACTTATAGATATATCGTTGCTTATGTGGTATATTTATGCAATTAATAATTAGGTAATTTTATGTCGATAGTAACGTCCTAAAAAATAACGCTGTATTGTGAAATCATACCCCAACAATAGTTTGGTGTTCTATATTATCGTCAGTGCGTGATTGTTTGCTTTTACATTTCATTATCTTAATATTTTTGTACATTACAAATCTGATCATCATTACATTAATAGAAAATAACAACGATTGTCGTACGCTTTACTCATCGTGTGTTTGTCGTAAGAGATACTCGCGCACACCGTTAGGTATTGTAGCGATTTGCAGTGTCACTTAAAATTAAAATTGCCATGAATTATTTATATGGAGTTGTTGAATTTCTTTAGTACAATAATACTAAGCGTAAGATTTTAAAGGAAGATTCCACTTGAAAACTTAAATTAATTATATATGATAAAATAGGGGCTATTTCATTTGCAATATTCTTAATTAATATCGCATTAAAATTTATCATCTTCTTATGCTGAAGATTTATTATTACTGCGGCTAATTATGGTATGCGAATGTGGCTGTATATCCTAATTCGCTGCGAAGGTGTGAAGTGGCTGTAAGTCGTGTTTAAGGAGGTACTTTACTGTACTTAAAAGTTTCAGCCTTCCATAAATTTATTAACTTCAGACAACGCTGAATTATTAGGAAAGCACTAATTATATACTTTACTCGAGTGCTCGAGGATATAGAAAGAGAATAACTACGTTTTCCTCAGCGCCTGGAAAACATACAAATAAACACACACACCTAACAGTAATAAATCAAGGGAAAACAACTAACCATGGATGTAAAATCCCTGGAATAAAACAGTTGTACGTACAGAAACATAAAATATCCCGATTAATGAAAAAACTTTTAAGTAATCTTATAATAAAATAATGTTCTTATAATAGAAATTTTTGATACATTAAAAAAGGTAAATCTAATACATTTGTATTATTCTAGTTATGATTAGCAATTTTATATCTCCCTTATTAATGGCTAAACTCCATAGTAGTTTTAGTTCCATGCATATTTACAGCAAAAAAATAATATTGTGGTCTTATGATCTAGCTAGGCAATTATTAACAGGTCAAAGTGTAGTCTTGTGGGCTTGGAACATATATATTTATGGATTTACATTTCTGTAGGATTGTACTCGTACATGGTTAGGATGAAACTCAAGGGTAAGCAGTTTGTTGAACAAACTCATTTTGGAATATGTTTTAAATTCCCGTATTCAATGGACACATGAATATGGGATTTTGTGGTCCATAGTTTTATTCAGCTTCATTGGTATGCACATTGAACATCTGGATACGTATACATTATCTAATTTCTTATAGCTGGTTTTATTTGGAAATATCTGGAGTCTCTAAATTATCATACAGTAAATTGTATGTAGCTTCCAATTTATTTCTAAAGTAATTTAATAAATTATTTATACGCAGGTTTGCATTTTTTAGAGTGCTCAATTTGGTTTTATCATAGTTTTCCCGTTAGTCTAAACACGTTATAGATTAGTACTATGAATCACAAGCCTGGATACTGTCATCACTTGCAGTCAGTGTTGGTAAAGTGCATCACAATATTTGTGTATAACATGGTTTGAAAATTCCAGATACATTTACCATGCGTATGTAGGTGTTATGAACACAGAGGATTGATTTTTGGAGGTAAAGTTTGATAACAGCTCAACCTAATTGTGTTGATTCGATTCTCATACATTAAGACAATTACTTTTATTTGAACTTAATAGTGGAGTTTTAACTCATCCTAAACAATTAGTTAAATTTGCCTAACAGTTCCGGCTAAATTATAATTCGAAACTTAGTATGTGAATAAGTATTTTATGCTGGACAGTAAATATAACTAGGATGTACGTAAACTCTTGGCTGTGAACTTACTATAAGAGGTGTATTAAACCTTAATGGAATAAAAACTGACGACTAGAATATATCCCGTTTTAACTCCTATAAGATTTCCAACTGTATCAATAATTTTCAAAGATGATTTTTTGACTCAGTTATCACAGTTTTGCATAATGTTACTTGTAGAACCTTGGGCGATGATTTGTCTTTAAACTTATGAACATATAGGTGTGACAGTTAGGTAAGTGATAAACAGAATTGCTGCTAGAAAATATATGCGACACAGTAAAATTCAGTCTCCATGCACTATATTATTTACAGCGTGAAATTTTCATCCGGTTCTTTATCACTTTATATTTTTGTCCATAAGGGTAAAATGTTACAGGCTCAAACGATTTGTTTCAGTAATTTCCCTTTATTGATGCTATAACGATCAAGCAAATCAGAGTATCTCATTTACCTCAATACAGTACCTTAGTGTCTCATTCTATCCCTATCGAATTTTTTTTTGTTATGAGTTAATGAAATAATAAACTATTCTCGTACACTGTATGTTGTACGGGAATACAAACTTTTCAACGCTTCATTTTTCTAAATAGTCCAAATTGTTTCGTTTGCACAAACGAAACACTTATGATATATTCAAGCAAAACAAATGCAATTTCTCTTAACATGACTTGAATGTTTAACTTAATCAAAATTTCCATTAACTTTTGATTAAACAGTTATAATTTGTTTAGTTTGTTTAGCACAAATTTTCAAGTAATTGAAACGCCTTCCTTTATTCACTTTGTAAACTGCAACCAGCAGAAAATAAATTCAAGTATTAACAATAATATCCTTAAAATAAAGGGATTAATGATTTAAAATGTTATATTTTTAAGTATCTTAGTTATTTACTTCGGATAGTATAACAAATTATATATATATATATATATATATATATATATATAAATCGTCCTATTAACAGAATGATAAGTAGTAAAGTGTATGTTGGAGGACAGCCTCAATAGAGTGACTTTGGTTTTAATACTTTTGATGTTCAATGGTTTTCAATTATAAAAGATTGTTTTCAGAAACAGTTTCAATTTAAAAATTGTACTAGGTTAAGTGGTTGCGGACAAATCCAAAAAACCTGCTCATAAAATCTCCCATGTTAACCTTATGGGAAAAAGGTTTTTGTCATTTCCTCAGTTAATTTTACTTTAAACTTCACATTTGCTTTTACCAATCACTTCAGCTCCACAAAACAATAATTTTGGTGTTTAAATTGTGATTCTACGTCCAACCGTTGCAGATATATTCAAAGTGCTAAACACAGTACGTTGTCCAATGTCATCCGTATGGAGAATAAATAAAATACTATATCTCGATTAGTTATGAATGTATAATGATGAAAATTAGTATGTGGCTTCACGTTGTACTGGTACTGGTATATTGATATTTGCACAAAAAATAAATTTTTGTTGATTTTCCCCGTAGCAGCTAACCTGCATACTCAGCCCTAATGCTATTCTTATGGAGAAAAAATAAAGTTTTATACCTCCCTTAATTATGAAGATAAATTAAAAAGACTTGGTGTGTAGCTTCAGTTATATTGATAATTGCATAAAAACTCATTTCTTATCTTCCTCGTTGCAGCAAACCTCCGTACTCTTCCTAATGTTATTCTTATGGGGAATAAATAAAATGTTATAAATCACTTATTTATGAATGCATTTTTGTGAAACTTGATAAGTGGCTTTATTTAGGAGTGAGAAACATGTAAATGCATTAGAACCTGAGTACGCAGGTTTGCTGTGACGGGGGGTATTTTCCTGTTCCTTGTAAACGAGGTCTCGTACAGAAAATATCATAGTTGCTCCATTTAGAGTAGACAAGATTTAATGGATAACGCACTGGTCAAAGTTAATATTACTATGTGTGGTTCATATTCTGAAGAACCTTTAAATTCGACGAAATTTGCCGAGACACCTCAAATCTTTCGCCGTTCTTTCATTTTTCCCTGTAACTTATAACGAAACCTTACACGAAAAATATTATATAGGCCAAAATTAAAGTAGGCAAGATTCCCTAAAAATTAATTGGTCAAAGGTATTATTACTTTGTGTAATTCATATTTCGAAGAACTTTGAACCTCGACGAAATTCGCCGATAAACTTCACTTGTTTCACACATTTTTCGCACTACTTTCAGTTGTTTCCTGTACCTTAAAACAAGGCAAGGTACAACAAATGTGATAATTGCTGGGTTAAAATAAACAAGATTTTCTATAAAATACACTTGTCAAAGTTGTTATATTACTATGTATCGTAATATTCTAAAAAACTTAGAAATTTTACAAAATTTGCCGATAAACCTCAAATCTTTCACACTTTTTCAGATTTTGCTGTAACTTAAATAAATGACGCCTCACTGTGAAAATTGTTTACTTACTTAACTTAAAATATTGAAAATGTACAACAAAATTCAGTGGTCAAAGTCACTAAGGGAATCCTTTAAATTCCACTTCGATAAAATTTTCAAATAAATCTTAAAAGAGCAGGTATTCAAATCCGCAGTGTATTGTTTTCACTTTAGTAAGCAATGCACTTCTACGATTTAATTAACTTTGTCGGTTCTCTATCGTGATAAAAAATACATAAATTTAATGCTCATACCGACCACCCCGAATTTCATGACTCACGGTTGTGTTGATTACTTGTTGTGTTTTTGGTTGCTGGAGGTGATGCCAAACTACTGATGTTTGCTTCTACTGAATTTGTTGCAGAATTTATTTTTAAAGTTGCCTTTAAATGTTACAGAGTGATCTGGAGTAACTTTTATGTTATTTGAGCATTCTTTCTGAACGGCAGTTCCTCAATGTTTAACATGAAATTTTTACAGCGCCGTAATAAAGCATGAAATTAAAGTTAATAATTTATATTTATATGAACTAAATTAGTTACCATTTACGATCGTGATTATTATTGTTTTGACGTAGACAACATTTTTAAGGCTTACTAAATGTATACAAAGTCTTTATAGATTAAAACCGAAAACAAGATTTTTAAAATACATAATGGGATATTTGTTTGAATATTTTCTATAAATGACCAATTAGTGTGAGTTGGTGGCCGTAACCTCTATCAAAGACTTTTTTTATAAATGTATTTTTACGCAAAGACGCAATTTCAATGAGTTAAGTGAGTTTATTACTTGGACAAAACAAGACGAATATGGTTAATTTATCTTCTTAATCGGTTTAGAGAGGTAAATAAAATAATACCCCCGTCGCAGCAAACCTGTATACCCAGCGAATTTCTAATGCATAATATATGTCTTAAAACCACATAATATATATATATATATATATAAATATATATTTTATATGAACATTAATACAACTCAACTAGGTGAAGCCACACACCAAGTTTTATTAATGTATGTTCATAATTAAGGAAGACATTACATTTTATATATTCTCCATAAGAACAACATGGAGGCTGAGTAGGCAGGTTTGCTGCTACGGGAATAATCCTTAAAAATTGTTCTTTTTTGTGCAAATAACAATAGACCACAACCAGATGAAGCTGTAAACTAAGTTTCGTTAGTATACGTTTATAAATAAGCGAGGTATAAATTGTTTCTTATTCTCCATAAGAATAACATTGGACAACGTACTGTGTTTAGTACTTTAAATATCTATGCCACCAATTGACTTAGAAAAATGATCATAACACCAAATTGTGTGTTTTTTAAACTGAATCCAATGGTGAAATTTGATTTCAATAAATATTACATGTAACAACTTAAAAAAAAAATTGTTGGGGTACAAAATCCCCTAAAAGACCACTTCGGATGGGGCGATCCATCTGGTTTTCGAACTTAAAGTCATAAATGCTGCTTTACACGTTTGCACCAAATTTTATCAAAATCGGACCTTCTTTACGAGAGTTATCGCACAAACGGATACATATATATACACACATACAGTTTCGAACGAATGGTGTTTTTAGAATCTGGGGACCTCAAAACGAAAAGTTATCATGGTCCCGAGCCTAGACCTTACCATGCCGGTTACGGTAATAGCTTCTTCCCGATAGGAGAAATTCGCTAAAAATAAAAAAAGAAGTTCATGAAGTTTAAAACATGACAAATATTAGGTGACCCCAGTGCATTGTCCTTTAGTATGCTTTATATTTTTTAATTGTATCTTCGTTTTTTTGTACATAATTTTTCAATACTTGACTCCTACACTTCAGTTTCTGCTTGAATGAAAGTGTTACTATTTCAGACACACTCCCAAGTTCTTAACGAGATGACGACCACGAGAAATCTAAACAAACTTTGTGGTTAACTCCTTTGTTGAGAAACAAGGTATATATCTCATAGTAAAACACACGAGTTTAGGTTAGGGTTGAGAAAAGTTTCAAAATATTCTAAACACAATTTTGTCCATTTCACTTTTCTACAAGATATTTTGTTATATTTGTTTGACCAACAGTCTAAGAAAGTTGCCTTTAACTTTTTAAAAGGTTTATATATAATTCATTATTGATCTAATGGTCGGTTCTTATTTTATTAAAATGAAGTATTTACAACACACACACACACACACACACACACACACGCACACACACACACACACACACACACACACAAATATACATATATATTTCACAGGACTAACAACGGATATTGATTACGGTAATATTAATAAGTATATTGAATTGAATATCGAAATATTGAGATAACAAAGAACAAAGTGATACAATATGATAGCAGAAGGTTTGCTGATGTAACTGACACCCTTAGATATTAATAATCTTAACCTGAAATAAAATAATATAAAAATAAAAAGATAATTCGCAAATGTCTCATTTCACTTCTCTTGAAACGTAAATATTTGATCCGGCCCGAAAGTTTCAAGGAAGTAAGAACTCATTTAATACAACTTTTAACTAACTTGTAATTAAAATTAAACCCATTTAATAAAGATATCAAACATTTAAAGAACGTATGCTTGGATGGCTTTAAAATTTAATTCCAGATATTTTTGGTTTGAGAAGGATAACAAGTATAATCACTTCTCATTAAACTAACAAACAGTTACAACAATGTAACAACGTTTTTGTATGATGAAGAAAAAGATAAACCAAACTTTTTTAATTTATTAATTTATTGATTTTGTGTCTGTATTATGGAAATACCTGTAGAGAGCAGGTATGGAAATTTACAACACTTTTTTATGAAATTGCCAAAGATATTTTAAAATATATCATCGAGATCTTTGCACAACCAAAAGTAAAACCCCTTGTAAAAGTGTTCATTAAATATATGTACACATCTAATTGTTTATCATTACAGATGTACTACTAAACAAGAGTTTCTTCTTACCAGTAAACAACTTTTCATGATTCACAAAAGTTAAGAACCCATCTGCAAATTCAATTATGAACAACCATTAGTGTCTCGGAACACCACATTCGAGCAACCATATCTACTCAACTGCCACTTATTGAAATTGTACAATTTCTGAACTATCAATTTTCACTCTTCTGGTTTATTCTCCTATAGTATTCTAAACCCTCAAATCAGTTGTAATAAACTATTTATTGATAGTAGTGGTGAAATGGCAAAGAGACCCCACAATCGGCGCTTTTTTCCCATGTTATTCTTATGGGGAGCCGTTTTTGCACCGACACCAGCTCCCGCCTTACACAAGTTTCCTTGTTAGCCTGTACTAATGTCCAACCCTTGCCTATATTAAATATATTTTCCCAATCCCCATCCCCCTCTATACTTTTTAAAATTTTCAAAAACTATCTCTGGTGTTTATGTCTGATTTAAAATTTGGATGTGTTATTGGTGTTTTAATAAATTCCCCCAAATTAAAAAAAATACTACCGCCAATTTCCTGATTTAAAATTTGGATGATTGTCGTAGTGTTTTAATAAATCCCAACTATTACGGTCGAATTAAAACTGCCAATTTTGACCCTATTTTAAAATTCATTTTAACACATCCTTTGCAGAAATCCATGAGTTCTGGCTACTTGGGAACCCGAGCCATTTGACATATAATAAATCACCCTTCCTCCTAATTACCTTCTCTACCAAATACATGTCTTTATATTTAGTTTTTAACAATTCTTCTGTATAAAATCCTCCTTTGATTATATTGCCATTTTCATCTTTCAAAATATAAGTCACAGGCTTTGTTTTCTTAACTTCTGCTATTGTAAAAAGCTCTCCCGTCCAGTTAGGGGTATATCCTTTACTAAATACGTGTTTATATTTAGATATCCTTACACTATCCCCCACCTTATATCTTGGCTTTTTAACTTGTACTTTAGATGCTAACCTTTCATGTACATCTTTAGAGTTCTTAGCACTTACTTGGTTAGGCTTCATCCCTATGGATCTATGTACTTTATTATTATATATCCTTATTAACTTTGGAAGTAAATCCAACCACTTGTAACTCCCCTGTGCACTAAACTCTCTATACAACCAATTCTTTAAAGTTCTCTGGAACCTTTCCACAATAGCCGCCTTAGTTGTAGAGTAAGTGTGGTAGTGATTAATATTTAGAATTTTCATTAGTTTGGTAAAATGTTCATTAAAAAATTCTTTTCCGTTATCAGATTGAATATTTTTAACTCCCTTTGGGAGAATAGTTTTTATAGCTTCTGTGACTACTAATCCAGTTTTATTCTTTAGTGGAGCAGCATAAGCTTTTTTAGAAAATGTGTCTATTAAAGTTAAAATATATTTATTCCCAGAATTCTCTCTAGCATAATTCCGCATATCTATTAAATCTATTTGAACAGTTTCGTTTATACCCAACACCTTAAAAGACCTTCTAACAAAGTTCTTTCTCGCGGGCTTATGCAATTCGTAAGCAATTTTTTCCATTTTTTATTCTTTATTTTTAATGTTAACGTATCTGCCAGTCTCTGTCGTTTCAAAAACACCTCCATTGCTACCAATTAACATACCATCACTCATTCTTTGATATACATAGTTTTTTGGCAAATATGCCCCTCCATCTAAAGTCTTAAATCCGCTTAAAGATGTAGGGTCTGCAACCAACAATTTAGGATTGTACATCATCAAATCGATTTCATTATTGTCTTGCATAAATTTATTAGTTTTATTGTTAAACCTTAATGCATGTGATTTTAAACAAATATCAAATTTAATATTGTCTTGTCTAAAAGTTTTAATATTATCGTCATACCTCAAAACCTGTGACATTAAACAAACATCACTCCTATCTTTGCCTTCAGGTACATTCTTTATTAATTTGTCCTCTGCATCCCACATATCGCTATCTAATGTTAATACATTATAATATTTATCCCCCTGTTTTATTATGCTTTTCTCACCTTTTGTTAATATTTGATTAACAACAGCCACATCATTTGGCAATGTTCCAGGTAAAATGTTTGTTAATTGCTTATTTTTACCATCAAATTTAAAACCGTCTAAAGTCACAGTCTGATGTTTTGTAACACAATCGTTCTCATCAACAGCGGGTTTAACACGAACTAGCCTTTTATTATTAAAATCCCAAAAGTTTAGATCCATTTTTGGTACTTGAGAGACGTTTACAACATCATCGCTTTCTTTACCAGCCAACAAATTACTTATTTTTCGCTTTTTGGCATTCCAAATACCATTCTCCGATTCCAAAAATTCATAATTATTTTTGTCTTGTACAAAGACACCATCTTTTCTTATTAAAATTTGCTCTAATGTGGGTACATCGGTTGAGCTTTCACCTCGTTTAACATTAGTAATTTTGCGTTTATTAGTGTTCCAATTATTACTCTTGGATTCTAAAAACTTATATTTAGTATTACCTTGTACAAAAGCATCACCTTTTCTGGTTAACGTCTGCCCCAAAGTCGATACATCGTCAGTAAACTCCCCACCTTTAACATTACTAATTTTATAATTTAAAGCATTCCAACCATCATCTTTTAGATTTAAAGTAGTTTCTTTAAAACTTCTAGCTTCTGGTTTACTATACGGGTTATATACGCGATAAAATTTATCTATCATCTTTTTATTTAATAAACAATTCCACTTTCCCTCAATTCTTCTATGATAGAATCTATCTCATTATCCACTCCAGAATTTCCCGCCAATCGGCTTAACCAAAGCAGTCTTAACCTATCTACAAGCTCATTAGGATCGTCCCAATAAACATAGTCTATTTTATTACCAGTTACCTGCCTTAAACCTTCACCAACAGTCTTAAACAGGGGTTTAATTATATTAAGATATTTAGTGTGTTTATTACCTGACATCGCCGCACCTGGTTTATAACCCTTTAAATGTGCATTTGTAGCTTCCAAAATCTCTTTATAATTTTGCAAATCAGCCTGACTATAGTTTACGGGTTCTTTTAAAGTTAACAATTCCCACAATCCCTTTGTCCCTTTATAAATTGTTTCTCCAACTGTAACATCATCATTGGCAATTTGAACTTCCTGATTCCCAATAAAAAATTTATGTCCTTCTCGCCTAATACCATATGTGGTGTCTGTCATACTACTTCTACTAAGGTAATTTCCTAAATAGTCTGATGCTAAAAGACCAAAATCTAATTTGTGTGGTGTTATCTGGGTTATTCTTGGTATTCTAGACGGGGTCTTTTCTAAAATCATTGGGAGAACTGGCCTCTCTGTTTTTGTGGCTAAATTTTTTAATTCTTGCAAAGGCTCTATTAACGGTTGGAATGTTTGGAACCTCTCTTCAGCCTCTAGAAATTTACCACGTTTTAACGCCCTATATTTTTCTCTTATTTGTTTTGCAGACTCTACCAATTCTTGTTGAATATTTGTTTTCATTTTATTTACATTTTATTTATCTCATTTGTCAAAGGATTATACTCAAACACCTTATCGTGTATTATTAGGCAATATGCAGATGTGTTTGAAGGGACATTTTCTGCAGTTTCAATTTCTAATTTAATATCTACAACCCCCTCTTTGACCGATTCATTCTGCCTAGAACAATCTATTACAATTAGAGGATATTTCTTTATAAAGTCAGCCCTGTTAAACATAGGATCGGGGACGGTGTTGTAGTAACTCTCCCTAAACCTCACAAACATCTCATAAGCTTTAGAGGCATCTCCATTTTCAAAGTCGAGATTTAAATCACTATAAGGATAATATTCAGAGTTTAAAAACACTTTGAGATTTTTCAATTTACAGTGATCAAATTCATCAGTTCTTTTTCGTGCACTGTTGTCCCTACCAGTTTGGAAACCAAATATAATATACCTGGGCTTCTCCAAACTCGAAGACGTCTTAACTGACCATGTATGTCTCTTGGTTTCGGGGTATGATGGGAGTTCGTGTAGCTCCAAACTTCTAAATGCAATTTGCAAATTTTTATTTTGCAATAACATCTTTTGTAATTGAAGCTTCTCCCCATCAGATGGCACCACGTGCGGCATCACCCACTGAATCGATTTAAGTGTAATTTTAGGAATAGGATCGACCCCAGTTGGATCATTAGATGTTGTTAATATACAATTTAAGTCGTTTTTGGATCTTTTCAACACCAATTCTTGTTTAACATTTACTAAAACCTTATTAAAATCCTCAAACACACCCATTAACAGCTCTAACGGGACACAAGTACTAAACTTGCCGCTTTTATGGAACTCCTTTAAATTTTCATCAGAATCAAATGCTACATTTGACAATTTAGTTGTTTTATTGTAAGAGCACAATATTTTCATAAGACTGGAAATTCCCGGATTTCTTACAATATCTATTTCTTTACCAGCAACTTCGTATCTAATTTCGTCAAATAAGAATGCAAATGCATTATTTATAAAATGTCCTTTATCATGATTCTCTATTTCTCCTTTAATATACAGATAACTCCTACATGGGAGTGTTAGTAAATCTTGATTATTTATGCATATTCGAATTTCATCGGAATTATTTATTGCTAAAGTGTTGTGTGGAACATAGGAGTGATTTGTAATTTTAACCAGGCTATCATCATATTGGAATTTTCCTGTAACGTCTAGAAAATCTTCCATTTTTATTAATAGAAAATTTTAACTTCAACCCAATTGATCGCAGAAACCTGGCATTTTGCACACTCAGTCCGTTCTTGTAAATTCTCATATCTTTTTTATATGACAAGTAATTGTAGTTTCTTCTTTATTAAAGTCAATTGGCTTGTCGTGTTGATCTGCAAATGTAATGCCAACAACATCTAAACTTCTCTTATTTACAGGGAAGTATATAATATTTCTGGGGACCTCAATAATTTTGTAGCCGGGAGGAGCTTCTGGGTAAAAACTGTGTATGGTGTGTGATTTGTCACCATTTAAATAAGACCCATTCGCAATATTACATTTTACTCTAATCACATTTACATTATTTATGTTGATTTTATTTACGGATTTAAACGCAATATCTGGAGTAGAAAATCCTTTAAATCCCAACAATTCAGACCCTAAACACGGTTTTGTAAAATCAAACACATGGCTAGAATGTAATGTGGCTTTTATAGTTTTATTATCGGCTATAAGTACAAAATCTGGGAGTTGCTTTTGAATTTCCTTCGCAAGCTCAAACACTTCGTATGTACCTTCAACAATTTCAATTACATTTGCGGCTTTGTGATCGTAATAATACACATCCTCACCCTCGTCTATAGTTAATTTTGTGTCTTTAAGTTTATTTAATTTTGGAACTAGCCCTTTGTAAAATATAAGTTTGACTTTTGTATTAATTAATGCTACTTTATTTTGTATAATAACTTCAACTTTACCAGCTAATGCCCGGTTTAATTCGTCAATTGTGACCTCCCCTTTTGGGGTTGTAATTTTGTGCATTTTGTAATATGTCAAAGTATTTAGAGGTTTTTTAACATTAAATATAGAATTATAACTTTGAAAATCTACCAGTCCAATTACATAATCACCATTTAATTCTATAGGAGGAAAGAACACCGACTTCAACTCTGGCTCTGTGCCCGTAAATGTTATAGTAAATGAATCCATTTTTATAAACTAAAATTTTTCAGAAATGATAAACATAAAATTCCACAAATGGAACTGTTTAAATCTTGTATTTGATCAGTTGTATAGTAAATTTTAGATGGTACAAAATATTCAATTACCTCTTTTAGAGGCTGTATTCCGAAAGGGTCAAAATATATTACAACATCTTTATTTTTACGATATGCTGTCCAATGTGTGCCCCTGTCACTGTCTAAATTAATAATTCCACATTCTCTTACTTTTGGCCTTAGATGTTTTAGCTCGTTTTTTAGGTACACTCCTCGAAAGCGAGGCACGTCTCTTGCTGCCTCTAACAGCTGAAAGTTGTCCATCTTTTTTATTAAATTTTAATCCCATTCCCATTTTTGCTTTGGCCTTCATCAAATTTGTCACTGCATAAGCTGCTGCTTTTTCAGCCAGACTGGCGTCCTTTGCCGAAACCCTAGTCCAAGCCTGGTCCGCTAATCTCATATCTGCCTTGTTCCGGGCGGCTGTATCAGGATTATTCATGTAGAATATGTCGTGCTCTTTACAATAAGAGTCTAGCTTATTTTTTGGAAGTACATTTCTGGCTAAATTTTCACGCACGTTAGTTCCGGGTCCACACCACATATACGACGGCATGTGGAGAGGGAAAGGAAGGTTGTTTATAAGGGTATTTAACAAGCCACGGCCTCTATATGGCTTTAAGAATAATCCCTTACCTTGGACCTTTTTACACTTTCTCTTTGCCATTTTTTATTATATAAAAAATGTCATTTATTCAACAAAAGAACAAATTAAAATAGCACATAAAGAAAATACACCATTTTTATTATATAAAAAATGTCATTTATTCAACAAAAGAACAAATTTAAAATAGCACATAAAGAAAATACACCAAAGAAGTTGGGTCTATTTCCTAATAATATTCGCTGTCTTATAATAGGGCCCAGTGGTTCGGGGAAGACTGTTGTAATTTATAACTTAATTGTAAAAAAACAAGGATTAAAGTTTACAAATTTATATATAATATCCAAATCTTTAGAACAAGAAAAATATAAAAAAATAATTGAAATATTCCGTCTGTGTGATGAAGTTAAATTACACACATATTCAAACTGTGAAATCACACCAAATGACGTAGAATCACACTCAATAGTTGTATTTGACGACATAAATAGTCCAAATATCACACAATTTTTCTCAATGGGCAGACACAAAAATATTAACAGTTTTTACTTGTGTCAATCTTACAGTAAAGTAAAGAAACATTTACGTGACAATGTTAATTTCCTAATATTATTTAAACAAGACGATTTAAATTTAAAACATGTGTATAACAATCATGTGGGAAATGATTTTTCATTTAACCAATTTAGAAATCTCTGCCATCAATGCTGGGATAGGTCTAAATATGGCTTTTTTGTAATAGACAAGGAAAGACCAAAGAATAATGGGAAATATAGATTTATGTTTGACCAATTTTATAATGACCAAGGGCAAGAGTGTTGATGCCATCCAGAATAAAGCTCTTGTCGTCATCAAAAGAGAGTACCTTTTTGTTCATCGTTAATGTTTGAAGATGGTGGTTTGTGGATTTAATTCTTGTAACATTCTCATAGTAATCTTCCCCGGTTGCAAGACAGTGTAAGTAATGTTGGTGTCTTAAGAGATGTTTAACTGTGGCGTTGTCAGCTCCCTTTGCCTTTTTAACCTCTAGCTCACTTTGATTTTCTTTTTCGTATAACCATTGTAAAGGAATGAAAGAGTATAATTTTGGCCTTAAACCACAATATTCATACATAATTTGACCATTTAATTCGTCTTTAAACTTGCCCGTAACTTTTTTATTTTTATCAGAGTATAAGAAATGATCTTTACTATATGCAGAGGTGTCGAAACAGTCCAAGTCACTTTGTATTTCCTTGTAAAAGTCCTCTGTTACTATAGAATAAACAAGGCTGTCTGTGTCTGTCATTAAGAACTTTTTATTCTTAAATTTTGACATATAATTATAGTGGAAATCATACATTATTACTTTACTGATATCCAAAATGGTCATTCCTAAATATATTGGTTTATCAAACTTTACAATTAATTTATTTAAATGCACAGCATGCAAATTGTTATCGAACATTTTGCTACAGTCAAACCTTGGCTTTGTAACGTATTTTGTTAACTTAGACTCGTCTACAAGATGTATATCACGAAACTTGCGTTGGTTCATAATTGTTCGACCAAAGAGACTGTTATTTAACAGTTTGTAAAAGTCTTTTTCAAAATCGTGTTTAGCTTTTTGTCGCTTTTCAATATTAAAATTAATATAGGGCGCGAGCCATTTTGATTGTCTGAATTTTAAAATTCTGTGGTATTTTGTAACTACCAAACCCAGTTCTTCGTATTTTTTTAGTGCTTTATAATGCAAAATATATTTAGTTTTGTCATTTAAATTTGGTATTCATTTTCCATTCATTTTTTCTGGTGCGAGCGGGTAGTCATTATGCAAATCATGTAAACTTTTATCGTATTTTAAATCAACTTCCAAAATAAATCCAAAGTTTTCATTTTGATTGTATTTATAATCTTTCTCATTTGTCTACAAACAACGGGCAACGACTCGCACATTGCTGTAGAGTATAGCGAGTTGCAGTCTAAGTATACAAGATAGGTGCTTTCTTGATTTGGGTCATAATATTCGCCCATGTACTTATTATTGGCTTTAGCATGGCGCGTGGAAATCATACTTACACCGCCTCTAATGGCATGTTCTATAAACAAATGCATGTCAACGTCTTGAAATAATTCTAATTTTATGCCGGTCATTCTAAGACACGCCTCCCATGTTAGTCCAGGCAGTGAGTACATGTGGACAGGGTCGAGTTTATAATCCTTTAAACACAAGTCCCTAAATGTCTCAAACACATCAGCCAATAACAACACATCTGTTTTAAGGTATAAATCGTGATATTCTTTTAAATTCTTTATATTAAAATGATTCCATACGTTTTTAGCATGTTCATATTGTGCAGGAGATATACATTCTTTAGTTAGACTGCTGTAAAATGCCTCTATGGGTGGGAGGGGCTCTAAAAACTTTTCTGGTCCTGTCATGTATTCGTACGGAAATTCGCCCTTACATTGTAGTAGTGGATTGTCTATAAATCTAAACGTATTTAAATTGGAAGCTAATTTGCTTAAGGGAAGAGACAGAAAGTTGTAGGAATCCAAAAATACCAAATCATCAACAGAGAACGAAATATACTTTTCCATGTCTTTGGCTATGCAATTCAATTTGCGATTGAATTTTCCCAAGTGTTGCATTATTAAATGACCGTCATAGTTTTTAAGATTGTGGAAGAATACTGGAATTTTCTTGGTTACTTTATAGTTTAAATTGCAAGAGTTATGGGAGGGTCCTCTGAACTCGCCTGTTAGGTGGCAGTGGTCGCGCACTTTATCACACAGTAACGGCTGTTGGCATATGTGGCAGTGTGTAGAGTTTTGGAATAACATCTCTTGCTCTGGAGTCATTACAAGGGGAACATATACTCCCATCTGACTTTTAATAAAGTCATAAGTTTTAAATAACTTTTCGAAAAACACATCCATCACATTTTCACTGCTGTACAACTCTTCGTAAATAATGTTAGAATCTCTCACCACAACATAAGCAAATCCAGAAGGCGTGTGTTTGCCACAGTTTATAAAACATTCGAAATCTGCATAAATCACAAAGGGAGCTTTAAGTTGATATTTGTAATTCGTAAATTGTAGTGTAACTTTTTTAGACATTTGTACTCTTTGGGCATCAAAGGTTTTACAATATGTTGTGTGACGTTCCAATATATCTTTGGTGCAAAAATGTTGCAAACAGAACTTGCAAAAATATTTCTTATGGTCGTGTTTTGTAGACCGTAGCATTAACTTATCAAAATCACGAATTAAACAGTAATGTGATTTCCGACCTTGTTGTAGAAGCAGCAGGTTGACGTGCGTATTACTATTTAGTTTAGTTATTCTCAGTGGATATATTAATTGTCCTTCAATTCCATATACATTAACACTTATGTTGTTTTGTTTTTCAAATTTATCAATGTCGGATATTTTTACGGGATATTTTATATTTGACATATTCAACTGACCTTCATAGGGTTCGTAGTAAAATACTCGATTTGCATGTCTACAATTCCTTGGTTTCAAGCTTGCTAAAACACTCCACACGAAACATTTATTATCACTATTTTTAATATTTAAAACAGCGTGTTTTGATTTTATATTTTCTGGTGTGGGTATGTATGAGTTGGGAGTTAGGGGTTTATACTTGTAAACATGCAGCTGCCAGTATTTAGTATGGTCATATATCCATCCACTGCCTTGGGCTTGATACTTGTGCATGGAGGTATCGATCTTAAAAAGCGCTTCTTTAATTTGAGTTTTTAATTGTGCTTTCTCAATTGATAAAGTAGTTAAACTTCGAAAATCAGCAATACATTCTTTGTCAATGATTAAATCACCATTATTGTCCACCGAGTGTTTGATGAACTTTACCCTCCTAATAAGAATCCATTTGATAGGTAGGGGACAAGATTGAAGAGTGTCTAATACTTCCACAGATTCACCGTTAAAAATATACAACTTGTAAGGTCGTTTGTCACATCGTAGGTGGTGTCGGGGTTTGTTCCGAGTGATGACTCTCTTACACACATTACAACTATCATGTTTTTCTAGCATATGCGCTTTAAAATGATTGTTATTATCAAATATTTGATGGCATTTTTTACAAATTTTAGGAATAACTTTGTGAATGTTACGATAGTGTCTGATTAAATTACCTCTTTTGGAGCAGGGCGCGGAGTACATCGCACAGGACAACATGTTGGATGTAAATAAGTTTTGAGATGACATTACTCTGCTTTTTATAAACAAAAAATTACCATTTTTTAAATTAGACAAAAATTATTTAACAGCGGTTTTTAAATTATATTTTACAAGTTTATGAGAGTTCATATTCGAAATGCAGTCACATTCGAAATATGATTTACAAGTGGATATTTAAATATGGAAACCTTAAAATTTGGAAATGGTGAATTGGAGATTTACAATATTAGACTATTTCACAATTTTCGGATGGATTAACGGTTGTGATTGTCCCTGAAGACACCACCTTAGCTACAACTACCGTCGCTAACACTCCCAGCTAACCGGAGTCCTGGGTGTGAGATGTGGAGAGGCCGTGGCGCCGAGACGTCTGGTGGAGAGGCCGTGGCGCCGAGACGTCTGGTGGAGAGGTGAGCCGTGACGTCATCTGGGGCCGGTGGTGAGGTGTCAGTGGTGAGATGTCGTGTCACTGGTCTTGTAGAACAATGGTGCTGTGTCTTGTCGGTGGCTCCTTATATACACGTCGAGAGGCTGGATTTTTCAATTTAACCAGGAAATTACCTCACATTGGCTGGACTTTCAACCAGGAAATTACCTCTATGGTAAGTGGAAATTCTGGTCAATGTGACGCATGCTTGCACATGACCGACTTTAGTGTGTTAGTATGTCAGTGTGTCAGTGAGCGGTGGATCGTTGCGTGTGCCGTGGCGTCATGGTTGGTGGGCAGCGATGTGGATCGTTGCGTGTGCAAGCAGTGGTGCGGATTGTTGCGTGTTTTAATTAATCAGTTGGCAGTTTTAATTCGATTGTAGTTGGAATTTATTAAAACAATACGACAATAACACATCCAAATTTTAAATCGGACAGTAAATAAAGAAGTTGGCAATTGGCAGTATTTTTCAAAAATATTTTTTAATTTGACCGTAATAGTGAATTTGGGAAATGTAAGTGGAATTTATTAAAACACCTGCCTAGGACAATAACATATCCAAATTTTAAATAAATCGGACAGTAAATAAAGAAGTTGGCAATTGGCAGTATTTTTCAAAAATATTTTTTAATTTGACCGTAATAGTGAATTTGGGATATGTAAGTGAAATTTATTAAAACACTTGCCTAGGACAATATCATATCCAAGTTTTAAACAAATCGAACCATAAACACTAAAGATAGTTTTTTGGCCTGAATTTGAAAATTAATTTTAAAAAATATAGAGGAGGGATGGGGATTGGGAAAATATATTTAATATAGGCAAGGGTTGGACATTAGTACAGGCTAACAAGGAAACTTGTGTAAGGCGGGAGCTGGTGTCGGTGCAAAAACGGCTCCCCATAAGAATAACATGGGAAAAAAGCGCCGATTGTGGGGTCTCTTTGCCATTTCACCACTACTATTGATAAAGCATATCATACTTAAATCTACTGTAAATATATTAACTAATGATTATTTTTTATAATACTGTGTTATATTTGTCTATTTTAATGAACAGCTAAATGGTTAAGGATTATCATAGTTAAACACATATTTCTTTGAATTTAATTATACTCTTTTATTTGTATTGCTCTTAAGGTCCACGAATTGAATAAACTCAGAGAACGGAAAACATATGATGTAATTATTATTATATTTATTATTCATAGATTTTATAAAATATATACTTTTCTAAAGTTCAGATTTACCTTCGAATACGAAATAAATTGCTTATAAGTAATCATTATTTATTTTATAATAAAAATACAAAACCATCTCCAATATGTTGGCAAAATAATTTATTTTTAAATTCACTTTTCAATTGCACTCTAGGGCTAACTATATTTTCTATATATAGAATGAGTTTAAATGAGCCCCCCTCATTTTTTATATATATTTCTTAAGATATCGACTCCGGACCACCCTCTATCATTGTTGACCGAATTATACTTAATGTTGACTCAGTTAATATTTTTAGCCACCATCTTGGATTCGCCATATTCGATTCAACTATTTATTTTTAAACGTAATGGTGGAGTTGTGACCTATCGTATAGAAGTATATTTTTTCGGTAAAAACAATGCCGCAATCCAGTTTTGAAAATATTAATCGTTCCCAAGATGTTTTCAAATTTAAAAAAATAATTTTGGAGTGAGTTTTAAAGGTCCCAACCTTAAAACATGCCCATATTCTCATAATTGCATCAACTAATTACCATGAACTACTATCAATCATTGTTGATAGGCATTTGCTTCATTTTGACCAGATTAAAATGTTTAGCCGCCATCTTGGATTCACCATGTTTCAATAAGATAATTTTGTTAAAATGTAAAGGTAGGGTTGTTACCCACCATTTCCAACTGTTTTTTCCACGCTGAAATCAATGCCGCAATCCGTTTTGAAATATCACCTTTCGTTTTCCTGATATTTAAAGATTTCTGTTTAACATTTCATAAAGTGACAATATCATGAAAGCGAAAGGTGATATTTGAAAACGTATGGCGGCATTGATTTTGGCGTGAATAAACAGTTGGATATGTTGGGTCACAACCCTACCTCTACATTTGAACAAAATTATCTTATTCCAAAATGGATGATCCAAGATGGTGACCAAAAGTTTTAAATTTGTAAAAATGGAGCGAATGCCACTCAACAATGATTGGTATTCGTTTATGGTCATTATTTGATGTAATTTTGAGAATATGGGCATTTTTTAAGGTTGGAATCTTTAAAACTCTCTCTAAAATTATTATTTTTTATTTGAAAATATCTTGAGAACGAATAATGATTTAAAAAAACAGATTGCGCATTATTTTCACCGTACAAATTTACATTTATATGATGGGTCACAACTCCAGCTTTACGTTTAATAAAAATAAATAGTTGAATCCAAAATGGTGGATCCAAGATGGCGGCCAAAAATATTAACTAGGTCAAAATGAAGTATAAGTCAGTCAATAATGATCGAGGGTGGTCCGGAGTAAATATCTTAAGAAATGTAGCAAAAATATTGGGGAGGGGGCTCATTTAAAACTCACACTGTATAATGAATTAAATATTATATTAATTATTTATATTTTCTTCAAACACTAAGACGATTTTTTCATTTAGAATTAAGATTTCTGATACATACATACATACACATCCCACGTCGTCCCTATTGACCATATGTGGCATAGGACCAGTCAGCTTCTACAGGTTTCATCAGGTACATCTTCATGATGCTGTCATATTCATGATTTCAGAATGTTAATCCGTAATAGTATTTACATAGCATCAAATAGCTCAATAGATCAGCTTACAACAACCAGTAAAATTTATTTTCACTCTTTTGTTTTCGTTGTTACAGACAATTGTTTCACGGAGATTTTACATCTATTAACCAGTAGGGTAAGTGAACTAGGAGCCCCATAATACAAGTCAGTGTGTATGTACTTGACTAATTTCTATAATTAATTCCAACAATAAATATTTTTAAATGAGTATATATTTCCCTGATGGATAAAAAAAAACTCTTCCAAACATGTATGTGGTTTATGGGCATCGGACAGGTTTCTCCAAATTTCCTTGCAAGGTTTAGCTACGTATTACGGTAAAATAACAAAAAAATTAGTATTTGGGATTATTTAGTTTATTAAACACGTTTCAGTTTACATCAAGTAATAAACGTTCTAAATAATATGAAACATTTAAAAGCTTTAGTTGACTAGAATTATTCTGCATAGCTTCGTAGTACGTTGTCAATCTGACAGGAGTTTAAAACCCCCGTCACGTTATCATAAGCCTTCATCGAGGCACTCCCATGCATATGAATCAAATTCTAACAATTTGTTACAAACCCTTAACACGATAGGGCGCAGGTATGGTGAATCATAATCTTTATTATATATTATTGAATTACTCTGTATTACTAGAATCATTATGTTTTGTATTCTTGTGATGGTTGTTTATTTAGAAAGTTTGCTTCATTTATTTCATTCGAAGCGCCTGCTCGTCGCCCAAATCGTCGACGTGAACCTGAAGTGGCGTGGTGTTGTCCGTGTGAAACGACGGCAATAACCGTCATGTGGTTTATGAATAAATTTGACCTAGGTTCCACCTTCATAAATTTGAGTTGGGTAAGGATTAATTGCAAGTAAACGACTGTTTAATCAAGGCCCCATTTATAAATTTTGCATACTATTATTTTCAAGACAATATACAGGTGTCATTTTGCTGTTTTAAATAACCACCATGTGTTGTAAACAGTCGATTAAATCATTTAAATTATTAACCACAGTGGATTATTATGGAGCGTAGTCTTTATTAGTATCCGGAAAAAAATTACTCACTTTATATTTTAATGTCACAACTGCATAATAACGTTCTCAGAGGTCACGGCACGGTGGCTGAGTGCGTCACGTCGCGTCGGTTGCACAAAGTTAACCGTCCATACGCTCTTGTTCGCTCTTGTTCCAGGTAACATAACAAAATAACGTGGCACCATTACCCTTTGACTCCCGCTGCATAGTTCATAGAAGTAAGTATTATAGTTAGTGAAAATACACGAAACTAAACAACTTATTTGCCCTAAAGTAATTATGTTTTTCGGGAAAATAAATTTAATTAGACTAAAATACAATCTGAATCATGATAATTGTTTGTTTTTTTTACAAAGCTTCTGAAATATTACAAAGAATGTTGAAATTGTTTCGTTTTTATCTATAGAAAATATATTTCATCATACCGTTGGTTAAAAATATTACGTAATCAAACATATTCCATCTGTAAACCCTACTAAAACGACTTAATATTCCAATTGCTTTTATTGTATCAAAACATCAAAGTGAATACAAACCTTCACCGTGAGTATATCATTTTAACTTATTATTTACCATCTATTTTACCTAATTTATAACAATGAAACTTTTTTATCTATTTTAATGTTCGTAAACAAGTATTCACGTTATTTCCCTGTAAATGATAGAGATGTGTATAAATTATACTTTCGTTTATTTAATTGTTTATACCTAGTTTAGTATTGTTTTGCTTACATATACATTAAGATGAAGCAAAATATCAAAAATGCAAATGCAAATGCTTTTTGGCTTAGAGCAAAAATGTGGAGGTGAACCAAGAATGGTGACAAGGTAATCTCGTCTGTCTCTCGCGCTGAGCCTCCCCGGAGGAGCGCTGCTGCACTCTATTTTACAAAAATCCAGACATATTTTAAATAATCTGACCACATAATAAATCATGCAATGTTTTAGTTTTCCTTATTCTATATATAAATATAATTTTTCTATAAAAGAATAAAAACGGTACATGATTGCTACGAATGCTGTGAACTAAATCATCTCAACTGGATAAGTTTCCAATCAAATCTTGACCACCTCAAAATATGCCTCTCCTTCTATAACTTCTGACCTAATTAGCTATTTGTAATACTTGCATATCAGTTTACTGTTTTAGGGTAGTAATGATAACATGTTGGTGGAACGTTTGCATTGTAATTATTTATGAAGTTGATCTTTTAAAGTTATTATCAACTAATACACATTACTGAATCTTGATTAAGCAAACCGAACATTTTACAACACCCAGGCAAAGCTAAAACGACAACTCACATTTTCAAAACGTAAAACTGATTTGTTGGAAGATAAGACATAAACAAAATCCAGAAAGTATAACATAGAGGTGGTCCTTGTACCCGAGCCAAACTATCGGATTTTTATCACCACATAATAAAAGGCGTTCTCTCTAGACTAGGTAGGTTTATCTGATATTTAGTCAACAACAATGACCAGATGAATATGCCGTTTGCTAGTGACCGTCATGAACTTTAAGTTGATCGTCTTGTGTAATTTTATATTCATGAAAATAAATATATTAATGGAATTTAATAGGAATAAGCACTCTTAAAAATAATCCATTAGTTCAGTTACCAGCAGTAAACAAATAATATAGTAAACAAATCTGCACCAAAAATATGTTGTCAGTTTATTACAATTGTATTAAATTTGTAAAGCACTGAATTGCTATTTCTTTTTTACTAAATAAAAAGCAAAGCCCTGGGATTTTTGTCAAAGTTCCCTATCTTCCCAGTATTCTGGAGGAATTAAATTTGGTACAGTACACTGATTCTTTAGGTTAAAATAGGAAAAGTAAAGGTCTCTGATCCCAATCTGACATTAAGACTTCACCCATTAGTTCATCGAAGTTACAATGTTAAGAATAATATCGATATTACATTTAATTTACCAGATGATAACATAAACAGACGTTCATTGTTCAAAATATTTCAAAATTTTAACCATAAAATGCAACATCCGAACTGTGGTATTCCTCGGAGAAACTGGGTATTACGGCTGCTATTTCACTATTAGTAAATACAATCAAATGTTTTTTACAATAATTATTTGCTAAAGTAAATGGAGGGGATTTGTTGGTGCTGCTAAACATTATCTTCGGTATAAATGACCCTTGGAGTCAGAGTAAGTAAGTACTAATGTTTGCTTTAATAGCAGCAGTCGTAGATTGCAAGCTGGGCAAAATAATATCCAGAGAGATGTGACCACTACATTTAACATTAGACCGACTAGTATGGTTGCATATTGCGTTATCGTTTGGTTACTTTACATAGCGCTAAGTAATCTAGTGGTTTGTTATAATTTAATTGTTATTTTATTTACACGGACGTGAAAGCTTAGTACAGTGATATTTTCTTAAACGTATAATTTTACATTAGGTGTTTATTATTGGTTGAATTTTTTGGTTCTTCAGATAAAATTTTTTACTTTTTTTTCTGTAATCAAGTAGTATTATCCAGCTGCGGCTATTACTATCCGTTACAGAACATTTAGGTCGTACATTTTGTCGTCAAAGGTGAAGCTAAAAAAGTTACGCAAACTTTTGTGGACAAGGTATTTTCCTAACGAAAGTGATTGCTAATGCAATTGTTCTTTTGGCAATGGTTATTGTGGATTTGCAGCCAAATTATATTTGGAATGTGAACTCAATGTTTCCTGCTACTAGTTCCTGTAAAGTTATACGAAATACACAAAAATACTTGCACTAAGTCAACACCTTAATAGATGTATTAAAACTACTCCAAATGGCCAAACATAAATAAATTATCGCTTATTTCCATTCGAGTTACTGAGAAAAACCGGTTGATACTGCTTCCGTTCAGTATTAAAAAATCTTAGAAATTTAGTTTTTTAAATTATTTAAGATTGAAATCAAATTATTTTATGTTTGATGGAGATCAGAATACCTCAAACAATAACGCTGTAATTCAAAGTTTGGGTTCTATTCAATTTTCACTAAAAAATATATGAGTTTATCCAAAAGAATTACCATTTATTTAATTCGTTATATAAGGAATTGGTTGGTAACAATTGGTTTGGTTCTAATTATAACGTATACTTAAGCTTTTATTGTTTTTGTTCTTACTTAAGACATTTTATGAAGTAAATTGCTTAACAGCACAGTTTTAAGGTTTTGTCAGAATTATTACTACTAAGTTTATAATCGTAAAAACAAATCTTAAATGACAGGAGAAATAATTAAATGCTGCAGTTATATATGTATATTTTACTCCACTTTAATTATTTTTTTCGAATATTTTATATATATATATATATATATATATATATATATATATAAGAGCCAATATTCGAAGAAAATAATTAAAGTGGAGTAAAATATACATACACTAACAAATATTGTATTTTAGCCAAAGTCATTAGGTGACTTTATTGGTACGCTGCAACTTAAAAGGTGAAACACAATACTTTACCCAATACAAAGTACAGCAATTTGGAAACCTGTGGTTTAATTACAAGTTCAGTGTTTTTATTTTTTATTTTAGACTTAAGTTACATCCGTTTAATTTACCACTACCAAACAAGTTTTAAATAAAACCTTATACGGACCCTGAATCTATTTTCACTTTGTGAAAATGTACAAGTTTTCTACATACACATAATCAAATATTACAAATTAACCCATAATATTATAAAAATACACCGTCGCAGCAAACCTGTGTACTCAGCGAATTTCCAATGCATATATATGGGTATCACTACTACCTAGAGCCACTTACCAAGTTTCACAAAAATACATTCATTAATAAGTGATATATAGCACTTCACTTTATTTATTCTCCATAAGAATAACATTAGCATTGAGTACGCAGGTTTGCTGCAACAAGGAAGATAAGAAAACCTTTTTTGCAATTATCAATATAACTCATCCAGGTGAAGCTACACACCAAGTTTTATTAATTTAGGTTCATAACTAAGGGAGATATAAAACTTTCCTTATTTATTATCCATATGAATAACATGGGGCTCAAGTATGCAGGTTTGCTGCTACCGGTGAAAATCAACAAAAACCATTTTTTTGTGCTACTATCAATACACCACAACTAGTTGAAGCCACATACTAAGTTTCATCAATATACATACATAAATAATCAAAATATTACACTTTATTTATTCTGCATAAGGATAACATTGGACAACGTACTGTGTTTAGCACTTTTACATATCACTGCAACGGTGGGGCGTAAAACAACAATTATAACACCAAAATGATTATTTTGTAAAGCTAAACTGATTGGTAGAAAAAAATGTGGAGTGTTTAGTGAAATTATCTAAGGAAAGTCCAAAAACCGTATTCCCATAAGATTAACATGGGAAATTTTATGGACAAATTTTTTGACTTTTCTCCACAACCACTAAACCTAGCTTAATGATTCGAATTACTAAATTGTTTGTTTTTTAAGCTCTATAAAATGACTACAACCAAAATCTAATATTTTTAAAATTTTAGGGTAAAGTTCAAAAAAGTGATTTTTGGAACATTTTAAACCCCCATAAACCTCCTTTCCATAGACAGATCGATCTGGTTTTCGAACTTAAAGTCATAAATGTCACTCTCCACATTTGTGCCAAATTTCATCAAAATCGGGCGCTTCTTTCAACAGTTATCGCGGTAACGGACACACACACACACACACACACACACACACACACACACATATATATATATATATTATATATATATATAATATATAAATAATAATAATATATATATATATATATTATATATATAATATATTTAAATATACCGGGTGTCCACAAAGTCTTGGCCTGATTTTATAGCTTTGCTGTACGAAAACCATTAGAGCCACACTTAACTTCTATGCCTTGTTTTGAAGGGAATTTAATCAAGTTTTATTTCATTAAGTTGGTAACACCTAAACGCAGCTGATTGACAACAATACAGTTATGATTCAATACAATAACAAATCAGAAATGGTAAGTTTACAAGAGAAATCACAGTGTGTTTTGTGGTTTCACGAAAACCAATCCCCTATAGCAGTTCGACGACTTTTCACGCGAACATTTGGAAGACCTGCTCCTGATGGAAGAAGCATCAAGAGATGGTATTCGAATTTTAGGGAAGGAGGCAGTGTATGCGACAAGAAACGCACTGGACGCCCCCGCACCAGAGAAGAAACGGTAGATGTCGTGCGCCAAACATTTTAGCACAATCCTCGTCAGTCAATTCGTAAAGCTAGCCAAAATTTACATATCCCACGTTCTACTATTCACAAAATTTTGAAAAAGGAACTTCAATGCTTATAAAATGCAGGTTGTTCAAAAGCTTGAGCCAAATTATTTTCCCCTCCGAACTGCTTTTGCTACCCAAATGCTAGATTCATTGGAACTTGATAACAGTTATTTGAAACGTATATGTTTTTCTGATGAAGCTACTTTCCATTTAAGTGGGAAGGTTAACAGACACAATTTTAGAATTTGGGGGAGTGAAAATCCCAGGATCGTGATTGAACATGAAAGGGACAGCCCAAAACTAAATGTTTGGTGCGGTGTAATGCATGATGGAATCATTGGACCATTTTTCTTTGTGGAAGAAAATGTGAATAGGTTTGATTACTTGGATATGTTGGAGTTGTATGTAGTCCCTCAATTAGTAGAACTGCAACCTATGATAATTTTACAGCAAGATGGTGCCTCGCCTCATTGGGCTAAATGTGTGAGGGATTTTTTAAATCTCCACTTCCCCGGACGCTGGATCGGGCGTGATGGCCCGACGAAATGGCCACCTCGTTCCCCTGATGTAACCCCCATGGATTTCTTTTTGTAGGGATTTCTCAAGGACACTGTCTATTCCTCCCCGGTTCCTAATTTACAAACACTGAGGGAGAGAATCATAAATGCTGTGGCGTCTGTAACCCAGGATATGCTAACTAAAACCTGGGACGAACTGAAAAGACGTCTAGAAAATTTGCAGGCCACTGGAGGCGCACACGTAGAGGTGTATTAAGTCTGTACATAGTTATAAAATCTTAAGAAGTTGCCTGTTATATCTGTAAATAAATCTTTATCCTACTATCACTCGTTTTCATGCTATGCGGTTTCCTTATCAGGCCAAGACTTTGTGGACACCCGGTATATATAAATTTGAACGAATAGTGTTTTTGGCATCTGGGGACCTCGAAACAAAAAGTTATCATATTCTCAGGCTTAAGTCTTACCATGTCACCTACGGTAATAGCTTCTTCCCTATAGGGGACATTCGCTAACACGTTATACTATGTTCTAATATTTTTCACATTCTTTCCTGAAATCCAATCTACAAAGCTCCGAGTAATTAGTAACAGTTGAAATATCAGTATTCATTTGTTGTCTCTCATAATGCATTATTAATCCAATATTCTCAATGATTTGCCAAAGCGGTCATTAAACAATATAAATTTATACTCGTTAACGTATGCACTTTCCTGGTATCATTTATTACGGCTTCACTGGGGTTAAACCCTCTGATAAAGTGTATTAAACTGTATTGGCCAATATATAAGCAATCTTCAACTATATCTTCAACTTCTATCTCAAAAAACATCTACACATTAGTTGTAACTTTTTAAAACCCTTTTATAAAAAACAAATATGCCATATTTTCTTTGTGCTCTGGCCGGATAGGTCCGAGGCGCTGCAGTGGCCGACACTTGGAGACGCTCCAGCAATTCAATTGTAAATGTTGCGGTGTCATGAGATAATCTGGGAAAGGACTGCAATTTTTACGACAGCCAAGAAGTAGTGGAAGCAATTTGAGTATTAATGTCAAACCTCAAACGAAATTAGATTGGTAATGTTTTTTTGGCGAATTTCCCCTATAGGGAAGAAGCTATTACCGTAGTGGCATGGTAAGAATTAAGCCCGAGACCATGATAACTTTTCATTTTGAGGTACCCAGATGCCAAAAACACCGTTCGTTCAAATTTGTGTAAATGTGTGTGTGTGTGTGTGTGTGTGTGTGTGTGTGTGTGTGTGTGTGTGTGTGTGTGTGTGTGTGTGTGTGTGTGTGAGAGAGAGAGAGAGAGAGTGTCCGTAAGCACGATAACTCTCGTAAAAAAGGTCCGATCTTAATTAAATTTGGTACATATGTGTAAAGTACCATTTATTTGAAGGAGTTCGAAAAACCAAGCGAATCGCACCATCAGAAGGGGGATTTTTGGGGGGTTTTGTACCCCCAAAATTTTTTTTGGGTTTCCACATGTAATTTTTATTTTAATCAAATTTTATTTTTCACCATTGAATTCAGCATAAAAAAATTTTGTATTTTGATCATTGCTCTACGTCAATTGGTTACTGAGATATTGAAAGTGTATTGTTATTGTCTAATGTTATTCTTATGGAGAAAAAGAAAAATGTTATATCTCGCTTATTTATGCACATAAACTGACGAAATTTGGTATATGGATTCATCTGGTTGTGGTTTATTGTTATTTGCACAACAAACACATTCTTCACCTATGGTTCCCGTAGCAGCAAACCAAGGTACTCGGTCCCCATGTTATTCTTATGGAAAATAATTAAAATGTTATATATTGCTTATTTATGAATGTATATGGATGAAACTTGGTATGTGACTTCACTTAGATGAGTTCTATTGATATTTGCATAAAAAATATTACTTTGTGTTCCTTGTTGCAGCAAACCTGCGTACTCACCCCCAATGTTATTCTTATGGAGAATAATTAATTCTTTAAATATCACTTGTCTGTGAATATATTTCTTATGAATCCTGTCTAGTGGATTAATGTTTCATGTTGTATATCAATTAGAAATTCTCTGAGTATGCAGGTTTGCTGCGACTGGGGTATTTTTATTTATGTTTAAATTAAGTAGATAACTATACATGTTTACACAGGTTTAGGGAATAAGAGTTGTTACTGCAAAACTTTGAGAAATCGTCAAGAGTAAGCCTTGCTGACCTCTATATGTAAGTAAGTTGTAAGAAAGGTTAAATATACGAACTTCTAGTTTTTGTTTAGATATTTCTCATATTAATAAAACCTTAAATATTTACATTTACTAAACACTTGTATTTACAGGTTCTCCAATATATTTGTAACAAGTATTCCTAGACTACTTGAATTAAGAGTTAATATTTATATGTTATTTCAATGGAACTTAAAATGTAACCGTACGATATTGGGTATTCAAAATGTCTGATGGTCGTACCGCATAATATCCATCTTTCTTTACATAATATAGTATAAATTATGTATAAAGCTTACATCAGAATGGTTTATAAAACCTCTTTACAATGTTACAGAATGCATTGACGGTTTATAATTATACATTGGGTCCTTTACTAATAGCACCTGGGGGCCAAGCTTTGCTCGGGGGAAGACCAGTCAGTTTGTTTAGATGACTTGGAGTAATATTTCACCACTTCCCCCTACTGATAATCAGAGTTGTATAACAAATTTTCCTATTTTATACAAGTTTTAAGGTCACTCCAGTTGTTACTTATAGCTCAATGTCCCTTTGACTTATTTTACTACCCGTATATGTGTAATATTCACTCAAATCGTTTAATCTCTGCTCTCATGAAACCACATGTTAATAATCATAAACAACATGAGTATTACTTTGACAGTTCCTTGGTTGATTATGAACAGCTGTTACAATTATTTTGTTTTGATTTGTAACTCCATAAGCCCAATGTTAATTTTTGTAACTTTTCAATTTCGTTTTTTAACATTATTTGATTTTTACTGGGGATAAGACCTGTCTAGAACATATTTTTTACCAGAACTTAGTTATTTCCAAATTTTAAGGAATTCCTCGGAGCCGTTTTCGAGATAATTGCGCAACCAACCAACCGATCAAGCAAACATTGCTCATATAAGAGTATAGGAGATTACTAGTATTAAAATTGCTTAGGCTACATAAAACCGTAAAATTAATGTATATGTACAATATTACGACGTAAGTACAGGTAGCTACGAATATTATTAAAAAGGCTTAGGGGGACAGCCGGTGGTAGCAGAACTAAGAATAAACCTAGCCATTGTTGTATTGTAAGCACTGCGGGTGGATTAGTTCCGAGAATTGTTTTGTTTAGGCTGTGGGGGATTAGATACAGTTTAATGTAAATCATGCTACAACAACGAAAACACATTGATCATTCCTAACACCTTCGCTTGAAATCTCATTGCTTAAACTTATTTGTGTAGGATGCATTAATAATACAAATTTCGAATTTCTTTGGATATAAAAAAAACGCTTGTATTAAAAGGGATGTAAAAATACAAAACATACATTTATTCAAGTTATAAAAAATTCGCTTAAAGTTAGGTGAATCATATACCAAAAAGATCAACAAAATATTGAATTTATTTATTTTATTCACAATTGGCATATACTAATTCCCATTCCTCAGGAAGTACGTTGACTGGGCAATAAGGTGTTTTAACATAATAAGATTATAATACTCTCTGTAACTTAAAACATACAACAAGAACGAACGGTCTGTGACATATGATTTTAATGGCCTTGATAATGCAAGAAAAATCATAAAAGAAACCGGTTATCAGACTATTAAAAACAAAATGGCGGTCCAGAAGACATTGTATTACATGAAACATGTGCCCTGTATAATAATGCTAGATTGGAAGGATTTATAATTGTAATTGGAATCGTCTTTAATCTTTATTTCCATTCAAGATGGTAAATGTAAGCCTAAACATTTTCGTAAGTTTTAAGAGTTAGACCCACCCCCTTCACAGCATCAAAGTTTAAAAATTATTTTAATGTTAAGTTTTCATACCGCGTCACTTACATTATTGTTACATGAAGATAATCATAATTTAGTTTTGTTCAAACCTTTAAAATGATGATTCGTGTTTTTATCAATTCTGAGTCACTTATTCTACCCCAGGCTCCTGAAAGTCAAAAACGTAAACCTGGCCTTTGTTAAAGTATCCTCAAACATTTTTAAAAGGTTGCCGCAGTCTGATTTTAAATAGAATAAAATCAATAAAGTTCAGGGAATGGTACATACTTTTCAACCCCACTACATAGAAATCTTTTTATGACTTTTTTAGTGATCTGAAAACATCGTTTTAGTACGATTTTAATGGTAATGATTTTTCATGCCAGTAACTCAGATGGTACTGATTACCAACATGTTTATTTTTTATATCAGTAAGTTAATTTACAATTATATCTTTGTATTTTACTGTTAAACTGTGCACTCGTCTTCGGTATCGTATACTGTTTGCTGGTACGAGTACTGTAACAGATGGGAATTGTAACTTTAATCATTTCCTCAATGTAAATCAAAAACATATGTTATGATAAACACTGTTGTTGAAAGGAAATGGTTCTGATTTTTTTAAATTTTAGTTCTTATTTTCCTGCTAATATGTCATTCTCAGTTAATTCTATGATTTGCATGACCAAAATTGTTAGATTTTTTCCTAAATCTACAATATTAGAACTATCGATTTAATTAGAGTGGTTGTCATAGCCAATCACTTGGAGAACTTGCAACCTTGGAGAAATATTCGGTCTGAAATCCGTAGTCATTGAGTCAGTCAGTCAGTCAGACCAGTGGCCTTATAGCATAAAGGATTTTTAACAAGAGACTGATTTCGACGTTTAGTACAAAATGTACCAAAATTAGAGAAAAAAAGTGTATGAGTATCAAAATTTGAGTCTAAAAAAATTTGTAACATATTTTAAACGAATATGGTAACATTCAAATACCCATAATCAAAGACCTTTCATAGTTCAGTATCAACTCATGTTTTATTGTTTTTAATAAAGGTAGGCTTTACTTGCATTGCATCTTAAATCAATCACATTAAACAGAAATATGACTTCATTTTATATATTTTTTATTTTTGTATCTGAATTTTAAGTACGAGTGTAATACCTTTTTATGGATGAATATTGCACATCTTTCAAGGAATTCAGATCTAGCCTCAAAAGAAACAGTGCTGAGTTAAGCGAAACATTATGCAGATACCTGTAGTACTTATGCTTATCTAAATTTTGTCTTTCAACGTTACTTTTCCACCTTCAATTTTATTCATAATACATTTTGAAATAAAATGTAGATAGAATTAAATTGCGTAGGAATAGTATTTATATGAAAAAAGAAAAAGGCTTGGTAAAAAATAACCAGAACAAGAATTATTATTATTTATTATAATTATTTAACGGATATTTCATGATAGTCTTAGTTCCTAGTGACGTCGACAAAAGTGTAAATAATGCAAACAGTCTTTATAGAGGTTTGTTATTGAATTTGAATGTCTAAGCCACACTTTTGGGGAAAAGATAAATAATATTAGGCATTGATTGACACAAAAAATATGATTAAAGTCAAAACCATTTCCCTATGTATACAAATGTGAGTGTGTCAAAACGAATGAAATACTTCGACTTTAATAAACAAACTAATAAAATCTATTGGTATTTCACATTCTACTTTACCGTAAACCCACTAACCCACTATTAAGGGGCTTAATAATGAACACTGCCGATGGCGTAGCGTTATTGGAAACGGGTGGAATGTTACATGAATTGTCTTTAATTACAATATTAGTTAACATTTCATTAGTAGTTTTAGGCTAACAAACTTATTAAAAACACTTAAATATAGTGCGTGAATTTCCTTATTACAAAAATTGTTGTTTTGAATGTATTTGATCTATATCTGATAATACTTTTTATTGATGCAAACATTTTAAAACACAGTTAGTTCTTTTTTCTAATACGATTTCATTAATTTCATGTGGAGTACGGATGATAGTAGAATATATAAAAAAATAACTGAAACACCTTTTGCTGTGGTCTTTATTTATAAATACCCACATTTATTTTTTGAGAGAAACTTGATATTATATAGGACTTATGAGGTTAAAATTAATTTGTAACTAATTTTAGTTTAATCTATTTTCCAACCGTATTCAATAACAGTAATACAGTTAAAATATAGCAGCTTCCAGAAATATAGCAACTTAGTGCTTGTGATTATTGCTTACGTTCATATATACATATTTCATGTGCTGCGAGTGCCAATATACAAAATCCCAATACATGCAAATTGTTTGTAAAAAATTACAAAATATTCACAACTGTAATGCAATTAGTTTCTTATATAAATACGAACAAATCTTTGATAAGACCCCAGTAGCCTGCGCATTTTTGGTTACAATTAATATAACAAATATTTAAAAGTAATATAGCTAAATAAAACTAAATAACTGTCACTAACCTCTCTATTTGTAATTGAACTCTAAGGGAAATATAACATCTCTTTTATAATTCAGATTGGTTAGATTTTTTTAATGTATTTAAATTTAAATGATTCACGCTTATGAGAAATTCATCGTCGAGAAGAGAGAATCCTTTTATTACTAATTATAGTGCGCATAAAAGCTTTTCTTATAATCCCAATATAAATTAATATAGAAGCTTTTAGCTCTTCTTAGAATAAGGTTGTTTGCTTAACTCTTGGTTTTTACTAAACTATTGGTTTAGTAATTAAAAACTGAATTGGTGATATTTTCCATTATGTATTATGGTGGTTACAATAAAACTTTGATTTCGTTGTTACAGCTTATTGAAAAAATTTATAATTTGTGTCTAAAAACGATAATCTTTCAGCGCAATAACATTGATGATAGCTTATAATTAACTAGCTGACCCAACAGACGTTCTCCTGTCCTAATATCACTGAATTTGTTTTATGTCAAAAATGCTCGTTCATTTTCAAGATGAGCTCGTTTGCTTCGCTTTATCGTCTCCAGGATGAGCTCGTTTGCTACGCTCAATCACCTATTTACATATAGAGCTAACTTCGGAATAAAAAAAGTTTGAGTTGCCATTCAAGTAAATTTTTATTCCCATGATGAACATATGATTAAGCCTTTCAAGCATGTTAAATGTAATCCTTACAACAGCTGTTTGGTGTAACTTACTAACTAACTAACATCCTAACCCGACTTTGTTTATGTATTTCGATTTAGCAGAGAAATAAATTATAGTTTGTCTGTAACTCTCACATTTTAATGCCAAAGGATACATTTCAAATTAAATGTTTTATATATATATATAATTAATGTTATTTGGCTACTAATTAATGATCCTGGCTAAAGAAAGAGTTGGTCTTAGTCAGTAACAAGGCTACACAAGGCATCTCACACATTCCACACTCATTTATTCATATTCGCTTGAAATTACGCCCTAGTTGCGTCTGCGTCTTACAGAGTTATTAATATATATATATATTACAAAATCAGATTTGTAATACCTGAGATGTTATACATACATACTTACAACAACAATATAAACACCCTTTCACGCTCAATTTTTTTTGAAACAACACCAACTTCAACAATCGTTTCCAACTAAAATGTTGTGTTATACTCTCAAAAGCCCAATGTACCTTAAAAACTACAATGTTTTAGTTAAAACAAGTCCACATAATGCAGCACCTTACAGTCAGAGCCCCAAGACAGTTTGGAGGAAGTTTTATCGAGGACCTCAACTAACCTAAACATTGTTTAAGTTTAGAAAAGGATTTTGTTAATATTTTCCATCGGATTTGCAGTAAATATATAATATTTGTGTTTATGCATTAAGTGTTAATCTTTATTTTAATTGCATAATTAGTTGTTTTAGAAGATATAGTTTTTCAATATTAGCAAAATAATGTTTGTGGTTTTAAAACTACAGTGGGCACCTGTGACATAGAAATGATAGTTTTTTGTTTTTTTTGTGGGGGGGGGGGCGATAGCCTATTCAGGTATTGGAACTAAATTTTATATATTGCTTCATTTCAAAATCCATAGGTTACCTCCTACTAGTGTATTATCTGATTTTAGATCCAGAAATCATGGATGAACATTTTTTTACTGAAAGGGACGTTGAAAAATGCTTACTGATCCCTGAAGCTGTTTTAATAATAATTATGAATAGTAATTTATTATGTATTATTGATTATAATTATTTATGATGTAATTATAATAATCAAGAGTAAACATGTAATAATAATAAAAATAATAATACAAATTCATTTTGTTTATTTCTCGCATGCCCATTTTTGTGTACACTGCAGTTCTATGCTTGACCTCCCTAGCTTTAAGCTATTTGACAGGAAAACTTCAACTTCATCTAGTACATAAAACATTTCAATACATTTTACAATATTAATAATAGTAAATAATACAAATGTAATAATAGTAATAATAATAATGTACGCCTAGAAATAATTTAGATAGAGTAATAATTTACACACTAGGGCCCAATGTAGTTTTAAAACAAATCGTTTTAATTTTGTTATTAGGGATACAATATTTAAAAAACATCAAACACTTTTTATTTATTCTCTACCAAAACTGTAAAACAGCGAAAACAAATTGTATTTACAGATACATCATTATTTAAACTGGATAGGGTTTTAAAATGTACATACAATTACACAAACAGTTGTATTATTTCACAATACAGTTTCAGATTTCAATAACATTGTTCGTAGTTTTAGCCAAAGCTCAACAATCCTTAACTGAATATTTGGCAGTCATGTTAGAAAACTATTACAATAAACTATTTCCACTTTGCATTTTGAACATTGCTCATTTCTACCTATATACGACAAAAAAACTTAAATGACTTACAAACCCTTATTACCAATATAAGATTGTGAACATAACCATGAACTGATAAATTGTCATGTGTATATGTACTGGAAAAAGCATTATACAAAATACATGAATAAAAATGCACCCGTTGACTATTAGAATAGACTCAATAACACTTTTACAATATTTGTGGAATTTTATATAAATTGTTTCTGTTAAACGATACAATTATATTAAAACATTTAATGTATTAAATAATAACTATAAATGCTAATAATTTTTTCCTGAAAATATCTTACTTCAAAAATCGATAGTAGGTATTTAAAAAGCTACATTCAAATAAATAAGTAGTTTTTCATATGGAAGAAAATACCACTGGAAAAATAAGACTTTCAAGCTGGGAGAACGCGGTTAAAATGTACAAGAAATTCTACAAGAAGAGAGCTGAACTTCGTTGATACTTTCCTAAATGTATTATTAGCATTCAGTCCGTTGTGACAGTGAATATTCAGTGGTTCATTAGCTGCTACTGTTAAAATATACATTGAACTACAATATTTTATAAAGATGCTAATTTTTTCTTTTCAATAGATCATTAGAAAATTACTCATTAATAAGGGTTACTACTGAAGCCATAATAAAATGTTGTGCCGTTTAAACAGTTATGAATAAAACGCTAAATTGTTAACAGCTATTTAAAAAAAATGATGAGTCGAGCACAATTTTGATTTTTTGGGCTAAACTGATTTGTAGAAACAACCACACACTACGCCGATAAGTTACAATACGTGAGTCCTAAGTTGTTACGGGCATTTCATATTTATTGATAACATAAATACCCCCCTAGCAGAAAACCTGCGTACTCAGCGAATTTCCAATGCATATATATGTAACTTAATACCACATAAAGCAACATACCAAGTTTCATCAATATACATACATGAATAATCGAAATATAACATTTTATTTATTCTCCGTAAGGATAACTTTGGACAACGTCCTGTGTTTAGCACTTTGAATATCACTGCAACGGTTGGACGTAAAACTACAATTAAAACGCCAAAATGGTTGTTTTGTAGAGCTAGGCTGATTGGTAGAAAGAAATGTGGAGTTTTTAGTGAAATTATCTGAGGAAAATCTAAAAACCGTATTCCCATAAGATTAACATGGGACATTTTATGGACACATTTTTTTACTTTTCTCCACAACCACTAATCTTAGCTTAATGATTAAAAATACTAAATTGTTTGTTTTTTTAAGCTCTATAAAATGGCTACAACCAAAATCTAGTGTTTTTTTAAATTTTAGGGTGAAAAGTTCAAAAAATGATTTTTGGAAAATTTGAAACCCCCATAAAACCCCCTTTCCATAAATCGATCGATCTGGTTTTCGAACTTAAAGTCAAAAATGTTACTCTCCACATTTGTGCCAAATTTCATCAAAATCGGGTGCTTCTTCCAAAAGTTATGACGGTAACGGACACACACACACACACACACATGTATATATATATATATATAAATTTGAACGAATTGTGTTTTTGGCATCTGGGGACCTCAAAACAAAAAGTTGTCATGGTCTCGGGCTTAAGTCTTACCATGCCATGGTATTAGCTTCTTCCCTATAGGGGAAATTCGCTAAAAATAACTCTTTTCCGATTTGGTTTAGAAATAATAAATATAAGAAATAATTAGGAGGATATATATATAACTTTGATTTAAACTTGTCTTAGGTTATACATTGTAAATCCTGATTTAGATAATTAATTTTAAATACTAGAAAAGTTTGTTTTGTTGTGGGATACTGGACAAGTTGTTTACATATTAATATTTGATATGCTAAAATTCTTTACGGTAATTTTTTGGTTTGACTGATTTCCGATTGTATACGTTGATAATTTACCAAGTTCCGCTGAGGTTTTTCCGCTGAAATGCTGTGTTGAATGAAGGTTAAATTTTCTTCTTTTATTTTTGATTTGTATGTTTTGGTTTTTTATAGACTTTTGCTTTCACAATCCTTTTTAAGAGTCTTTTAAACAATTTTAATAAAGTTTGTTGAGGTCTTATTTGTGTTTGATGATGTCATTAATGACCCACCTGAGATTTTAATTTATATTTTAAGAAAGGGCAGGTAATGTCAAAGTTGTGGGTTAACGTCTCCATAAATCTTTGCAACTTCAGTTCATCAGACTGTTTAGCCACAATATCATTCCAACCTTTAAGCCAAAGCCTGAACTTGAGTTCATCGTGGTCTAAATAACTTGAATAACCAGCGGTTATTTCTGCAGTTCAGTAGGAGTGTTATAAACTGAGCATTGAGTTCAAACCGTGATGCTCAATCACTGAGAACGTTACAAAAGGACAGTTTATTATCGAAATATCTATATAGTTTAAACTTATATCGGTAATTATAACTGGCCAGTCTGTTGTAATACTTGGAATATATAAAAAATCGCAAATACATATTTAACTAAAAGATAAATATTATTTGTATAATTTAAGTCACACAAAATAAATATATATATTACTTCCTCGTTTATATTTTAAGTGAAAAGAAGATTAGAATTGCAATACGTTCAACAGGAAATACTGGTGAACACAATGAGAATCTGTAATTCCTAAGGAAGACAATTTTGCAGCAGGACGCAAGCTGTATTTTGCCATCAGCACATTCAGCTTACAGTTTGTCTTCAAGCTTTTAGACTTATTGAGTTTTTGTCTCTATGGAAATAGTTTTTTAATAGGAAATGCTAACCCAAGGCTGAAGGTTAAATTAATGTTATACTCTTAAGGTTAAAATAAACTATTAAGCATTTCTCTACATCAGATTATTAGTCTCATACTAACTCCAGGAACAATTTGTAAGGTGAATGTTTCAGGACAAGGTTTAAGTATATCATTATACGTGGTAATTGTTTCAAAAATTCACAGACTGTATTAAATCTTAAACTGTTAGTTTCTAAGAAGTTATCCCTTTTGTATTAGATTAAAAATATATCCGTTTTTCATCAAATTGAGATTTTGGCAGATATAAATTTTTTTAAGGCAACCCGGATTACCTTTTAGCTTTGAGACAAGGACCTTACTGATTAGGAAATTTACGAGTTCGATGAGTGGCGAGTGAAAAGGTATTATCGGAATCTTTCTTTAAAAATTATATTTTCTTTCTGATTAACTTTCACTCCAGAGACTACTACATAAAAACAAGATAACCAGCATATTTACAGGCGTGTTTGTGCATACCACAGTTTTTTCGGTATACTTGTTTTGATTTTTCCTTGAAAAATGTGGTTACACAAACATCAATCGATATCTGCTGTACATACAAAAATAAAATCCCTTAAAATATCGTATAGCTTAAGTATAAATTAGTTTAAGTTAGTATAACATGTCATGTTCATGCTGACACGAGAAGAGGATTTAGAAGTTTACAAACACTACTGGTATATTAATACAATTCTAAATACATCAGACACATTTAACGAAGTATTGGCTCCATCACCTTTATGAACGCCCATATCTTAAAAGGGCTGAAAACGATAAACTAGGGGGTAAAATATGTACTTATAATTATACTTAACGTATAAATATGTGCATTTCCAATGTTAAAACACAAAAATTAATTCATGTAGAAGTCGATCTAGGATTACATTTGAAATTGTCAAGACTTTTTGAAATAATTGTATACATAGCACCGTGGTAAAACATTTCAGCATTTTGGTTATGTTCTTCTGAAAATCTTTTAATAGGATGAAATGTTTAGTTCCTGGTTTTGAAACTGACTTTAATATTGGTATTTTTACATTGTTTAGTTCAGGTTATGACAGTAAAGTTTCTTATATTTATTTGAATATTCAGTTTCACCGCACAACAAACGTTGGGCGCAAAAGAGCAGGTGATTTTGAATGCCCAACATTCATTTGTACGTGATTTACTGATTTGAATGTGGAACATTTAGAACATTTGAATTTATCTTTAAACTAACAAAATTAAAATTCACCCATATGTTTTAATTGTAGTAGTTAAGAGTTTTTATTGTGTTTATCAGTAATAATTGACTAACACTCCAACTAATTACTGACAATTAGTAAAAAGGTTTGCAAATATGGGTTTGCAAAGGAAACAAATTACTCGTAAATTGAAGCTGCTGACGCTTCGATGTTTATGTGCCTTTTACTAGGTAACCCGCCAGCAACTGGTTCATGACTCAACATTATCATTATAAGCAGCTTAGTGCATATGCGTAACCCACACTTGCTCGAGCAGGCTTTGACGTTTCTTGAGTGCTTGATTTAAATACCCATTCATACATTAAGTTAAACATAACATATTTTCTCTATTTAAAAGGTTCTGAGTTTTCGTTTCAATTTAAAAACCTTATTATATTTTCGCTTTGAGTTTATTTCCAGTAATTCTTCCAAAGATAATGGTATGTATCAAATATTTTGTACAGTCATATGATACAGCTAATTTATATGTAAATTTCTGCATATAATGGATACTACTGATAAGTAACTAATATCTAAACTAACCATAAACGAGTAGCTTTCGCTTTTGTTAAGTACTAAACAAATTACCAGACTATATAACACAGACAATCTCGTTTACCGGGAAGGAGAATAAAAACTATGTCTAGACTAAATACCCCCGTAGCAGCAAACCTGCGTACTCAGCGAATTTCCAATGCATATATGTGTATCTTAATACCACATAAAGCCACATCCCAAGTTTCATCAATATACATTCGTAAATATACTATTTATGACATTTTAATTATTCTCCATAAGAATAACTTGGCGGCTGAGTATGCAGGTTTGCTGAAGCAAGGAGCACAAAAAATGGGGTTTTATACAAATATCAATATAACTCATGTAGGTAAAGCCACATACCAAATTTCAATAATTTGTTTTCATAATGAAGGGAGATAACACGTTACTTATTCTCAATAAGAATAACATGGGGCTGAGTACACAGGTTTGCTGCTACGGGAGCCATTGGTAAAAAATTGTTTTTTGAGCAAATATCAATGGTCCACAACCAGATAAAATCGTGTACCAAGTTTCGTCAGTATACGTTCATAAATAAGCAAGATATAAAATTTGTATTTTCCTCCATAAGAAATATCCTATATAACTACTCATTAGGCAACGTACTGTGTTTCGCACTTTCAATATCTCGGTAACCAATTGACGTAGAGAAATGATAAAAATACCAAATTGTGTGTTTTTTTAAGCTGAATACAATGGGAAAAACTAAAATTTGACTGTTTCCAAAATTATTTGTCAAAAAGTCGAAAAATCCATTTTTGGGGTACAAAACCCTCCCAAAATACCCCTTCAGATAGAGCGATCTGGCTGGTTTTCAAACTTAAAGTCATAAATGCTGCTGCTTTACACGTTTATACCAAATTTCATCAAAATCGGATAATGTTTACGAGAGTTATCGTTCTCACGGCAAACTGTATACATATATACAGTTTCGTAAGAATGGTGTTTTTGGGGTCTGGGGACCTCAGGACCTCAAAACGAAAAGTTATCATGGTCCCGGGCCTAGGTCTTACCATCCCAACCACGGTAATAGCTTCTGCCCCATAGGGGAAATTTGCTAAAATCTACTTGAAAGAGGCAGCAGATAGTGGTACAACTACGTTAACACTCTCGCTGCTCTAAACATGTCCAAAAATGAAATTTGCATGAGTTTCTATGTTCAGAAAAAACCCCGATCGGGATCCGCAGCAGCCAACGTGTTAAGTAAGCCCCATGTTTTACATCGTTGAATAAAAATATGTGAACACGACATGTCAATCTGAAATGATGGTTTATCCGCTCCGCTCCCTTCCGACCAAAATCATCTCCCCTCTCCAACGGACAAATACCATCAGACGTGCAGAACCCCGAGTTGCGTATAACGGGACTACTCCCAGCCCCTTATAGCAAAGGAAAACAACCATGGAGCTCACTATCTTTAAATTTTCCCCGTAAGACTCCAGGTTAAACGGATCAAAGTATACCCTATTTGTCGTAAGAGGTTATTAAAAGGGTGTGAGAGATACTTCCGTTGATGCGTTCGTTTTACTAGAGGCCACTTTTTCTTCCATTCTTTGGTTTGACTCTAAAATTGATATTGTTTTCTGTTTCTTATGATTTGTTCGGATGTCACCAATTTCTTCTTCTATCTGATTGCGGCCCATACAAGGGAGTTCTTAGAGTGTCATTGTTTGTGATGATTTGTTCCTCGCTCTACCATTGTTTTTATGTTTTTATTTAACAATACCGACAACTGCAGATGGAATGTAGAGTTAATAATTTTAGCTAGGGTTTACCGGACTATAGTTTTTATTTCTCTTCAATAGTTAATTTGCCTAGATATAACTATTATGTTTCCTAGTTTCAACCAATCTGATTCCGTTTTTAACAGAATAATCAAAATCAGATACATAAGAACAGCTGAAACATTATTCTTTATCTTATGATATTTAATAGCCTCCCTTTAAGTTTAATTTATTTCGTGTTGCCGTCACGTTAGCGTTCAGCATGGTCCACCCGTTTTACATTTACCTTGACATGTACCCTTGTATCACTCACTTAGTATTTTTGATTACATTTTCTTATATGCCACAATCTTTTGTCTTTATGTTCGTTAATTTTAAATTTTCCACCAAAAAAGTTGATTCAATAAAAAATAATAGAGCGAAGTACTAAGATAGATTGGAAAAGTTTTCATCACAGTAGTCAAATCTCAACTACCTCTCTGTATTTCTACTTTTAAAATATATTCGTATCGATAAAAATTGTGGGACGCACTACACCACCACGGACCAGGAAAGTAAATCCGGTTGCTTCAAAATAATTGCTCTTTGATGTGAAATATATTTCAAAAGACTAGAAACTATGATTGATCGTCCATGAAGATCATTGAATCAGAAACACTAAATTAACTCCATTAAAAGTGATGCACTACTTTACTTCTTTAGTTTACGTTAACGATTTCAATTGTAATAAAGACATATACAATTAATATCAAATGAATAATAACTGTGTAACATTTAAATCTTTTTATTAAGTCTTTAAATAAAAAGATTACACAGTTATAATCTTTTAATATTAATAACCTTAGTAAACCTGAATTGAGAGAACATAGTTATCAAATAAAGAAATTAAATGTTTAAATATTGAATGAATAGATTGCTGAAAACAAGAGTGTACGTATTAGGTTTCTGATATAGTTTTTTCATTCTACTTTAAACCTATGTATTGTGACCAATTATTCCAAATTTTAGCGAATTTCCCAAGAAGCTATTACCGTAGTTTCATGATAAAACTTAAGCCCGAGACCATAATAACTTTTTGTTTTGAGGTCCCCAGATGCCAAAAACACTATTCGTTCTATATGTGTCTGTTTACACGATAACCTAAGTAAAAATTGTCCGATTTCTATGAAATTTGTGTCAAATGTGTAATGTGACATTCATAACTTTGAGTTGGAAAACAAAAAAAAATCGGACCATGGGAAGGGCGGTTTATGGGGGTTTTAAATTTTCCAAAAATCAGTTTTTTGCATTTTTCACACTAACATTTTTAAAACAATCAATTTTGGTTTTGAGCATTTTATAGAGCTTAAAAAAACAAATAATATTGTATTTTAAATTATTAACCTAGGTAAAGTGGTTACGGAGAAAATTAAAAAAACTTGCTCATAAAATCTCCCATGTTAATCTTATGGGAAAAAGGTTTTTGGCTTTTCCTCAGTTCATTTTAATGTAAACTTCACATTTGCTTTTACCAATCAATTCAGCTCTACAAAACTATCATTTTGGTGTTTAAATTGTGATTCTACGTCCAATCGTTGCAGAGATATTCAAAGTACTAAACATAGTACGTTGTCCAATGTTATCCTTATGGAGAATAAATAAAATTTGATATCTCGATTATTTATGAATGTATATTGATAAAACTTGGTAGGTGGCTTCACGTAGTTCTGGTATATTGATATTTGCACAAAAAATTGGTTTTGATTGATTATCCCAATAGCAGCAAACCTGCATACTCAGCTCTAATAATTGTTATGGAGAACAAGTAACGTTTTATATCTCCCTTAATGATGGACATAAATTAATAAAAATTAGGAGGTAGCTTCATCTGGTTGAGTTATATTGATAATTGCACAAAAACATATTTCTTCTTTTTCTTTTTGCAGCAAACCTGCGTACTCTAAGGCATAATATTATTCTTATGGAGAATAAATAAAATGCTATAGGGCCTTTATAGTGGCTTTATGTGGTAGTGAGATACATATGCATGCATTGTAAATTTGCTGAGTACGCAGGTTTGCTGCTATGGGGTATTTAAAATATGTATTAGTAAAGCTAGATAAAGCTAATGCGTTTCATCTAACTAAACACTGTGTGAGTTTAAACTACATTGTGATAATTATATTTATTGGAAACAATTCATGCAGCCATTTTTACGTTATTTCATTACTCATACATTGATAAACTGTCAGATAACGTACAATTGTCTGTGCTACTACATACTTCTCTCACTTCGCTTGCTAAATAATTAATTATCATCGAAGCTTTAATCCTTTCACCTTCAGCCGTCATACACACCTTCATACAAAGAGGTGGCTCAGTGAAGGTAGGAGGTGTGTTGATTGTATGCAGCTACCGATAAAATGAAATCGTAACAGGATTAAAAATAAATGTTTAAATTTCAGTCAGAAAAGGAACAGCTGCAATAGTGTTAACCAAAGCAAAAATGTGTACATTATTGGCTAACCTAATTAAATATGTATATATATTTTTATTTAAGTACATAATTAACACTATTTAAGTATTTGTAATATGTTGATCTTGAGTAGCGATCCTTTTTTTGTAATATGTTAAAGTAAAGTCCTCGGATTGTTTATTCGCAGAATATCTCAAGCACGGATTTTTATTTACCTTAAAATATGTAAAAATCCTACTTTTAAAACACATCTGACATCTCTGAGTATACTCCATAGCCCTGAAATCCTTCACTTTGACTGTCCCTCATCAAACATTTACGTCAATAGTATTTGCATCAGCGTTATAATTATTAAAACATAGTTTTAAAGTAACAAAGAATAATGAGTAATGTTTTATGAGGATAAATGTGAACCATAAGCCTTATACCTCGTATATTTCACCAGTTGCCATTAGCTCTACCATTAGTCTGTGCTCAGGTCATTATCTGAGACCACCGTCCGAGGTAATGGGGTGGACTGAGAAAGTGCTTTCGAATAACGTAGAGAGGCTATGTACAATATAAAGTACATGACTTATATAATCAATTTGAGTCAGACCGATAGTGCCCTACTAGAAAACAAAGCATAATACAGACGTTATTTAACTATGCATTTTAATAACAAAAACTCGGTTACAAATCTATCATTCTGAGCCCGCTAAACAACTAGGTTTTAGTTTAGTTCTTATCGGTATAATTAATAAAAAATGGTAACTTCATATTCTGGTACGGGCTGATTATAAAACTATGCACTTAATTTTGCTGATGAGTAGAGGTTTTCTAAATCACAAAAAAATTCCTCCAGCAAAACATCCGACATAACACGGACGTGAATGTTTGCTAGAACACAACTTTTTGTATTCCTTATTACTTACTTGTCTCGTAAGGCGAATTGACATCTACCAGAAAAAACTAATATTTGTCTGAATACTTACTGCAATGGCGTCAATTGTATAGTAAATATTTATTTAGTCAAAGGTAAAAATAAAATATGATAAAAGGTTTTCCAATTTAGAGTTGATTCTAGCTCTGTCAGCCGTTAAATAGCCGCTCCACTGACATTGTGAAGCGTGACCACTACTGACCGTGTCAGGCTCCGACAGGCTCAGACTACGTCAAACCGACGATGGCAATCATCGTATTCATAGTATTGGTCGAACAACTATTACCCCCTTGACTTACCCATATCTGTTCGAGAAATGTTCAGTACCGTCAACTAAATTATAGGAAGACATGTACCATCAACTGGATCAGTTGGATTCATGGCCAAAATGTGGTGGCGCCCTTCAAACCCTCTCCAAGATTCACCCTAAGCGGTTTGGGACGAAAAGTTCCTGCATCTAGTTTATTAAGTAAAAAACGTAGTCTACAACTCCATGTCTTAAATATGATATCCTGCAAGACCGGTGAATTGAGGGGCTAACACGATCTTCTTATAGCCTACTCTCTTCGAAGTGCCTCTCTACGCCAGGTCTCTGGAGTGGCAATTTTACTGAGTAACAAAAGCCAATTATTAGAATATTTATAATACAAACAAATCAATGAGAATGGTCGACCGTCTCATACAAAAAAATAAACTTGCAGACCGTTCTTTACTGAACACGGGATAGAAATCTTCTTCTCATTACACATCTTTGTGTAAGTCCGATTGATATATTTCGACAAACAAACAGAAATAATAAATTAAGTAAGGAAATAAGTCAATGATTTTAATACAATGTTACTTCAGCGTAAGGACACTTACCACACAAATAATAATATTTAAAACTATAATTTTTGAAGACTTATAATCAAATGGGAAAATTTCCATGCTAATTGTGAAAGGGATATCGTGACTAAACTCATAATGTAGCATATCGATGTATTTGAAAACATTGCTACATCGATTAAATATTAAGAGGAAATTTCAAAATCCCTTTGGGCTTCACCCAATAGGTATTTAATGTTTTCACGTTTATCTATTGCAGGCGATGATATATTTAGCAGGTATTTATTTAAACATATGTTTATTTATATATTCCCGTTAACTGGAAACGTCAGTTCTAGTTTCATTTAAAATACCGTCCAAAGTAAATTAGGGAAATATTTATTCATTTATTTGAGTATGACCAGTGGGATAGAATATTAGTTTATACATTTTCTTTCATGATATTTAATTATAATAAAACCGTTCCACTTGCATTATTCTATTCAGCTTCCCCTCAAATCCCGATTAGATAGGTCTGGCCGAAGCATAAACATAAACCTAATTCACTATGATATTTTAAACAACTTAAAATACAGAATATCTTTGAATTTTTTTTTTTATGTTGAATTTTTTATTGAATGAAAATGGTTCAACTTTGATTGAATTCGAAAGTAATCGCAAAGTTAATACAATTTATTTCCATGACATTATTTATAAGTTATTTTACTTTATGCGGAACTTTTTGGGGCAACATGTATTATATTCAACTTTTAGATATTTAATTAGATTTTCAATTTAGCAAGAAGTGATGAGACCTGAAATTTCATAATAAGGTTGAATTTAAACTCCAGTTTTAATAAGAATGGGGAAGAAGATTTATTGTTAAATAGTCGTCTAATAAATATAGTTATATTGATTTTAGTTATACCCACAGTAAATGTAGTTATCTTGTTCTGATTATTACCTTTTCCTACGGATAAACCTCTTTCATTAATTTGTTTGTACTCTGTACCCGATTATCCGCAGTCTTTTGCTGGATCGTTCAGGAATATATAGTGTAAGCATTTTTTCTAAGACCATTCCATTAGTTTAGGTTAATTTGTGACCGAGAACCTTTAAAATATTTTAGACCAGAAAACATGTTTACTTGTACTTATTGGTTTGTATTGCTGATATATAAATATAATACCCATACATATAACACATGCACTTACATCCACTCAACGTATGGCCACCGAATCTCCCCAAAGTACACATGATTTTCAGCAATCACTTACACAGCAAATAAAGTATTCAGTTCTACGATTGAATGAGCCTGACAATTAACTGGATGGAGGCAATTCACAAATTAAACTTTCTAAAAATAAAAATAAAGATTGTTATTATAGCTTTTTAAGTTAAGGTGTAGAGTAACATTTAAAAATATTTGCATTTTTTAATACTGTATTTACTATTTTTAATTTCTTGCTACACACTTTATTTCATCTTATAAATCTGTAATGGTATTACATTTGAATATAATAGTATTTCACTTATGGTTATATGTTTCTCACATAGGCAGAAAAGAAAAAGGTGAACGATAAACAGTACACGACTAAACAAAAAACTTAATGCTTTTCCAAATAATAAAATAAAATTAATATAAGTTTTTCAATAGTAAAATGTTCAAGTTGTATAAATCAGTAGTAAATGCTTATCGTAGAATAGTTATAGCTTCGATCTAATGGAATCGTATTTTACGAAACCAATTAATGGCCAATGGAGCGTCGTTGCTGAATCAGACAGATCTATCTTTTTATACTTAATTTATGACGGACCCAAAATTCCTACAGTAATTTTATACTCAAATTTAAAGGAATTAAATATGTCCATTTTACATAATATAATTCTCTCTTGGCTTATTGAAATCAATCCAACATAAAGCTCATATATGAAAAATTGAATTAAAGTTTAATTAAAAGGTACAAAACAAAAAGAGGTATAACTATATATTACTTAAATTAAATAGTAATTGAAAATTAGTAATATCCTCATAACTGCAAATATAATACTGTATTTCATGTTCGGTCTCAGAGTCGTCTTATTATTTTTTCTTTACGTTAAACCGCTAAACCTAAAACGAGTGCGTGAAATCCTTTTGACGTTGAAAATTCGTCATATACTAATCCGGACACTAACCTAATTTTAGGGTAAAGGTTTAACATCACACACAACACGTATAAATTCAAAAATATGTATAACATTCGGGGTCACGTACATACATGATACGGAAAATCGTTTAATTAAGTCAGGATAAATTAAAAAACAGAACCAAAATGTGACCACTACTGACCGTGTCATGCTCCGACAGGTTCAGAATACGTCAAACCGACGATGGCAATCATCGTATTCATAGTATTGGTCGAACAACTATTACCCCCTTGACTTACCCATATCTAGTCAAAAAAACATACATAGCACGATCAAGCATGTATGTTAATCCAGGATGTATTGTTTGCTATGTGTTAATCCTGTTAAACCACTGTGGCTGCATATGGTTAATCTTTTTAATGTTTGTATTGGTTGTTATGGTTATGTTTAGTTTTAATATGGTAAGTTCTGGTTATATTCTTAACAAAACCTGTAATCGTTACGTACTTAATTCTTTAAGAACCTTTGAAAATAATAAACATTTTATTCTCGGAAGAACAAAGTACGCATTTTCAAGACATATATTACTCTCTAATATGTCAACAAGTTTTAGAATGTCACTGGTATATTTCAATTATTATCAAAACTTTACAACAGGCTTCATGAAACTGTGGTTGCCTTATATAAAATTTCTAGAACTGTATGTTTATTATCTCACTTAGATATATTATATATTAAATACACCGTACATATAATTGAAAACATAATTTTAAAAGTCAAAGACATTGTTAAAATTATCCTACCACTTTTTTAATAGCATTGGTTTTTTTATAAAGTTAAAGTAATACATTATTTTTTATCTGAATTTGTGTAAATTAACACATTAAGCTAAAAAGATTTGTACTTACAAATTTACTAACTTGTTAAGTAAATTTTGTTTGAGGACATAATATATATTGTTTAGTACTTATTTAATTCGTTAAGTTATACTTTATACTTTATACTTTAATAATTTATTTGTTATGACTAAATTAATGTATTAGTTATGCTACATAGAAGTTATACAATATTAAATATATATTATTATAAAGGGGGTTACACTACTTTAATCTAATAACTTTCTGACACAAATATTTTGTATTTGAATTTTAAAAGCGGTGAATAGATAACTCTGTTTGATATAGAAGCTCTACCTTCTGGGAATAGTTAAGGCTTTCCTTCAAACAGACTTCATTATTAAGCTACAACAGTATTTCTTGGAGTCCTTTGATGCTATGTTCTTCTATTTACAGAATACAAAACAGGAGTTTATTTTTCCCACCAGGGAATGACCAAACCTGCGGCAGGATAAACCCCTTCGTTCTTCTGTAGATAAGAGCTAATTTGGTATTTTTTGTAACTGATGATAATTCATAAATGTTAAAACTAAGTCACTTAGAAAATTATGGAGACAATTTAATCAACAAGATAATCTAACAAAAAGGTGTATACTGTATATATGCTACCTTACATATAAAGGCAGTAAGTTTTATCAGCAAGAATAAATGGAGCCCTGAGGGCGTAATCATAAAGAAGGCTCAGCCTGAAGTCATGTGAAATAAATTCCCGGTTTAGAGTCTAAAAAAGTAGAGAATTTTTTGTAGTTGGTTAACTACGTGTAATAGAAGCCTAACGCTGCAGAATGGTCACTTGTGTGCGTTAGTTGTGTTTTTGCCTCTTCCTAAAAAAAAACAAAATGCGTCACCTTACATAAAAGAAGTACAGGGCATTTTGGAAAAGTATTTATAAAACTAAACAACAGACCAATGTCGTAAAGTGCAAAAGGATTTAATCAAGCTTAACCACTCATTAAGACAGACAATATTTTAATTAAAAGTGTCTGCATACATGTTTGTAGCTAAGAAAAGTCAATCATTGGTAGGATAGGATTATCTTTACCTTCTACCTTTTATACACACACACACACACACACACACACACACACACACACACACACATATATATATATATATATATATATATGTCTACTAATGGTTGTCGTAGTGGTATTGACCACTAGGAAAACTAGTTTATTGTGTTTTGGCCTACACCCAAGAGAGTTAGGTCTCAGGGGATCCTGTTTGCAATAAACTTTATAACTCCCTCATATAAACGGGGGCCCACCGGTTGATCGACATGTTAATTGGTCTCAGGGACAGTTGGCAGGGTTTCAAAAAATAAATATTAATAATTAAATAAAGGACTGAAACGCACTGAACGACATGTTAGTTGCTCACAGGGTCAGTTGGTAGGGTTTTAGAAAATAAGTATAAATAATTAAATAAAGTCCTGAAACCCACTGATCGACATCTTAGTTGCTCGCATGGACAGTTGGCAGGGTTTCAAATAAATAAATGTAATAACAGATGGGCTACTTGCTCGATGTACCAGTTGCTCGCGCCCCCTACTCCTTGTCTCGAAGAGAGGGGAGAGGCGGATTTACGCGCGGATTTACAGGAACAGTCCACTTCCATTCATAGATTTAGGTGCGCCCAAGTAGCGGAGTAACGTAGCGTGGAGCTGATCGTCACTGAGCAGAGATACCAACACTTACAACCAAAATTTCCCGTATGATATCAATTTACCCGTTAATATGACTGGATTTATATGACACAAAATAGAAATAGGAACGAAATGGTGTAAATTATTTTATACCCATAATATGTTATGATTGTATCAGATATGATCTATATATATGTATATATCTTATACATACGTTAAGGAGTAACTTGATAGACAATGCCTCCGTTATTTGTGAATATATAATAACGATTGATGTTTTCCCTGATTCGTAGCCACGGCCGGAGTTAGTCATAGGCTACATAGGTAATTGCTTAGGGGCCCGATCCACAAATTGGCCCGTACTACACATAAATCATAAAAACCTAAAACCATACCTATTCCAAAAAATTTAGTTAACCTTGGCGGTGGACAGCAAGGGGCCGCACCACATACGGTGTCTACATACACTAAATCTTGTTCTGAACGTAGCTGGGCATAAAAGGATTTCGTCAGTTACGTTCTGAAGGGTACTGCCTCCACCCTCCACCCGGTTCAATATCAGTCTGTCTATTCTATACTCTAATATGAATAAGGTTATAGCTTGCTTGTAAATTTGAGTTTTTTAAACTGCTCCAGTGATGTCCTAAAGTGTAGGAAATATCAAACTTCAAGGATAAAAATAAATTCCAGGCAGGTGTCATTCTCTTGATAAACTCATTAATGTAATAAAAGTAATAATAAAACTAAAATATGTAGATGTACCTTATGGCTTTAAAATCAAAACTAAAGAATCATAACAGTCAGTCGTAACTCTGAGGTTTAATCAATCAGTGTATTTTAAAAACTATTGAATGAAGAATAAATATAAAGCGGTACGAAATGAATAAAAGGGATATTGAGCTATAATAACAACTGGAGTTACCTCAAACATGCATAAAAAAGGCAAATATAAGCTAAGAGAATGTGCTCGCCATTAAGAGGACGAGGTGTAACATTAGGGGCCTACTCCATTCATAAAAACAAAACTGCTGTCTGACAAGGAACGAGCTTGCTCGGTCTCCCAGTGACCTAGACAAATATGGTAGTATTTTTATTATAATTGTATCTGTTAATACTATATTTTTTTATAGTTTCATGCAATTTGGAGTTATTTGTTTGTGTTATTCATGTGAGAACTGGAAATGATTTTAAACATTATGAGCCTGTATGACTTTTATTGTGATGGGCTAGCTTTTGTCCTCACCAAAAAATTAACATAAAACAGCTGAAAGTTCCTGGAATTGTAAAATACAACTTTCCTTTGCCATTTGGAGGTACGAGAATCTTCTGGGTGATTTCACTTCATCGCGAGGGCTTCCACAAGACACAGTAGCTACTGTGTCCAGTAGGCATAATGTTTTTGATTTACATTAGTCCTGAATTATCTGTTCTTTTTGTCGTGGAATGAAACGGATAAGAAAAGGGTGTTACCATTCCAGTAATCAGTAGTCTTTTTATTTATGCCTGAAACCTCTCCACCTCATATCCTCTCCTTATCTCTAATCCTCCCCCCTTATAAACAGGTTTATTATATTTTAATGTGAAGAAAACGGATGAGAGAAGGTTGTTGTTACCATTCCAGAAGTCGGTAATATTTTATTTAAGAAAAGTCGAGTTTTCTTTTTCCAAGTAAGAACAACTTACTTGAACTTAACGTTTGTTATACCTTTTTGATTTGAAGTTTATTTTTTATACCATGTATATTTTACCAAAATAAAACAAGTGTCACACAGGAAAACTTTATTGCTCCTTTTTATTGTACTTGATTTAATGACTAGCCAATAGATCCGAATGCGTTTACTGTTACATTGGTAATTCAAATTTAATAACACTGATTTTTCTTAGACAAAGCCAACATGATATGAAGTGATGTTAGATTTCTTTTGTAAAACATACAGAGAACAATCTAATTCGTTTTCACCTAGTCTCGGATGCATTTATTGCTTTTGTAACTGTCATTTGAGACAGTTTGAGTGTTTAGTCAACTGTAGCCTATAAAAAACTCGGCTCGAACTCACGAGTGTTTTGCAATGTCTCGAGTCGAGTGCGCAAACTCGGCTTGAAAAAAACTCAATATATGAGCACTCCTACACTCCTAGTAAAGACAGATAAGAAATTCCTATGATTAAGACATAAATTTTCTACTTTATGAGTCATGTTAATGCAAATCTGTTTAACAATATAAACTAAATGATAAACTAACTGGCGTATCTTCAAAAATTTAGAGAGATTTTCTGGCCTGGTGTGAGTTTTAAAAAACAACCCCATTTATCGAGACACTGAGGTGTTTCTTTTATCTTCTTTAGTCCACTCTTTAATCTTTTCACTTTAAAAAATCCGCTGACGAAGCCAGTTGATCAAATAGCAAAGTATCATTTATGTCAATACTGTTTTCGTTGAAGTAACAAATATTTCTCCAATTTGTTTCAAACTGGGAAGTTTTAAATTAGGAAGTTTTAGTGATTTAAAATGTGTTTATTAGTACCTAATGTAAATTCGGGACATTTAGGCGTCCCGGGAGACTTTTTTGAAATTCCGGGTACGATCGTGAAAAAACGGGACAATCCCGTTTTTACGGGACGTTTGGTCACCCTACCTCACACTTACCCACTGCGTTTTTGGGGTGTGGGGGCCTCAAAACGAAAAGTTATCATGGTCCCGGGCCTAGGGTCTTACCATGCCGACTACGGTAATAGCTTCTTCCCTATAGGAGAAATTCGCTAAAACGAAATTGAAAAGTTAAAAAATTTAACATTGGGCTTATGGAGTCAAAAATCAAAACAAAAGAATTGTATCAGCTTTTCATAATTAATCAGGGAACTGTCAAAGTAATACCTTTTTGTTTAAAGTTGTTGACATGTGGTTTCCTAAGAGCAGTGACTAAAGCTGTTGAGTAAAGATTGCTTTTATAGACTGATCACATCCGAAATAGTTCATAAGGGCATTGAGCTACAAATAACAACTGGAGTGACTTTAAAAATGCAGGAAAGAGGCAAATGAGCTATAAAAATATGATAATCAGTAGGGGGTAGTGGTGACATTTACAAACCAGTCATCTAAACAAACTGACTGGCTTTCCCCGAGCAAAGCTCGGCCCCAGGTACTTAGATGTAAAACCGCTAGTAGACATTATGTATTTGTTTACTACCTACTAAACAAAAACATACACGTTTTACGGCCCCTTTCCCCATCTACAGTCGTTTAACCCTATGTAAAAGATAATAAGACTTCCCCAAAAGGTAGCATATTACTGCTATGTATATCCAGCATTCCATTTCCCACTAGGCCAAGTAAATATGCAGTTACCGAGAACGCCAAATTATAAGAGGCGCAAATACAATAACAACACGCTGACTAAACTGCCCTTGTGTGCAGCAACTAGAGGCACCACATATACAAAGTCTCCACTTCAGGAGGTGCGCACCTTTTTTTAGCTGCTGGTGTGTGCAGCGAACTGTTCAATGGGCGCGGTCATATTTTGAAATCACAACTAACCAATACAAATTATGCCGTATGGTGTTGTACTGCGTAACAAGTTAGTTGGACGTAGTTCTCCAAAGCGCCAAAAGGTAGGAGCACAATTCAGAGAGTAAGGTGAGGTAGCAATCGTTGCCGTCGGAACTGCCTTATACGCCGTAACATCGGGGAAATTTTGTTACAAGGTTCAGCAAATTTCTTACCGCACCTGCGTCCTGCATGGTCCCGTGGTCCCGCCGGTCAAACATTGAGTTGGTGGTGGGGATACACACTTCGGCTACAAGCTCCGCCTCGCCCCTCTTTTTTGGAAGGCAGAGTGGGGGGCGCGAGCAACAGGTACATCTAGCAAGTAGCCAATCTGTTTTTACATTTATTTATTTGAAACCCTACCAACTGTCCATGCGAGCAACTAAGATGTCGATCAGTGTGTTTCAGGACTTGATTGAATTATTTATACTTATTTTCTAAAACCCTACCAACTGTCCCTGTGAGCAACTAACATGTCGTTCAGTGCGTTTCAGTACTTTATTTAATTATTAATATTTATTTTTTAAAACCCTACCAACTGTCCCTGCGACCAATTAACTTGTCGATTAACAGGTAGGCACCCCATATAAACGTGATGGAACTATTAAATCTTATTATTTAATCCTTGAGTTACAATGTTATCGATGTCCTCACTACTAGTATCAAATAGACTATATCTTTGGGACTATATTTCTCGCATTCAGCATTAAAGCCTAGCACATGCAGTCGTTACACTTATCTATTAAATGGTTAAACACCCAAATTAAACTAACTAGATGTTTTGATATTTTCCAGAAAGCCAGAAATATAGTTTTAAAAATTTGTATTTAAAAGTTCGTTAAGTGAGCTGTATATATTAGATTGCGATTACTGTTTACAGTTCATTACGCATTGTTTGAATTTTCTGTAAAATGTAACAACTATGGTGAAGGTTAAGTATCAAGTTTAAAATATCTTAATCTTTATTAAATATTAAATATATGGAATAGAATTTCAATTCCAAAATAAAAACATATTTACAATTGAGTACACAAACAAAAGTGGAAAACATGCTCAAATGCTCACCAATCAGTCTGTACCTGAGAGCGAGTTCAAGCTAATATTTATAATTAGTCTATTTAATTAAGCAAAATTAAATAGATGTTTAAATAAAAATATTTACTTCTTGATATTAAAATAAATTACAAAACATAAATAAAAATAAAAATATGCAAAGATGTTTTGTTATTTGTCCCAATACAATAGTTTTATGATATTAAACCATTTATGGGACCTTTGAGAATCCTGTTAAGTCCTCCATTAACGTAACAGAACAACAATTGGGGAAACATGCATATGGTTTGACGTTTCGAGATCAACAGAAGCCTATAGATTACGGGTTATATTTCAATAAATATTGGGTGTTTCAGCTATTAATAAACAGACAGCTATAATAATTGGGCGTTTTATGATGGTAATAAAATGTGCTTTGCAACAACAGACTGCGTAAACGGAAACAATTTAACCTTGTTGGGAATGTCAAAATTAATGTTAGCTTTAATAAACTAATATCGTGATACTTTGTTTCGGAAAACTCTAATACTTGAATAATGTTAATCAAGACTGGTTTAAAATATATTTAGTGCATGGTATTCAAAATAATGTTAACACAATGTTCGATAAGTACAAATAGTATATACATATATATATATTTATCACAAAATGGTTGTATCTAATTTGCATTGGGGTTTTATGATACTTCTAGCAAATATTAAATTTATATTTGTATAATTTGGTCACAGGGATTTTTGAATCAAAAATATAGAATGATAGACAGAACTATTTTTTTAAGCGTTATTTTAGTTTCCGTTATTTTTGGTGAGAACGACTTGCACTGAAAGTTATTTGTTTAATATAATCCAACGGCTATAGAAGTATTGACCAGACAATACGGTTAAGGTTGCGACACCCGCATTATCTCTGCTGCATTGAGGTTGCATTGCTGCACTAAACTGCATTGTCTTTATTATGTCAGTTTGATAACAAATAATAAAATTGCATGGACGAATTTGCACAGGTCTATTAAAAATTATAAAAACATAGTATAACCCACCTATAAAGGGTAAATGCTTTATATTATTTAACCATATGATATAACTGTTTTAAATGTATTTCTCTAAAATGTAAGATAAACGTAAAATAAAACAATTATCGAGCTGAGCTTCACTCCATAAATGTATAAGCTAAAAAGTAAGATTATAAAGATTATATGACCAGCTCCAAGATAGACACTAAACAAGTTTCCAAGTATATTTAAAAACAGTTTTATTAAACCCTCAATCTAAAACTGTTATTTTTTTATATGAAACCATGATTGTGGAAAATTCTTTTATGCCTTATACACCCAAGCGATCTCGAATAAATTTTCCAAGATAATTATCGTATTCAAGAATTCTAAGTTGTAAAGAAACGTTTATGTCTTATAACAGTTGTTGTATTAACATATTTAGTTCGTAACAATTCAACTTACTTGTCTGTGTTTTCCTTGACTGCACAGGGAAAACATCTATACATATTATAATTCCTGAGATAGTATTTTAGCGAATTTCCCCTATAGGGAAGAAGCTATTACCGTAGTCGGCATGGTAAGACCTAGGCCCGGGACCATGATAACTTTTCGTTTTGAGGTCCCCAGACCCCAAAAACACCATTCGTTCGAAACTGTATATATATATATATATATATATATATATATATATATATATATATATATATGTGTCCGTGAGCACGATAACTCTCGTAAAATTTATCCGATTTCGATGAAATTTGGTATAAACGTGTAAAGCAACATTTATGACTTTAAGTTCGAAAACCAGCCAGTTCGCTCTATCCGAAGGGGTATTTTGGGGGGGTTTTGTACCCCAAAAATGGGTTTTTTGAATTTTTTACATATAATTTTGGAAATAGTCAAATTTTATTTCTTCCCATTGGATTCAGCTTAAAAAAACACACAATTTGGTATTTTGATAATTTCTCTACGTCAATTGGTTACCGAGATATTGAAAGTGCTAAACACAGTACGTTGTCTAATGTTATTCCTATGGAGGAAAATAAAAATTTTATATCTCGCTTATTTATGAACATATACCGACGAAACTTGGTATACGGCTTTATCTGGTTGTGGACCATTGATATATCCTCAAAAAAACAATTTTTTGACAAAGGCTCCCGTAGCAGCAAACCTGCGTACTCAGCCCCATGTTATTCTTATGGAGAATAAGTAACGTGTTATCTCCCTTAATTATGAAAATAAATTAATGAAATTTGGTAAGTGACTTCACCTAGTTGAGTTATATTGATATTAGCATAAAACCCCATTTTTTTTTTGTTCTTTGCTTCAGCAAACCTGCATACTCAGCCGCCATGTTATTCTTATGGAGAATAATTAAAATGTCATAAATTGTTTATTTATGAATGTATATTGATGAAACTTGGTATGTAGCTCTATGTGGCATTAAGATAAATATATATGCATTGGAAATTCGCTAAGTACGCAGGTTTGCTGCTACGGGGGTATTTTTTAAATCACGTGTAGCCCTTGCTGGTTGTACAATTGGGATATCACAAGTTGGCGGTAAAGTAATTGCCACGTAAAAGATAACTCGTAAAAAGACTCAAGATAGTGATACAAGCAAAGCTATGGCAAAATGTACGTATACAGCATGTGTAACTCACGGATCCATTCACTCTAGTAAACGACTTCTAACTCAATTCCAGAAAATATTAAGAGGCAAACTGTAACGTACGTTAGACTTTCGCTGTATCACTTCCTTTCATGTTAATTTTTCCTTTTATAATACTTTTAAACCCATAAAGTAATTTGTTTAATTTTTTTATATGATTACGGAAGTACATATTTAAGGTAGACTTATAATTGAGAATTTATAAAACCTGTAAAACTTCAAAAAAAAAATAGTAAAACTTTGAACATTTTTAGAGTTAATGTAACTTAAGAGTATTTACGCCATAGTTGATGAACATACACAAGTTCCAGCCGCCTATTCAATATTATAATTTGTAATATCTAATTAATTGAAACCTATTTCACTTCCAATTCTACAGCTAAACAGTTTTAGTCCAGACATGAATTTCTATAATATAGTTAAAAATAAAGACAATGAATCTGTGTAGATTATATTAACAATTGAAAATCCCATTTTTACAACATCGATTGTATGTGTGCCCTAACAAAACTAAATGTCAATTTCATACTAACTGAAATCATTCTGTCGAGTGAATTCTACTACGATTAACACGGGGTCTGGTTTGTTAGGGATGACGTAAAAGAACATAAACAAAGGCAAAAATAGCCTGTACATGCCAGCAGCACGGACCGTCCGTCACCAGGAGTGTACACCAGCACGTCGACGTTTACATGTCTCTGAGTATTAATTTACCATATTTGCTCACTTTTTTGTTCACTATTTGTTCACTAGAGCAGTTTGAATATTGAATTGGCATTTCGGAGTATAGAAGTGGTAGTCAACCTAATGGTATAAATATCTATTAGTTCAGATACCGAATGTTCAAATTTAGATTCAGATTCATTTATTGCTTCAAATAAAATGTTCACATGTCAATTACCAAAAATACCACATAACATATAACATAAGATATACCACATAAAATATAAGGTAACATAAGATATACCACATAACATATAACATTTTATGATTTGTTTATTTAGTAATAAAGCAAATAAACTAAAACTATGAGATATTTAGGCTGTAAACCTTTGATTTATTCTATAGCTAAAATTTACGAAAACGAATATTTCCTTAATTTACTTTGATTACGTGTGAAATAAAATCGCATCCTATCGATGCGTTCAAAACTGAGAGAAATATAGAAATAATAGTAACCCTACAGATGAGAATGCCAAAATGTCTCTGAGTCATACAAGTGATTTTGAAAGGTGTTTCTTTTATCGTAAATAATAAATGTGCTCATCAATATTAAAATCAGTCAATGACACCTATTAAATGATAGAGTAGCTAATTTGTAATGGCGTAAGCTTGAAAGTTTGTTTAGCCTCCTTACTGTTCCTCGTTAAGGAGTCCCAGATGTGACTTGAGTAGTGAAATTTCCATGACAGTTTAAATAAATTACGATTTCTTCCAAAAACTTGTACGTGAAAGTTTTTAAGTGGTTAAAATGGAACAATGAAATATCCTATATTGATGCACAATTGTGGTAATAACTAACACAATATTAAGTACATTTCGAAATAGCACAATCGTTTTGAATGGATTCATAATATTTATTTAAATTGTGACTTAGTAAGAATAATTATACTTAATTTTAATTTTTTTTATTATTTCAAAATGAATAACAATTAGCAAGTATTTTTATTCGATGTATTTTTAATCGGAACAAATACTCATTTTAAAGCGAATTATAATAAACTCTCTTTAAACATTGACGTAAATAGCTTCTTTCGACAAAAAACTCAAAAAGTAACTTAACTTTCTTATCTTAAATAATGTATTTAGTATTAAAAAGATATATAACAATTCCCTTGAACAGGCCAGAGTGACTTCTCAAGCTCTCAAATCCGTCTTCAGTCTATGCTAGGTACACTGCATATTATAGTATTTTCAATACTTACTAACTCTGCGACCATTTTTAGTTTATAATATGAGATTTTTACCCTTGCTAAAACTCTGTCATCTACTTTCATCCGTCTACTTCATTTGCCACTAAACCACTTTTGAGTTTCTATACTTTAGGTCCAAGTAGTATTTAGACAACTAATAAATTTATTGTTTTCAATATAATCTACCTGCTAAACGACGCCTTTTTGATTTGTTGCGGCACTACTTTGTCTTGATTTTTAAATATCTCTTTCAATGTTAACTTGCAGCAAAGTTCTAAAGAAACCAATATTTGATGAGTTCTGATAGTTAAACTTTCTTTTTACACCCTTTTAATGAACAAGTAGCTACTTGTTAACTAGTGAAATAATTATAGACTAACTAGTTCCTGTGTTGTTTTATTAAGTAAAATATGATTTGCAGATTACATACTTGATCTTGGTTTTAATACTAGATCTATGGTAGGTACGACTAGGTCATACCACTATTTAGCAGGATCTTTTGTTTAGGCGTTTGTAATTTTTTTTGTACAATTATTTTAAAGATAAATATGCCTTATAAAATAATTGTAAATGCATCTACTAAAATGACGGAGGGAACATCAAGTGAACGGTAGTATTGTATGCGAATCATGAAATTTATAATATAGTATAGGTAAATTTTAACAAATTAGTAATACTAACCTATCATCCGATTAGAATGAAATCGAATCACTGTTATATATTGTTTAGTGACATATTTTTGTAGTAAGTGTCATAAACCTCCTTTAATTAAGTACTTCATGAAATTAATCATAAACTTTTAGACACAATTTCAACATTTTGTTTCAAAAGTTCTGTTTCGAATTACAATAAAATATTCTTAATGGAAGACCATTCTTCAATTCAGTCACAAACACATTTTATATCAGCGTTTTAAAGGTAAATTGGATGGGTTATGAGGTCCTACGAGGTAAAAAAAAATAAGTTATCTTATCTTTACAAGTCGCTGAAGAAAACGCCGGTCGTTGTATGCATAGCGCCAATAGAAATCCTTAAACCCGCACTTGATATATATCCACTTAAAAGGGTGTTTTTTATTACAATGCTATTAAACGCTTGAAATGATTTTTTAGGGCCAATAAATACATTTAACGACCAAAACGTTTTATTTGAGACATAGTCATTATATTATCATCGTAATTAAGGACAAAAGATAACCTTTAATATGCCATTTGGGTGTATATTATGATACACTGTTCTTAAGGCAAAGATTAAATCTAAGATGGTTGATCTTTACCTAATAATCTAATAATAACTTAAGTATAGCTGGCTATAAATGTCACATAATAATTTCTCCAATGGAAACGTATACTTTGTTATGTTGGTTTTATTTTATTCAATCTGAGGTATGAGTTTTATTATTGCTGAGATACCGAGGTAATTGTATGTTAGTTTATAAAGTTTTAGCATATTACTTTTAGGCCGTGAGAGAGAAAAATCGGTTGAAATTGCTCCGATCTTTCAGGTACTCAGTAATCCGTAAAACGATAGTGACCATAAGGGGGTCACACTCAAGAGGATAAACAACTTATTCCACTTCCTCTCACACATAGAAGAGTTAGTTCCCAAGGCAGTTTCATCCATTGTTTCCTAAAAATATATAAAAATCGTGATAATGTGTGCACAAGACGCAAAATAATTACATTTACGGCTTCAATATTGTGTAACTAGTAATTTAATGTAAGATATCCGTCTCATATATCATATTAGTTACACCTAAAACACTGGAGACCAAAACACAGTAGTAACGATAAAATAGTGTAAAGACTTTCCTGAAAAATATAAACTAAATATCCCACATGTACTCAACATCAAATAACTTTGATCAACAAAACGTATTTGTTAAGTAACTAACTATTCCCAAAATGTTAAAGATGGGACTGTTATAAATACGTATGAAAATAATAAGGAGATGATTACTTAAACGTGTTACAACGTATCATTGCTACGAACAAAACATTTAACTGAAACAAAGGAACAACCTTAATAAAATAAAGCATGGAGCAAATAGAGCGCTATTTCCCAAGTTAAAAAAAGGTTATCGTCATGCCGGTTTCCAGCAAATCTTAAAAAATTATAACATTTAAACCCTAGTTTTACGGTGGATTTAGAATATAGTGGATTTAAGAATTGTTGGTTCGAAAGTGTAAATAGGTTTAGTAGTAAATACATTACAAGAATAAGAATAAAATCCATAGTCACTAGTGCGCAATTAGTATTTTATATATACTGTAACAAAACTTACAACTTTGTTTCATAGTTCTGGAACATAAATATGTGCAGCTCTTAAAAAAGTCTTAATTTTCTTGTCCAACTGCACAGCATTTAGAGAAATGTCTCGAAGCCAACTTAACGTAAATATTTATAATTTATTATAATTTATTTATTTATTATTTTTTATTATTATTTATTTACTATTTATTTATTTTATTTTTTATTTTTATATTGATCTAGCCCTTTGTGTTATTTATCAAGCCTTGTGTTATTATTCATCAAACAAACGTTATAATTTGTTTTTATTTAAAAATTAAGCTCAGCAAAATGTAATTGTTGTAACGTTCATATTTTCAAGATAGGCCTACATAACCTAACTAAACTATGTATTATTGTAAATAACATATTAACCTAGACTAATCTGAACCTTTGTAGATAGACTCACAGATAATTTCACTACATATTAGTTTATACATTGGAATAATTACACAAAGGAAAGTTGTTAAAAATCCATAGATATGTATTCATCTAGCAAGTTCACGTTTAGGTTAGAACAACATTTTGACAGCTCAGCTATGTTAGAATGAATTCTGGGTAGAATAATTATTTGAGCATATAATTAATTAGATTTTCTTCAACACAAATTTACATTCTGAATGAAAGAAAATGTTGTAATATGAAACTAAAAGATTACACTTATTTTATCAAAGTTGTCATTGTGGCCTAGCCGAATTTTTAAGCACAATGCTATTCGCCCATAAGCTAGCTGTGAACCCAAACATGGCGACAATCTTTAATGCTCAATCAGTTTGGCAACGATTCAGTATCCAAGCCACGGCCTTAGGGAGTAGACAAATGACAGAATGCTGTCTTACCAACTTGAGTAGGTGAGTTTACAAGTGCAATCGCCATATTATACAAGCGTAGTCGCTGTGACAGTGACAGGGCTTCTAACTATTAGGTATTCTTTCTTAGGAAATAATGAATGGGTTCTTTGTAAATAATTAATGAGGTATTTCAATCGTGTATTATCTTAAAATAAATGTTAAAATGTCATTTGTTTAAATTGGTGTGATCATTGAATATTAAATTAAGGGTAAAACAAAAAGGGTTGAAACAAATATTTGGTGACACGTAAAATATTCACAATTGGTAAAACGCTGTTCTTAAGGAGTGTTGTGGCGTACAAGTGTTGTAAGCTGATGCCCGACATTACCCTCAGCACAAGTGGCAGAACGCTGAGCTGCTTCCCAGTAGGACTGTTGATGTTTACAAGTGTCGTAAGCTGTGGCCCAACAGGAGGACAAGTGGTAGAACGCTGTCCTGTATTAACTTTCCCTTACCCATTTGTCCTGAGTTATAAAGAGATCTCATTGCTGATAACAATATTTAATATAGTCACATCAAAATAAATACAATTTTGTACTGTAAAACATCTTTTATTTTACCCTCCAGCTTTTACAATACTGTACAGAAATGTTGTATGTATTATTAACAATTACATTAATATAATATCCAATTTTTACATAATTTTACATATATATCGGTTCATACTATCAAAATATATTTATACATCACGGTTTATGTATTATCTGAAAGCCCTTAAACTTTGGATGGGCCTTTTGGATTTTAGAAAACATTCACTTTAAGGGCTCCACCCCTTGGCTTTCGATGTGCCAGTGTTGATCTTACGGAAGAAAAGAAACAAATTAAATTAAACATTTCACAGTTTTTGGTTATAATAAAACACAGTACAGATGAAAGAACACATGTTCCAAGACAACTTCTGGAATGGCATCACATTATAAACTAATAGAACCGTAAATGAGCTGGGTTATTCCACAAGAACAAGTATTTTATTTGAATTCGAACTACTGGATTCGCTTATAGTATCAAATACTGTAAAGATTAGATAAAGGTTTGAAATATGATAGATAAAGAATATAACACATAATAGCTGACAACCGTAGTTACATTTAAAAGTTATTCAAATTTACAAATTAATTTTAGGGGAAATAATTTTCTAACACAATATAAAAGAAATATCATAACATGTAGCTTTAAATAGTACATATTTTATAAATGAATATATTAAATTATGCTGAAGTCGAGTAATCGAGTCAAACATATGAATTTCAATATCAGCTACAGAATATGGAAATAGGTTTGTAGAACGCAGTAAGTTGTAATATACGATTGCACTGTAATAGATACGTTTAGGATACATTTATCGCTACGATATTACAAAACTACATGCTCTATCTATATATTTATCCTAAGCACTTTGTTTTGAATAAAGGTTTAAAGGTTACTGAGGCTATAACATAAAGAATTTGTACTCTACGGCATTTTTATTAAAGATGTCGTAACTATTGTAAACAGGTTTGGTATGCTTTGGCAGTAATGAATTGTAAATGTGTATTCTATGTTCATCTACAAATGTACGTGGTTCTGACTAATTCTTCTTTTGGGTGAAGTTGCAATATAGTTTGTTATAATTATACTTTGTGCGAGTGTGAAGATTTAACACACAAATATTTTGCGAAGGAACATATTTTGGGTAATCGTGGAGGAAACAGGTCAATCACCTGTTGTATCAGAATTCAAATAAATGATAATGAGGGGGCCTTATGATCGAATCCAGTGAAACTATGTTCAACTCTGTGAGGATAATTAACGTTTTTTCAACACTTAGCCAGCGTCTTTGAAACATTGTTATGGCACACGATGGCATTGGGCGAGATTTGAATATGCCTCCTGGTCGAATGGTCACCAATAATTTTTTTAACTATCGACTTCTAAATCAGGAAATAAGAAAATTAAATATAAATTTAAAACGTGTTTAGTTAAATATGTGTACAAAGTAAAATACCTTCACAATCAAAACATCAAGATTACGTTGTTTTGGGCATCTCGATAGTTTATGGAAATCAATATGCACCACAGAAAATACGATGAAGAATGTCTATAAGAGCTTGCGTTTTGTTTTCAAAATGCAAACAAATATAAACACTGTCTTACTGTCCGATAGAATAGATGTCTCATGCCATTAGGTGACAATGGGATCCTGGTTGGTGCATCACAGGTAATTATGTTAGTGTGCACGTACGATTGTTAAGCCAGTCTGCCACTAATTATTTTTGTCACAATAATAAAAAACCTTCTCTATGTCTATTGTTTGATTATGTTTGATTTGTCTTGATTTATCATTCAAAAAATTCACATTAACCATGTTACTTAGTAATACTGCCCCAGCGAAACATTTCAAAAACCTGATATGAAAGGTTCAAAGTTATGAAAAACACGTTCAAACTCAGCTTTTAAATCTGAGATGTTGGGTAAAAATAAACTAATAGTATATGAAAATAAAACTAAGTGTTGTTCGAAATTCTGTACAGCACAATTAATTAATATACATATTAAAACACTCATATATAAGTAATACATTTTTAATAAAACGAACATGCCCTGCTCCATTGTTAAAAAATATGTATACATTTGTGTGATTTAATAAACAAAGGTATTCCCAGCTGACTTATCTATATTTATGTAATTTCGTAAGGAAAATTGATTTCGTTAAAATTTAAAGCGCTACACTTAACCTACATACATTCTTCAGCAATAACTTATTTTAAAGCTTGAGGTACAAGGACGGTGGGACAAATATCAGAAGTGTAAAACTACTTGGACTACGTCCCACTGGACTTCAAGATCTAATAATGTTCTTATGAAGTATTTGTAGTGACAGTGTCTAATGATCAGCTGTGATTATTTATAATGTGATTTAAGCTTCAGATTTTGTAATGTTTTCATACTCTGCTAAACATTTATTTTCCTTAACATGAAAACAGTAAATTAAAGTAAAATTGTATATCCAAAAGAAATAACAAATGTTATTTTAAAACTCCCTTTAGATAATATTCATAATATGCCCTTAAAAAACTCATTAGATTTTTTAAAGTTATTGTATATCTTGATACACACGGAAACTGAACTTTCTAAATCAATTCAGGCTGGTTTGGTTCACTTCGCTCATCCAAACATAACGAAACGTAACGACATATTAAGTTTGTTATTTCCGTAAAAAAAATTTTAGCAGAACAGGTAAATTTAATATTTGACAGTTACTAGTAGCTATCCGTCAAAATTTTACGGATACAATACATTAATAAAGACTGGCTAAAATCTGTAACAAATAAAACAAATTACATACGAACTTTGCCAGGGGTGGAGCCTTAAAGATGCTGGGCGGGACGTATCTACGTTGGGGCTTCATTCAAGAAATGTGGTTTTTAAAACTAATCCAAATAACCACATGCCATATGTCACATGTCAAAATCAGAGGTCGGGATGTGATAGAAGAAGCCAGTGAGGTGGAGCCCTGATGTCTGGAAAAAATTATCCGAAGTTTTCTATTTTCCTAACAACCTGGTATCGTCCAGAAATAGATTTGAGAGTAGAAGTAAAGTGTTCCCTTTGGGACCAAAAATACGAAGTACGAGACGAAGTACGAGTCACGTGACCTGGATTAAGTTCAAGGTCAAAAGTCACCAAACCTAACTTAAAGCGCCCTATTTAACCTAACTTAGCGAATTTAGCAAGCATATTCAAGGTCAAAGGTCACCAAACCTAACTTAAAGCGCCCTATTTAACCTAACTTAGCGCCTTTAACGGGCATATTTAACCTCATATAGGTAAGAAACCCACCCCGCTATGCTTTCAACTACCAAATTTCAACTACCTGAATTAAATTGTAAATTATCTTATATTGCATGTAATTTGCACTTTTCTTATGTTTCTTATGAAAAAATAAAAATATTAAACACAAAACACCATTCGCTCCATATGTTTGTTGGGTGTTGTTCTAAGTTTATCTACTTTTATCTTGATTTTATAATTTAAGTCGACATTTCCACTTTGCAACTCTTTTTCCAGCCAATAGTTCGAGACATAAGCGCCTTGTATGTTTATGAGTAGGAAAAAATTACTTTTATTCTGTAAATTCCAAGTCAAACCTCTTAATTAGCCAAGATTATGTGATTTCACATATAAAAATCAAATTATGTAGTGTAAAATCCAAGTTAAACCTTATAATCTATGGCCTATACAACGATCGTGGTTACCAAGCGTGTGATGATGGTGACGTGCGTCATCGATGGGGTTGGTATCCCGTGACGCTCGGTAACCGCAATAGTTGTACGGTGCGATCCGACCTGACAACGTGCGTGACGAGTGTCGACGATGGTCAGTATACTGTGACGACATATTAGGTATCTTATAATACAAATGTTATACACTACACAAGAATGTCGTCCAGGCGATCATTACTAACGTGCTTTGTGACGTGCGTCTGGACGAAAATCTCGCTAATCACGTCCAGACGACATTACTAACGTGCGTTGTGACGTGCGTCTGGACGAAATTCTCGCTAATCACGTCTGGACGATCATTACTAACGTGCGTAAAATGTGTCGTCAACGTGCGTCTGATGATGGTAACGTGCGTCGACAATGGTCGGTATACCGTGACGCTCGGTAACTGCAATCCTTCGTACGGGTTGTACATAAATGGCAGATTAACTAAAAATATTAACAACCCCCATAATTTTACAATATAAAATTACATTTTACACTTTTAAAGTAGAATTAAATTAAAGTTAACGAAATATACTATGACAGATAGTTCGGGTACTGCTGCCAAGTCGAGGAACTCTGTCGGGTAGTGAACGGTGTGGTTTTTCCTACTCCAAATCGGTACACGTAACACTTTGGATTCGATTTTAGAAATAAAAGAACTCAAGTACAACAAAATATTAACCCTGTTTAATTTATCATTTTAAATACTTTGATACATTAATCTTTACATTCCAATAAATTAATAGTAATGTAACGAAACATTAAACTTTAAAAACATTGACAAACCACTTTTAAAATCACCATTCTTGCCAGGTCCTGTTTTCAATATAATTGTAAATAAACAATTTAAACTTGGAAAAAGTCATATGTTTTAAAAACATATGACTAATTGATTGTATTTAAATAAATGTAAATCAATATACGAACTGTTCTAACAGTGGTCATGGTTAAATGAACGGTATTAAATATTGTATATGTTCGTTCCTCCCTTTGGAATAGACCTACATTTGTGTTAATCTCCGTTGCTTGTTCATTGGTGGACGTGAGGATGGCACAATCACAGAGCCAGGCAATTTCCAGATTAAACTGTTTATGAACCTCGGTGTAACAAACTGTTAATCAATAAATCCTGTGATTCATCGATAGTGCTGAGTGAAGGATAGATGTTTCTGAGACCTTAATTTGTTTTTCAATGTCCCAATCTCAACTTTTAAAAGCGCATAAGAAAACTGATCAACCCCTTAATCTTCTCAAAAATACATTTTCATATTTACTGTTAAGTTCAGACGTTCAGTGGTCGGCTACATAAAATATATTTTAGAGAGGAGTAGACTCGTCCACTCATGTCTCACTTACGACAAAGGGTCTGTGTGAGATCTCCAGAGAACAACACCGTGACTCCCCATGATGTTGTTTCTTATTTCCTTTAAGGCATCAAATTTCAGCTCTACTGGTTGAGTAGTTTGTGTGTTATGACTAACGCGCTTATATTAAAGGCCATTGGGCCAGAGTCCTTGAGTATATTTGTGTCTGGAGTAGGTAAATGTCTGCACTGACCTATCAGCTACATTCCTACCAAATTTCAGATCCATCAGTCCAAGAGTATGTGCAAGATTGTTAAATATTGTATTTTGAAATTCCGGGGGGCGAAGCACATAAACATTTTCGTACCAGGAATAGGCTGCGTTTTTTTCTGATGAATTAGTTATGTTCCTACCGAAATGTAACTTTCAAAGGTCCAGAAAGTACTAATACTCATACAATTGCCATAAAAGGGGAACTGCAGCATAAGGGGAACCACCATCCAAAATTTGATCTTCAATAGACATTGTCGTTTCTTAGATAAAGTGATCACTATGTCAGTGAGTGCATGAGTCTGAAAAATGTAGATTTAGATCATATATCCACTTATGTTATTTATTACCAATCTTCACTCAACGTTTTAAAAAAGAACTAAAAAACCTATTTATAGAATAACTATGCCATCATCTGGTTCAATATAAATAAATGCTTTGTCCATAAGAATAGCATAGTATCTTAAAAACCCTATGGGGCAGTGTCCTAAGGTAATTTAAAACAGTCCAATTAGCCTAAAACCTTCTAACGCACATATAGAACATAGAAAAAAGTTGCATAAAAATCGGAGCACCCGTTTTCCTGTGAAAAGCGAACAAAACATGACCAAAACCGCACAAAATCACGTTTTTGAGCGGCCGCCATTATGTTATTTCCGTAAAAAAAATTTTAGCAGAACAGGTAAATTTAATATTTGATAGTTACTAGTAGCTATCCGTCAAAATTTTACGGATACAATACATTAATAAAGACTGGCTAAAATCTGTAACAAATAAAACAAATTACATACGAACTTTGCCAGGGGTGGAGCCTTAAAGATGCTGGGCGGGACGTATCTACGTTGGGGCTTCATTCAAGAAATGTGGTTTTTAAAACTAATCCAAATAACCACATGCCATATGTCACATGTCAAAATCAGAGGTCGGGATGTGATAGAAGAAGCCAGTGAGGTGGAGCCCTGATGTCTGGAAAAAATTATCCGAAGTTTTCTATTTTCCTAACAACCTGGTATCGTCCAGAAATAGATTTGAGAGTAGAAGTAAAGTGTTCCCTTTGGGACCAAAAATACGAAGTACGAGACGAAGTACGAGTCACGTGACCTGGATTAAGTTCAAGGTCAAAGGTCACCAAACCTAACTTAAAGCGCCCTATTTAACCTAACTTACCGAATTTAGCAAGCATATTCAAGGTCAAAGGTCACCAAACCTAACTTAAAGCGCCCTATTTAACCTAACTTAGCGCCTTTAACGGGCATATTTAACCTCATATAGGTAAGAAACCCACCCCGCTATGCTTTCAACTACCAAATTTCAACTACCTGAATTAAATTGTAAATTATCTTATATTGCATGTAATTTGCACTTTTCTTATGTTTCTTATAAAAAAATAAAAATATTAAACACAAAACACCATTCGCTCCATATGTTTGTTGGGTGTTGTTCTAAGTTTATCTACTTTTATCTTGATTTTATAATTTAAGTCGACATTTCCACTTTGCAACTCTTTTTCCAGCCAATAGTTCGAGACATAAGCGCCTTGTATGTTTATGAGTAGGAAAAAATTACTTTTATTCTGTAAATTCCAAGTCAAACCTCTTAATTAGCCAAGATTATGTGATTTCACATATAAAAATCAAATTATGTAGTGTAAAATCCAAGTTAAACCTTATAATCTATGGCCTATACAACGATCGTGGTTACCAAGCGTGTGATGATGGTGACGTGCGTCATCGATGGGGTTGGTATCCCGTGACGCTCGGTAACCGCAATAGTTGTACGGTGCGATCCGACCTGACAACGTGCGTGACGAGTGTCGACGATGGTCAGTATACTGTGACGACATATTAGGTATCTTATAATACAAATGTTATACACTACACAAGAATGTCGTCCAGGCGATCATTACTAACGTGCTTTGTGACGTGCGTCTGGACGAAAATCTCGCTAATCACGTCCAGACGACATTACTAACGTGCGTTGTGACGTGCGTCTGGACGAAATTCTCGCTAATCACGTCTGGACGATCATTACTAACGTGCGTAAAATGTGTCGTCAACGTGCGTCTGATGATGGTAACGTGCGTCGACAATGGTCGGTATACCGTGACGCTCGGTAACTGCAATCGTTGTACGTTGCGATCTGACCTGACGACGTCCCGAACAGTCGAACCTAAAAATAACGGATAAATAAGACTAAAACGCTGTTTCAAGGAAGTGGCGTCCTGGAATGGGACTAGGTTATTTGAGGTTAAATATGCCCGTTAAAGGCGCTAAGTTAGGTTAAATAGGGCGCTTTAAGTTAGGTTTGGTGACCTTTGACCTTGAATATGCTTGCTAAATTCGCTAAGTTAGGTTAAATAGGGCGCTTTAAGTTAGGTTTGGTGACCTTTGACCTTGAACTTAATCCAGGTCACGTGACTCGTACTTCGTCTCGTACTTCGTATTTTTGGTCCCAAAGGGAACACTTTACTTCTACTTTTGAGGAGCCTTTTTCGCAATCGCCTGGAGTACTATAGTACTAATTTTGGGGAGTATTGGAATGTTGAAGCTACAAATTAGTATACATCCCATGACTACACGTTACATGGTTTTCTCAAACTAAGGCCGAGTTCCTGGTCAAAATATCTTCCATATGATTAACATGGATAAATTTTAGGACTTTATAATTTACATCGTTTATCAATCTTAAAGCGAGAAATTGATACATCTAACAATTTTGGGGAGTATCGGAATGTTTAAGCTTCAAATTGGAACAAATTCTATGACTACACGTTGCCTGGTTTTCTCAAACTAAGGCCGAGTTCTTAAAACCCTAGATAAAAATACTCCCATATGAATAACATGGATACATTTTAGGACTTTATAATTTATATAATTTAACAATATTAAAGGGAGAAATTGATTAATCTGATAATTTTGGGGAACATCAGAATGCTTAAGCTTGAAATTGGTACAAATTCCATGACCACACGTTGCCTGGTATTCTCAAACTAAGGCTGAGTTCCTTTAAAAATATTCTCCCATTTAAATAACAAGGAGCAATTTTATAACTGTCAATATTTTAAAAACTAAAACGTTATTTTGAGTATTATTTTGTTATGTTAATCTGAAGTGTTAAACCTTTAAAATGACATATCAATTGTCCAAATCGATTGAAAAATAAAGACGTAGTTGGCCAAACAAATTAAATTCCTTAGCTAATTAATATATAAGATTACCTGAAATGGAAAAACCTCTTTCAAGAGTTTTCGAAGCCTCTTTATACGAATTCCATGAAAACCTGGTTACAAAGCCGCAGTATGTCTGACGCAGAAAGCGTTTGTGACGGATATGAAACACGAAATATATTTGTCTCGTCAAGTATATTGTGGGAATATTCTTACTCAGTGGAAAGGTTTATACTTAAACTGATATACTTTAAATGGTACATCTGAAACATGTTATTTTCGAAAATTATGCTTAAGCTGTTTTACAATTTCCCAAACTCAAAATTTTCCTTTTGGTTACGGATATTTAATTTAATGTTGCATTTTTTCCTTGAACATCAGATTTTCCAGTTTTTGTTTTAACTTTCTTATACTTGATATTTTAACGTGAATATTTACTATTTTTTTTAACAACAACCATAACAAAAACTTTTTTATTCAAAACAATACTTATAACCGTTATAATATATTGCAACATTACCACTACAGGCTATTGGCATTACTCACTGGATAAGCTGTTAATTTAGTATTTTATCATTTATATAAATTAATTTAGCATACGAGTTTTTAGTTTCTTTTAAAGCGCATGCCATTCCTTTGGTAAATATATTTATGTATTGCCACTTTAAAATGTGACATATTCCAATACTTATTTGTTAATTTTGGAGAGTATTTTTTAGTCATGCGCTCACCATCATCCTTTAACATGCAAGAAAACAAGTTTATCTCTGAATTAATAATAAAATAACCATTTTGACTACTTTTAATTTGTAAATACATTACTTAAAATTACAATAATACTCGTTATTGCCCAGTATTAACTCAAGACAGCGGTCTTCAATTCTACGTCTAAAGAAGACTAATCACAATAGCTTTAAACAGGTTAATGACTTGATTGAATTTATGTGATGTTGAGTTTTTATAATGTTTAAGAAAATTTTGGTTATGTCGCCATCAGTGGCTAAAAACGCTTTATGGTGTTTAATAATAAGTAATTATTATTTGTGCAAACACCAACATAATAATTCAAATTCTAAAATGCTAACTAAAACAATGCTTTCTCCATATTACTATGTATAGGGGGAGAAAGTGGGTATGTATACACAGTAGGTATTGAAAATCCAGTCAAAATTGAAAAAATATCTCACAAGAGCTCACCCAGGCAGCTTTAACTGAAAATTAGTAAATATCAGGACTTGAACATCAAAACAAATACTACTGGAAACACGGTTCAACCCCACAGTTGTACGACTGAAGCGAGCACAGATGCGCCGCGCTGTTGGAGCTCCGGTAGGACATCCCCTGGAAAAGGGTTTGAGGGCTTTAATCGGTAAGCTAGATTTAATCTCAGTTAGTAGACAATTCTATGTATTTTGTTAAGAATGAAAAATCAATAAATTGCTTAACTTCGCACTTCATTGCTTTTGTCGCTTTTACTGTCTGTGCGTCCGCTTAGAATAATATGTACTAAAATATAAATAATTAATTGAAATAAAGTCTACAAACAATTTTAGATTATAAACTAGAAACGTAGTCGTAATTCACTTACACTTAGTTATCTTATCACTTAGTTTACTTACTGAGAAAGGGAAAACTTATTTTCACGTCATCCAGGGGGATTGTTCGTTGTTATATCACATTTAAGAAGCCTAATGGCACCCTTAACATTTTAGCGGCAAAGATATTCAATGTCAATGACGTGGTACCCCCGAATACCTTACCTAACAGAGAATCGCTCTCTCACTATATAAAAATTGGGGTTATATACTGTATTGTTCTGAGTAAATTAATAACATTAACAAACGGTGAAATTAATCCCCGTTGTCAAACAAACTCTGTTGTTTTGAAATCTAGCTAACGACATATGTGCGACGGGTTTACTCTTCACTGCTGAGGAAGGGAATTTACCTTTCTATCCGTCCTGTCATGTTAAAAATTCGATAACCCAAAAATTAGTTTAAAAAACTAATGTTGTTTTTAAATTCTACAGTGAAACATCCATGATACAAGATACAAAATAAATCAAATCACTAACGGTATGTGATGCTCAACTTGAACTGCCAAGTTAGGTAAACCACATTTGACAAACCAGACGGACGAGGACATATTGAGTCATACATAAGCCTATCCGCAATAGGAAAAGCAAGCCAACTTGGGCTAGTTTACCTCCATATATGAAACGATAAATTGTGAATTGCAACTTATTTCTGCCAACACACAGTCTGGTCGTAGGCTGAGCCTAGACTAAGTCAAATCATCTTAGGTAATTTCCAAAAAAGGACTTAGTTTAGTATCATTAGTTTGATGATTTTTAAAACTTAAGCGGTAAAGCGGTCTGGGGTACAACTCTGGTAATGCATTTGAATTTCGAATCTGTCTTTTTGTTAGAGGTTAACTAAAAATTTAATTTCTTTATATCTTGTTTTTTTATATGAGCATAGCAATTTATATTTATAAAAAAAGCTGATGTATATTTTTTTGTTTCTTTGTTTATTAACTGAGGACAATTCGAATTAATTGTTTAGAGATATGCCCCCTGTCGTAAAAGGTATCATTATAATTTAAATTTAAATTTACAACATCAAAATAATTAACTTGATCACAATAACGTTAACAATGTAAGAAAATATATTTTTACAGTAAAAACATGCAATATTTTAAAACAACATCTGAATATATAAACTCTCTTTGATCATAACAGTAAATAAATACTCCAGCCTCACTCAACTCCTGGATAGTTTTTCCCAATGGCTGTGTTCCAAGCTTAATGTAATCAGTCCGGAATATTCCTCTATAAAAGTTGTTTGTATGAAAAAAAGGCAACCTACATTTTCCAGAATATAATACCTTATCCGTAGCACCAGTCCAAAGCATAAATACAATTTTTTAAATATGAAAAATTTTGTTTTCAAAAGCACTTAATTAAAAAAAAACTTTTTGGAGAGCATGGTAAGCGCTAGAACTATACAATTATGGTTTCATATACAATACATCTTCAATTGATATTTCATTAATTAAGAAGTAAAATAGGAGAAATCAAATCCGGAATACCTATAAAAGTAAATTTAAGTTTACACCAGTTAAAAAAATAATATATTTTATAACCTGTTATTAATGCAATACTTATAATATTATAATAGTAGGTGTCATAATAAACAACTGAATCAAAACCATTTTGCTTTCTATTTCAAAACAATATAATTTATTTATACATCGGAGAACTGCGTAAATTAAAATAAAGAATTTACACATTTCTTTAACTTTTTACTTTTTAAACGTATTGCACTTTTATTAGAACCTACTTAAGCTGATACAAACAAACGTATTATAAAATAAGCAGTACTTGAAACGTAATATAAATAACTAATACTCGTCGACAGTCGTCCAGTTTGGGTTATACCTTAAAAATTACAATAATTTATTGATGATTTATGATAATTGTTAAAAAATCCATTTGAACATTTGATCTAAAGCATTTTTATATTATACCTAGATAATCGGGTTTTATTTTTTACAAACAGTTTATCAACGCCGGTTTTATTTAGTTACCAAGCCCAACAATAATGCAGCTAATGTTATGAGAGTCACAGTTTCTTAAGTGAATATTCCCTTTAGTGTAAGATCTGATACCTTACGCACAATTGCCAGAACCATTTCATAGCAAGTGGTTGGTGTATTTGCTTGCAAATAGTTTTAGAGTGTTTCCTCCTAAAGAGGTTATGCTTGTTAACTTCGTTCATTCGAATTTACCTTATAACTCTCGAAATAGTAACGGCATGTAGAATGAACTTATCAACCTAGTCTAGTGCCTGAGGTGGCCTTGGTGTGCGTTGAAGCTGGTGTAGAAAGGCTAAACTTCTCAATATGGTATATTGGCTGCTCTATTTACTACCACTTTCATACCTGGACGTCCCCTTCCTCCCAGCGGCCTCCGTAAAGACCTGACCTGACTTCTTATGAAGTCAATTCTCCTTATGAAGAAAATCTCAAGAAATTTAAGAAGGTTAAATAAATAATACATCCCCCTAATTTTTTAAATCAAATATGGTGTAAATGGATACATTTTACCAATTTTATGCGGCTTTATGTGGTATTAAGACATTGGAAATTTGCTGAGTACGCAGTTTTTCTACGATGGGTGAACAAATAAATTAATATTTTGTTTGAATTACAACTTATTACAAAATATTAGTTATTATTATGTAAAGAATGGTTTATATTGGTATTGGCGGTGAGACATTTATTTTTCACAAAAGGTATATTTCATTTTATATTCATAGCTCCAAATCAGATCGGAGCTTCTGGATTTGTTTTTTGTGTTTTCCCTTCAAACAAAAGGCGATATGTGTGTTTACGCAAATATTTATTCTATTTTCAGTTGTATTCTATTTTCATGTTGTATTTTCGGTGCAATATGTATTACCATTACCATCTTTCTCATCTTTTACCCCAATGGGGATTGATAGCGTCCGGATTTCAAAACATACCGTCACATTAACACAACTTACTTTTACACTTACGGCATAACAGGTGATAGAAATTGTAGAAGTGAATACATAAGTTGATAACAAGTATTTACTGAATTAAATTGTATGCGTTGAATTCCATAAAATGAAAAGTGACCCAAAACAGTGACCTTTTGATATTTTGACTACTGTTTTATAAATGCTCTAACCCAAACCAACTGTATTTGGATCTCACATGAAAAGCTGTAATTTTCCCAATATAAAATATATATGGGGATAAGCCATTGGGGAAAATTGCACTGAAGACAAAATATTTATAATTAGTTAGGCAAAAGAATGTTTATTTTATTATTTTAAAACGATTGTGCGTTAAAATAGAACGAACATTAAGATAATGAAAAAGTTAAAAGAATAGTAAACAGATGATTGTCATAACAAATATAACGTAATACATACATCGATTGATATGCGTAATTATATCATCTTATGACATATTTCACCTGATATCCTTTTAATCATAGTTAGGGTAGTAAAGTGGCTAATTAAAATTTGTTGTTTTATTATATATTTTACGTCGTATAATGTACCAGGCATTATATTCATAGTTATGTATGTTATAAGTAAAAGTAGCGAAACTAAGCTAATCTGTAACAGATTTAATGATTTTTATCTTGCTTCTGCGATGTAATATGGATAAATCTGGCCAGAAAGTTTAGTTTTATGTTCGCAATTGTAGCCCTAACGTTCAAAATTTAGTCTTTAGCATGTAATATATTTATTACAAAACATGTAACGCAAAACGCTGATTACGTTAGCCCTTACCTAAAATGCCCTGAATCATCCATGATCGTAGAAACGTGTTGCATGGGTTTTTTCACCAGGCCTAAACTTAATTTCACTTGGCTTCAATCTTAGTTAACCTAATTCATTGTTAATAAGTCTGATAGTATGAAACTAAATTTCGGAAATGTGTATTCTTAAAGCAACGCAGGCTATTAGGCAGTAAGAAATCCTATTTCTAAGTCGTTTTAACACCACGGGAGTATGTTGAATTATACTTCTACAATAAACATAGGCCTAAAGCAAACAAGCCTTCCGTGACACCAAATTAAGTTTTGTTATTAATCATCAAAATTCTGATTAAACTTCTTGAAACTGATTATGTGATGGTGCTATTGGGTAAAAAAGTACAGTCAATGAAAAATGTTTAACAAAATCTGTCCGGTTAAGTGTGAGTTTCGAACCCGGGGGCGCTAGATTGACAACTAGGCACTCGTCTGACTGAATTATCGAAGCAACTGACGTAGGGGAACTACGATATCACTTTATAATTTTCAGAAGTGTATTTATCTACCTATTCTGACTGCTACGTTACTTTGGAGTAAATGCTTGTATAATAACATGAAAACCTCTTAACCTTTATATATTTTACAATCTGCGTAAAATTCCCTTCCTTCTGGACACCGGGAAATTAGGTATGGTTAAATTGCTAACTTGGATTTACAATAAAACCATTTCCATCTCAACAATTTTTGATTCGTTTTAAGATCTGACACTTATACATATATTGTACTAGTGTTTAACAAAATAACGACCTTTGTTAAATGTCCTCATTATTTCTACTATGCCATAAAACTCTTATGTGTGATAGAGGAATTGGTGGGTTTCAACTAAAGTTGGCCTAGGTTTCAATCGAAAAAACAGTGTGGTATACTTCATAAAACACTTGGTACCTAACTCTGAAATACAAATTTTGTCCCACCAAACATTGCTCATTACATTTCTGTTACCGATACAGTTATCACACGAAACTATATTTATTTTAATCATTAATATAATTTAGGAGCTTTAGGCTACAGTGAAATATCATACATCGTTCTGCTTTCAGTGTAGGCCTACTCTTCGTCCTACTCGAATTCTTAACCTATTTTACAATCACATTTTGGTAGGCCTAACAACAAAGTTACTGTTACACTTTTTTCCGATTAAACAACACGTCATATTTAAAGCCACCAAATTATCCTTTTATTTGTTACTATTAATGATCGTCGATTTGCAATAATTTATGTGAAAATCAATAGATTTTGTTGACATTAAACACAGATATGTTTACTTAGAGGGTAAAACAGCAATAATATAAATACAAATTCAATAACATATACTAAATACCTGCCAATACTGGCCTTTTGACATTATTATTTTATACCTCTAATTTTTGAAACGGGTAATTTACTCATCGATGCATTAGTGTTCTTTGAATCTTAACTGAAACGTCCTTCTTGTTTGCCCTATATAGAATTTGTAGTCGTCTGAACAACTAATATATAAATTAAAATTTTTGGAGGGAAGTAAATTATTTTGCATACTTTTCATTCTTACGTTATTTGCTTTATAATAGTTGGCCGATCACCAAAAAGGTAATACCAGACCATTTGGTCATTCCCATAATATCGGCAGACGTCATGAAAAGAGCGGAAACCCCGTTTCCAGTCAGACTATTTGCATATTCCCAATTTTTATAACTCCTATACCAGTTGCTTGATTTTGACTTTGGGGTATCATTTTAAAGAATACACCCTATTAATTATTCACGGTTAGCATCAAGAACGTTAAATATTTTTTAGTCTATCTTTCCAATCGTTAATTCTATTAATTCAGATTTTTTTTAAATTACTGTGCAGATGATACGCCATTACTGTAGTCGGTACAGTCAAACTTTAACATGCGACCTTAATAACTTTATGTTTTAACCCACCTAACTGCAATAAATACTATTTGTTCGAATTTGTATATGTATTATTTTGTATATGACTTGGAAGGAAGGGGTATGCTGGAGCCTAAAGTGAAAAAAACATTTATTTTTTACACACAGCACACACCAAAAATTAAGAAGCATGAGTAAATTAATTTTAGTACTATGAAGCGTTCTTTTTTTAGTTAGAAAACGTCATGAAAATATATGACTGAAATTATACCTTGAAAGTAGTAGTATTTGATTAGCACTATTAATATTCATGTAATGACTGTAATAAAGTTTTAACAAAACATGTGGTATACAGGAAAATATATACACGGTTTTAATTTAATTCGGTTAGACATTGGTTGAACAAACGTGGATGTATTATGGAAATACCCTGTTGTTACCAACGTTGTAAGCCAATCAATTATGGAAATGAGGTGGAAGCTTTGTACGTTCTCGCCTAGGCTTATCAGTTATTATACAATATCCCTGGTTTATTATTGAATCCTGACCCAGCAAAGCTCACACGTTCATTATTGTAATTAAATATATAATATTCTTATTTATATTTAACAGTACCTTTAACCATGAATGAATTAGTCAATAAAGCTTCACTACGTCTGATATATTAATCGTCATTTTTCTGTTAAGCGATTTTTCAGAATATGTGTTATAGTAACCTTAATTACAATACATCAATTATTTTATTGCTTACTATTAAGAAATTAACAATACTGCCAAACGCTAAACCATAGTATACAATAAAAATCAGTTAAAGGAAAATATTAAACTTTTTGTAATCAATCTTATTTTACGTATTACCTACATATATGTTCGAACGAAATTTGGCGAGTGGATTAAACTGGCTATGTTCTATTAATTTTTGTAAATAAACTGTTCTGATCAGAAAAAATGCAATAATTGTATTTTATGTTTAATATATAACCTTGCCATACCCCTACAGGGGATTTTTTTATTTTAAATGCAATAAAAAGAGGCCACTTTTAATTTACTCATTTATACAGTTTATAATTATTAGTTATTCTTATATATTTTTAATAAATTAGCATGCGACATTCACTTTTACTTAGTACGCAGCTTTGCTACGAAAAAGGTATACGTTCACCTAGTGAGTAAACTGTTTGTAAGGTTTGCGAATCAATCATTATTTATGACATCTTTCCAAAAACAATTTTTTTTTTCGAAACCAAAATTTAATTTCACTTTAAAGGCTCGTCCACTCTAAGAAAATATTTGACAAAATACGCTTGCTTAAACAGTTGTTTTTGTGTATTAACAAACATTGTGATATGTGGCAAACAGTGTCCAATGTTTTTTTTAGAAATAGATTGTTTTTCATAACCCGATTATTTTTTTGTAAAACAAAACTGTACAAATGTTTCAAAATTTTCAAGGTTTTATTCTTAACAAACATATTTGGAAAACATATTTTCTCGACGTGGACAAGGCTTAAGAGGATAAAGTAAAACTGGAAATACACTGTCAAAAACGACAAATGAATAACAGCCAGCACAAAAGAACAATAGAAATGTTTATTTCAACAACAATAATATCATGTATGTTGTGACGCAGATTCTGGTAGCGCAGAGCCGAGCGATAAGGTTTAGAAAGTATAATTTGTTGTCACAGCTGTAACCTCATACCCATTGGCCAACTCTTTTTCTTTTAAGTCAAGTTGGAAGAAAATGAAATCTCTACTGAAATGTTTTTATGCTTGAAACTTCTTATTCATCGCCATTTATTTATATTGTAATTTTAAGCCAGATAAACTGAAGTATACACAACGTTTTATTAGCTTGAAACCCAGCCAATTAAAAGAAAAAACGAGTTCGCACGCAGCACGCTGACGTGAGAGAAGTGAATTTCCACAAAAAAACTTTTAAAACTCAAAATATGTGTAAAAATAAACATTTGTCCAATTTTTATTGAAATCTGAAAACATTGATTTTTTTGCTGTTCTGATACTCCTGGTTTCATTTACTTGCAAAGCTGGGAATACAATTTTGCGCATTATAAGGTTAGGAGAAGGTCCAGACAGGCTTTAAAGTAGGCGTGAGGTTGCTGGGGATAATAAAAGTACTCTAACAAAGGAATAACAGGCTTTTCTAGTGTAAAACCCCCATAAGACAACGTACTGTGTTTATTCGATACACATTTTCTTTAATAACTCGGTAAATATTTATGCTAGAATGATGAGAGAGGGCTTAACACTTTCGCCTCTCTAATTACCATCTTTTTAAATGCATTAAATTTACATCTAAGGCTTTTCTAACCCTTTTTGGGCCCGAAAACTCGAAATTTGAAAGATTAATCCCCAAAAAAGGGGTTTAGAGTTTTCCGATTGTTTTGCCCAACGAACTTATCCAACAGATTATAGAAAGGAACGTCCCTACCAAATTTGAAGTAAATCGGATAAAAAAAGCGACCGCTAGAGTGCATACACACACACACACACACATATATATATATATATATATATATATATATATATATATATATATATATATATATATATAAAATTTTGAACGACCCCCCAAAACGTGTTCAGGGGGTCACGTTAGGAACTTCTATGGTGGTCCCGGGCTTAAGTTTCACCGTGCGGGTCATGCTAATAGTTCACTTTCCAAAGGAAATTCACTAAAAACGTAAAATTTAGTTTTTGTACTCTTTGTAGGCTTTTCCATACTTATTTTAGGCCTTGGGACTTTTTATTTTTCAATAGGCATAGACCATAGAACTCTATCAATACACCTGGAATGATAGCACATTGGAGTTTTTGAAGCGAAAAACGGCCCTTCCCTCTCCACTTAATAGCCAACTTCGTCAACTGAGCGATTTCTGCCGGTACAAATTTTAATGCGCGCACTCATTAACACGCTCCTCCATCGCACAGGGAGGACAATTCATCCGATTGTAATGAAACTTATATATTTATTATCTGGAAGAACTTAGGATTCCAGCGGAGTAAACCACTTACAGATTAATCAGTTAACAGAATTATAAAAATACAAAATATAATTAGCTACAAATATTGGAACATGAAAAAGTTACTAAGCATAAACCTTTTTTATTTTTGGGGTAGAAACCAACTTCAAGCGAGAAAAATGTTGAAAATGAGTTGAATAAAACTTTTATCTGAAACATTTGTTAATACAGTCTTTAGTTTTCTCACATTTAAAGGGTAAACGCGCGATTTTGATATCGCCACCACCGTCGTCGCGTCGCGTTGCTGTCCCGCGCCGGAAACAACCTTTATTCCATGATATCCTATATTTCTTAATTTTGTAACATAATAAAAAACACGTTTTCCCCTAAAGGAAGGGCAAGCTGTGTGACTTGTTTTAACAAGTACTATTTTATTGGGTGTATACACTTCCTTTTCCATGATTTTTTCCAGTGTTTGGAGTAGTGGCTCCATCTTGTATAAGGTTTCAACATTATTTCTAACTCGAATATCAGAATTTGCACTAATTAACCTAAAAACACACTTCACCTTCATTTCAATGAAAAATTTTGAACATAAGATAGTTTTGATAAAGTAAATAAGTAAAGACTATGCAAAAATTAACAAACTTAAGAACATGTGTTAGAAAAAAAAACGATCCCCACTAAAATACTACTATATTACGTTCTACACATGTTTCAATTTGTAAAGATAATTTTTCATGGGAAACCCGATATTATGGAATAAGCTTAACTAATAATGAAAGCTAACTCACAAAAATGTCTTAGTTATATTTCCCATGGTTTATTTCCAGTCTACCTTCAGACCCGGGCCTTAAAGAACGGGTCAATTTATACGAAAAGAAAACAATTTTTCTGTCGGATACAAGTAGACTTTGTATTCAGCACTTCAAACCAGATGATTTTTAAATTGGGATGTTTAAAAAGAAGACGATTAAAAAACCGCAGGCCCTACAGTTTTCTATTTTCCTCGGGAGGCATTCCTTTTTTTGTAAGCAATGAAATAAATTACTTTGGTGGTATCATATTTTGTTAAAATCCGATTACCTCCCATTATGATGATCGGCATGTGTTACAACTTGTAAAAAAGATTTGCTATTATTTTCAAAATACTATGCCTTGAGTTGACCCGGACTCAATCCATGGAACAAAATAAATCATCAATGAGCCTAAGGCAGAAATTAAATAAGTTAATTGTATTTAATAACGATGTCTAAGAACAAATGTATATGTGTATGTATGTATGTTATATTATAGTAAAATATCATTTAAAATTGGGTTTCAAATTCATTTTGAATATTAACCTGTTCCCTGTGTCGTTTAACCTGATACTGTATATGCTGGTTCCACTTGTGATTCAGTTTATTTAATACAAAACAGTGGCAATGAAATAAATATCTATTACCAAAATAAAAAGAAGAGCAGCTACCATAGACCACTTACTGTCTGTAAAATAATAAGTCATAGTTCAGCTTGTTAATACAATCAAATTCATGTTGTATAACAAAGTGAAGCGTCAGTTAGCTGGAATGAGTGCAGCGCAAATTGGTTTGAGCACGGGAAACGTTGTTTCCATCTTTACAGAACAAATAAATCAACTTTTGAAAAAAATGTTTGGGAAAAATTGTGGATCAACTAATTATCTACAACTTTTCTCATAGAATTTCTTTTAAACCCCAAAACCAAAAAGTGTACATTTAGTGGCTTTTTCGTGTCACACTTTTAAAACACTAAAGAGTTGTAATTTATATAAATAAATAAAATTACCAAACTACAAAAAGTTTATACTGTTATATTCTGTAGTTCATGCAGATAAATAATATATAGAGTTTATTGTAATTACATGAATCTGGTGAGGCGCAAAAGCGTGTAAACGATAGGGCGCACAATGCTGAATTTCACTGAGCGGCCGTGAGTGACATTGAAGGGGTAGGGGTAAAGACCGTTTTCTTGACACAGCCCGAGCGTTCCAGGTGTATTAATAAAGTTCTATGGCATAGGCCTAATAATAATCATAATAATATTAAACTTTATTCACCAAAAATTATACAAAAACAAAGCAAATTTAACAGTTGTTTCTAAGTAACCAAAAATAATAGCACTTAAAATATATATTTTTAAAAATAGTGAATAATAGGTTTCCCCTAGTTAATACCCGTTTAGGGTATTCATATAACTAAAACTAACGGTGGAAGAAAAAGACAGTCTTAGGCATTGTCTTAGGTATCAACGTTGGGAGTCTTGACCTCGGTCTGCGGCTTCAGAATCTTACATATAAATGTTGTTGCAATTTCAGTTATTTTTCGTTACATTCTGAATGTAAGATAAATTATAACTAATAATCTGTGTTGATAACTAAGTAAACCGCTGCAATTCATTTAAAATATTTCCCATTTTTATATTATAAACTAAAACCAACTTTGGGAGCGGTCCTCGATATTTAGGATGAAAATATCGAAAGTAAAAGCTTGATAGTCAGTACAAATTTGTCAATGCCACAATCAATGACATTCGTTTTATCGTCCTAATATGACAGACTAACACTAAGGTGACCTATTATCATGTTCGATGTCTGACATGGCAAGAGACAATACACTGAGCCAATACATTACATTGGAAGTGTACATGTCAAAGCGAGACCAAGCGGACAATAGTTGAAGCCATGTTAGAGGGTTAGGTGTACCCCTCTAACATACTCTGTACCGCCATTTGTTAAAAGATAAGCTTGTGTACTGAGTTTATGACCTACACAATTACACTGTGTAGTACTTATCATGTGTTTTTAATACTTCAAATACGATATTTTATAATATTGTTTATTTCATACTGAAAATATTAACACATTTTTAATATAGCATAACCAGTCCTCGCTTAGTAGTATGGTCCAGATATTTAGGGTGGTGGGGCGAGTTTAAGGCAGTACAAATTTGAGAGGACCCGATTAAGGCAACTTTTACAAATACACCTAATTTAAAATTGGCAATTAATTTAAAAATAAGACACAATATCTTGAATATCTTGAGGAACTCTGCATTGACTTATATCGTTTCCTTGACAACAATCATCTGCAGCATTGTTGTAATGCGTCCTGGACGGTTCTGCCCAGACCGGACCCTTCATCTGCATAATCCTATATGGATGTGCTTTCATTCAATTTTCAGCCTTGCTGATTTCCATGAGTGCCCTTTTTATTTTAGTGCCTATTGCAGTTTAGAATAACACATCGCCCTTAAAGCTAACAAACAACTGTAACTTACTCTTTTTTAACAATATAATTGATTTTATCTTAGTTATAACTGGAATTTAGAATAGCTCGTACAATTTGTTTGACGTCAATACATTTACAGAACTACAGAACTTAGTTCATCAAGGTAATTTTAGCATAGGATATGTTATGTATTTTTAGTACAAACGTTCACAAATACAATCCGGATGATGTCAAATCATTAGGCTATAAAATACTGGTTGGTTAAAAATATGATTTGCAGTATAGTAAGGAAAAACAAATATAAAAGTATAAAGATAATTTTAGTGAAAGAAAATTCCCGCTTTTTACAATTTATATCAATGGGCAATAAATGTCACAGCTTACTTTCTTGCTTTATTTATATTTCCTGCTTATTCTTTTAATGTTTCGTGCATAATTAATTATGAATGATCTTATCTATTAATATTTTCTCTTCGAGGTCAATGTTATAGTAACGTTTTGCAAACATATAATTATTGCAAACATTTTGTAGTTTGCAAAAGCTTTAAATGAACTTCCTAATGCCATATGTATAAGGAATGAAAAATTTAAATTATTAGGTTATGGCCACAGTTAATGTATTAACATTTAAAATTATAAGTACAAAATTAAACAAAACACTAAAGTAGACTAATACAGTTTTTTTTTCTTAATAGACACATTTTTTTGATTTCCAAAATACCTCTGAAAATATTTTTTCCATACACATGGGTTTAATGAACTATTCTCTCCACATTTATTCTTTCCACAATTTTATCTATTTTGCTTTGCAAGTACTGATTTACGTTACAATTAAAGGACTTGTGTGTCCTACTGCGAACGATTCAAGAGAATTCATACAAATATAAGTAAAGTTAGTTCATAATGATATATAATACTACTTAATTTCACATCTAAACATGGTTTAAAATGTATAAGTAAATAATATATATATAATTGAAACTGAACCATTATTTAAATTGTATTAGTGTTAAACAAATATGAAAATTAATTAAAAAAAAAATGTTAATAATGTTTAAATCACACTTTAAATTCAAAAATCTAAAAGTTAATAAGTAGCTATATCACGAAGAGGTACTAATATAAGGTCCGATTATCTGTGGGGTTGTTTATTTATCTCAAAAAACCGTCAGATCGGAAGGACAGGTGGTGTTCATATCTAACAAGAAATTCGTTGACACATCTACGTTATAGTAAATCGATGTGTAATAAAGATTGTTACTAAACATTTTAAATGATTATTAATAGGATACTTCTTCTTTGAAATTACTTACAAGTGCAAAATCGCATTGTAATTCATAGTTTAATTTCAATTGCATTATGTAAAAATGAAAATCTGGTAGATTGTTTTATAGGCTATAAAGTATAGGAATATTCACTCAATATTTCTGTTCTAGTAGATTATCTCTAGATCCTCAGGTAAAAATGACGATTTACTTTGATAGTCGATGTATGTAATTGACAGAGTGTTCTAGTTAGGTGGATGTTTAGAGGATATTTCACCTTGGCAGTCATAACGCCTTCATGTAGTACGTAACAGGAGATGAGTTTCCTATCCTTTAACCATCAATAAAACGTGTTGCATGATTTTCCACTGAACAAGTAATAGATTAAGATTCACATATATGCCAGCCACCCCAAATATAATATTCACTCTCTATGTCTTTATGTTCAACAATCTTCCTACCCTCTCAGGAACCTAAATAAGTGGTATCTGTGTATCCAGTATCAGAGTTAGAAATACTTAGATAAAGTTAAAACCAGTTTATAAATTCTGTATAAAATAGATTATTTTTGCACTCCGACTTTAACGATAAATCTAAAAAAAACTAGTGGAAAAATATGTCTTTTCTATTTGTTGATTAGGAATAAATTTATATACAAAATATTATTAACTCAATGATGAGAAAAGGGCCAACAGTTTTCATATTGACAAAAATTAAATTCGATAGTGGAAAATGATTGTAACAAAAGGCACTTTATAAGTCTTGAAAAAGACAATCAACAATAAAACTATATATAAAAACTTCATTATGAGAAACGCAATGTAATGACGATATCAGTAAAGTGAGAACTCCACATGCCTTCACTATTGTAATGGTATTAAACTTTGCATAGTGCTGCTGAATACTCAGCGGCTCATTGTATCAGATCCTATCAATAATTTACATACAGTATTATACGTTTATTTTATATTCCGTGCCTGTACGGATTCCTAAATATCTTTATTCTAAATGGTATAGCATGTTACATACTATATTGCAAATTACATACCAATTTTGTGAAACATTGTACCTCGTGGAATTCAAAACTAAATACTGATAAACTGTGTTATTTAAAGGTGTTTCAAATTACTAAACTTTCCTGGATATATTTTATACTCTATTGTTGAAATTTTCTATCGTTGTATATCTAACTTTGTTTTTTATGTGAGAAGGGAAATCCTCTAAAGATTTGAATTAAACTGATTCAAAATTGGTTTTACATAGATATGAGGCCGGAGGTCGGATCGAAGTAAGCCAGGATTGGTGGATTTCGTAATGTAATTGCATTACACTGAGAGTGAATTGTGGCTGGAGGCAATGCTGATGGTATATCATTGAGGGAAGGAATTCCTGATTTAAATACTAAATTCTTGTGTGTAGTGTTTATGTAAATTTCAATAGCATAGTTTATGGTTTCCTGTTCTGTAGCTTGACAACTAATATAATGCCAAAGACGAAAGTAATCAACAATCTTAATATTGTACGTTTACATGATAGAAAAGCTTAAAGAGTGTGTTAAAAACACAAAGTATGTATATATAACGGTTTGAAATTTGATCCTTCCTGATTTTAAATTTAAAGCGTTATATTTGCCTAACCGATACGTTTTAAAGCAATCTGCCAATTTGTTCTTTCCTAAAACATTTAGAGTATGAGATGTAATACCCTATGTAATATACTTTATCGTTGACCGGACGTGAAATATACACCAACAATCTAGAATCAATCCGGAAATATGATTTGAAGTTTTGTTTTTTGGTGTAAGTTTATATAAACATAAATATATTGTTTGAACTTTATATTCTTCCTTGTCAGCTTAGCCAGGATATTTTGTTCCTTGTACTCAGAAAATAGATCATCTTGACGTGCAAAGCCTGGGACATTTCTCAGCATGTTTAGCTTGTATTTTTATTGACATTTTGTCAGAGTTAAAGCAACCAAGCTTAAGTAAGACCTTTTTTCACTGAAAATGGCCTCAGTTAAATTATTTTACCTTCCATGTTTCTCTTTGAAATGTAATATTTAACCGATCATTACATTTATTGAAGTTTTCTTTTGTGTCATCACGTGTGCTCGGAATATAGAAATATCCTACATTCAGAACAACTAGTGGCCCGTCGTGGCTTCGCTCGCGATCACAGTACAATATTATTTTTGAGAAGTTAGTTACAATTATTGCTAAAGCACTTGGGAAACCGAGCTTTGCTTGAGAAGCCAATCAATTTGTTCAAAATGCCTAGAACAAATATATATTACGGTATTATATTCACGGTTCCTCGCCATATTTACTTTGCTTATTTGCTCGTTTATATTCATATTGGACATGTCCGCTTAATATTCAATCTTCAGTGTTAATGGTTCTCCCAATTTATACATAGCCTAACCTAATTATGTATATTTAAAGCTATATATACATTGGTTCTAATCACTATTCTCACAAAACACACATGATATTTTTCCTATTGAGTGTTTATTATTTTTTTCTTTCTAAGAATTCAATGTTTTTTTTTGAGCAGCTAACACGATTCTTTGGTTTTTATTTACAAATCTTAACCCCAATGCTCGTTTTTCGAATAATTTTCCGTACAAATCCGTAAATTTGTCCAGGTATGAGGCCTGATTAGAAGCCATTTATTAACCTATAAATTTTATAGTTCCAATACTTGGGGAGCCCTAAAGTAAAGCATTTTTGAAGCAGGAGTGGGCGAAGGTTTTATTCTGATGTATTACTATCCTAACAAATGTTTGCGCAATCGGACCAGTTAACTACTAACGCCAGTGATGATTTAAGTTAAAATGTTAAAGGCCAACTGAGAAGATAAGTCTGTTTCTGTCTGATAGGCCTGATTCTGATTATAGTGCATTGAGTGCTGTCTTTCCACCAAATGTTTGCTCAATCTAGTAAGTATATGTTTAACAGGAAATGTTGACGGACGTTAGGGCCGAGCCTCATTGGAACGGGAATAAGTACATAACATTTTTTGGGATGGACCCATCTTCTTCTAAATATCTGCTCAATAACACCTGCAGTTTTTGTACTTATTAATAGTGGACTTAAAAACTCGTAAAATATTTAATGTTATAATCACAATGACTAAATTTATAAATTGAGTTTACCATGTTGCAAGGTATTATGTGTTCTGTAATGTGTCATTGCCGTGTTGTTATTTTATACGTTTAGTATACCTTTGTACAGTAGTAAAGCAGACGTGTTTCCTCTATTCTGTGACAAAAGCTGGTTAAATGCTCATTACAACAAATATAGTGCATTTTGCAGTTAAAGGTTGAGTAACCTGTGCCTTTAGACCTACTTTGTAGCAGTGCCGGACAAAGAGGCAAAGCCCCAATGACGTACTATGATTTTAAACAGCCAAAGTTTCCTCCTCCACAAAAACACGGGCGAAGTGTTTTATTTCAGTTTTTTTTTGCGTGAAACGCATGGCTCTTAAACAGACAGACGAATACAAAAATTTTAAACACAAATTTAAATATCTCCGCTGCACACATTATTTCACTACACAAAGCGTTGTAGAAAATAAACTTATTTCATTTATAGATACATAAATTACTTACCTGTAACATCTGGTATTGCTAATAATCTGTTCATAATAAAAATAGAAAAATAATAGAAAATAGTGAATTTAAACATTTGAAGGAAATCGTTAGAGATGCTTTAGAGTTAGACCAACCAACAACCAACCAACAAGCAAACCTAACTCATAGTAGAGTATAGGATTGGTAAACGCGTGTCCTTTCTTTTTCGATGTCTCTTAAGAACTAAGTTAAAAGCTTTTAGTGAAAAGCTCTACCTTTCGCATTTTATTTCACACTTGCACCTCGTAAATTCAACACCAAGCGACAGGTGAAGCCTAATAGGGCGGCGCTTAAGCGGCTTTGGACATATGAAAGAGAGTCCTTTAACGCGTATTAGTTTTTTTTAATTTTTCTTTCATCTTTCCCAGGAGGTATTGGAGGTATTGGACAAATAAATCAATACACAATAAACAATTATGCGTTCCACTGTTCTAACATAAATATATGTAGAATGTTTGGTGCATTTCAAGAATTTACAGTCATAAATAAATGACAATGTTATTATTTAAGACAGATTTAATACATTTAAGGCAGGATCGAAGTTATCCTTAACGAGTACTACACACTAGGCTAAATATTTTATTAAATTATGTGACAAAACTAGGAGCCCATATACATTTTGGTAAAACAATGTATATTATTATTTATTGTTTTCATTATTTATCTGATAAACATAAGCAATTGTACTATACTACTTACAAACATAATTTACTATTACTTGGAATGAATTTGAGTAAAAACTCTCTTGACTTATGCAAGACTGTCAAAATACCCATGCATGGTCTTAGATACTCAATTTCACACTGTTACAATTATTAAAAATAGTTATTACCAATAAAATATGTTAAGTTTTTGAGTCCTAATTACGTCTGTCCATGTGAGTACATATTTAAATCTTGATTTTTATTAGCATTGGAGTTTTCTATAAGCTAGTTTATACATATTTTGTAAATAATTTACGACTTCAAATATTCTACAAATCTAAACCAATAACCTTTAAACCTACAAATAATATCCATTAAGATTTATTTTAAGATAAATACTTAAAAATAAATATAAATGTTATATATATTTCGTCCATTCAGGTCCAACCAAATGATAATGGGTTAGTTGAGCTAGTTGTTCACCACAGGATATTATAAATTTCAAACTAGCAACTTGCTTCATCGTCCATGAAGTTTAATGAATCTTTCACGCCAAACTAACCTTATTTATAGTGATTCATTAGTTTTCTTCTTCTAATGGTTAAAACAGATCATTCGATCGGTCGATCAAACGACCACTTAATAGTAAAAAATAACAACACGATTAACCATAATTTTGTTCAATGAAAATTAATTATATGATGTCAGAGCCGTTCACTCGTATTCCCAATTAAAAATATTAAGCGTAACGTGCATAAATATGACTTAATTTCGGATCTTTAAATATTTGACTATCCATATCATATTGTGGAATATTAAACTGCATTTTTAATTTTTCAGAAACACGTTTTATTATAAATATTTTAAAGTCCTAAATTAGCTTTTTGTCAACCCACTCGTAATTCAGATATAAATAGAGTGTTGGTTTATTTCCTTCAAATGTATTAATTTCAATATGCTCTGATTTGTATAATCAAAATCCATAATGTTTAATAAATCAACTCGTAAAATATGGTTTAAGGTTAACGGAATTGAAAAGAGGACATTTTCATCAAACTTATTTATTATTTAAAATTGTGGCTTGAAATATAGAGACGCACTTTAGTTTATCTTTCAATCGACTCATGATTTCAGCTCAACATTGATAGGAACGTATTTTACAAAACCTATTACTGGTCAATGGATCGCTGTCGCTGAGTCGGACGGCTCTGTCTTTTACCTAATTTATTGTGGGTCTATAACTGCAAGGGCCAAACAGCCAATAGCTATCAGAGTGAACGAATAGTATTGGGAATAGTGAAGATTACAGTGAAACCAGAACAAAAAGTATGAGCTTGATTTATATATTCATTATTTAAATTGACGTAACAAATTTTTTCACAGTGTCACTTTAACCAAAAATATTCAGAAATGTCAGTTTATATTCCTTAGTATAAATCTCTTGTGTTGAAGCCATTTTTATCCTTTGTGTTACAATAGAAAATTAACGGTAACAAATAAACTCACGGATAATTAACATATACTTTCTTAATTTGGATTCTGTACTAATTAAATAATTCCTTGCTATTTGCTTAATATAGAGTTTAAAATACGGTGGTTTATGAAGAAAATCTAGAAAACCTGTTACACAGAAATGTTCAACCAAATCCCTTTGTTTAAGGGATTAAGGAGTAGTTTTAAGGAGGATATTTACCCTCCTCCCCACAGGGTTTGGTAGCAACGTTTTCTGAACATTGTATTTTTGTAAATGTTAGCTTAACCTATAGGTCAATTCATTATAAATCAACCGGTAAATTACAAGTATGTAATTATTTATTGATTCTACATAATAATAACATCAGATAACGCACTGCGTTAAAAATTTCCTACTAAACCATTACTCGTAAAAAATTATATAATGCAGTAATAACAATAATAATAACGATAGTAAATAATAATTCATTTATTTTGCTGCCTGTTTTTTACCAACCATCAGATGACTACTACACCAGAGTATAATAAAATTAGCGGATAGGAATAAAAAGTTTGGCAATGCCCAGTTAATCACGATGACACAATACCTGACGGAATAAGCAATAAACCTTCTAAAAGAAAAATAATAATACTAGGCCTTAATGTAGGCTCAAAATCGATGACAACTACAAGAAGGTATACTTCGAATACTGAAGTATGAACCGATACCTCTCGTGTGCTCACGATGAAAAGAGATTGGCGATAATTGAGCTACGTAACATCCACAATCATCTTACTGAATACGAGGAACAGAAAAACCAGCCTCATCATGTACATACCAACAAGTGCGATAAGTATTACGTTATCAAAAGGTAATTTCACAATGAGTTTAGACGAATTTATTTAATTTATTTCGCCAGTGTTACGTTCGTCATATTTTCTAAATATATTCACCAGTACATCCCCCAACAATGGAAACCTATAAACTATAAAACACCAGTGAGATTTCGTCTAATGTTTCTATTATTTTATTAATTTCTGAGAGTGAGCGAGTTGTCACCATGTCAGTTGAGCGGCTACAAAACGTTGATTGGATTACTGGAATTTAATAAAGAATTTTTCCTGGTGAGGCAGGAATCCGAACCTGATAAACTAAGAATACAACACGTTATTCCTTAACATATGTGACACGTTTCACTTTTATATCACAATACATAAAATATTCTATTTATGAAAACATCTTATTACGTCAAAATAGAAAATATATGACATGAAACAGTATTACTAAGAGCCTTTTTAAAAGAAAATAATGTCGTTATAAAACTTCCTGCTTTAAAAAATAAATGGTCTTGTTACGTTAAACACGGGTTATGTTTTCTATTCACGGATTGTCGTTGCATAGATCCTTTATCACACAAAAAAGAGCGTTCTAATTTAACTTTAAAGTCGAGGTTTACATTCAATTGTGTATGTCCTACTATTAAGATAACACTCTGGATATTTTATTCTTGCAAATTATTAACGGTTTAACTTTGACATCTATATTTGATTGGGACGTTAAAGTGTTATGTGCCCTCTTGAGATCTGAGCTCATTTTCAATTTATCAGCGAAGTAAGCCGAAGCAAGTCCCAGAACAACCTTAAAACTGGTCTATACCAGTTTTGAGGCTGACATTGGGTACAGCAAATGAAGTTGTCATTACGTATGGTAAGTGTTTTTGGCTGTTCATTATGACAAACTTCCCTTTCACCTTTGGTCCCTCCATTTGCAGCGGCTGGGGACAGAATCTCCGGGTTTGGTCCCCAACCTGACAATGAATGGCTGTTGTACATGGATACCCTGTCAGATGAGTTGACCAGTTGGAAGCCAGTATGCGGGTCCTCTGTTTGAGCCTCATCCCAACTGTCACAGGGGCACGGGAGTTGGCCCAGTGAAGGGTCAATTTGGCTGCCGTCCCATGCCACCAGTTCCTTTCCTGCTTTATCATATCCTTCCGTTAACCTGCGCAATATTCCCGCTTGTGGAAGACGTGCCTGGGAGCTATGCTGGGGTTCCCTAATCCAAAAACAATCATGATAAGATATTAATTTATTCAAAATTTTCTCCAAAAAATATTGACTTTAATTTATTATACTTCAAGGAAACCGAATCCAAAGGTTATACAAAATAGATAAACTATCTGTAATTCATGCACTTAAAACATAATAAAATAAGTTAGCCGAATTGATTTTATATTTTAAATTTATACTAAATTTTTAAGCGGAAATAAAAAAATTAGGTACAAAATTTAATATTTAACTAAGTGTATGTAAAAGGAATATTATATAACAAAATCAGGCAAGTGTATTTAGTGTTTTCTCCAAAAATACAGTAACAATTTCTTATTACGAGTACATGGCCTAATGCCTTGATTAATATCGTTGTTATCAGTAACTTTACAGTATGTTTAAGGACACATTTTTAATGTATAATTTTTAGTAAACAAAGTATGTCCTACAACACTACAACAACTATATTTCCATATAATGGGGATGGTAGGAAGGCTTAAGCTCCTAAAATAAAAGTATTTGAGTTGTATCACAGAAATCATGAAGTTAATATGTATGCTGCTTTAATTTTGATTCCTTCCTATCTCTAAAAATTGTGTAATACTACTACAAAGTATCAATATGTAGCCTTTTCATACCTTTTCATTCCGCTTGTGAAATGCAATATGCCTGACTTGTCTGTTGGAGGATAGTAGGGCCTATATGTATTTTTGAATTTAAATTTTACACTTAATGTAAAGCAAAGTAGCATATGTTTACATGTATTTTTTGACGAAACCTAATGTAACATAATTTGTATTTAATGGCCAAAATAGTGTATTGTTTCTTGATTCTTATATCAAAGTTTTTTTTTAAATATTACTGATAAAAACTAGTTATGTTTGTTTATAGACTACTAGTTATTAAAATGTTGTTGAGTTTTGTTTTTTTTATCCGCCATTTCGATTAGAATCACATATTATGCATTTGTATAGTGTTATTTTCTTGCTTAACATCCATCTTTAAAATTTTTACAAAATTATACAATTTAAAAATTAGCTAGCTCAATATTTAAGATACAATTTTATGTTTAAGAAACCCTCCAAAATAAATGTAATAATCATCCTAAAATATCTAACAATTGAATCTAAATGAACATAACAGTTTTATCTTTGGTTGGTATTATAGTTAATTTAAGTTGTATATGTATCGTACGTATGGCAATAAATAATAATTATGCAGAAAATAAAGTTTGACATATTTAAGTTATGAACATAATCCCTTAAACATCGGTTAAATTATATAAATACTCGAATACAAAGTTTTTGAAGTAGAAGAATCAAATTTTAATCTGGAATAAATATATAGAGAGAACTTTGTGGTTCATTCCCCGCAGTGGGACAACGTAAGTTATATTGGATTTTGACGGGCGAAATTAAAATCTGTTGAAAAGTTTACCCACTTGACAATCCAGTTTTAAAGTTTTTTGATTAGTAATACCCAACTGCATTGTAGAAAACCAACCATTTGCAATTGAAAGCTGTATTTTTACGCTTTTAAAACATGTTTCTAAATACAAAACTGAACATTGTAGTGCAAACAAATGTATGTAGTCAGTTTTTAATCTTGATACTTATTGTATTCATTACTTTTAAATATAAAAGTCAATTTGTTTAATAAAAACAATAATTTAATTTATTCCTTGTAATTTTTACTAAATACGGCAATTTATTAATAGTAGTTTTAGTGTACTATTTTTAAATATTAAAATAAATTATTGTTAAAATTAAATACATCAGTTGTCTAAATCCAAAAATATATTTCTGAAAAAAACAAGAATAACTGTTTTGTTTGTTCAAAACTAAGTACGTTTTCTCGTTCCCTATTTATAAGCAACTAATTTAATAATAAAACTAGAAAAAATCCACTACCACTATAAAAAATCTAGTAATAAATGAGGACGTATGGTGGAAGTATGATTTGATTATTGTTCGAGCATATTTCTTAATGAGCTCTGAGGAATTACAAGAAAAAAAGTAAATGGTTTTAACCAGACTTCTATAGAAGTAGATTTAAATAAGAGGTCATCAAAATAAATGTGTTGTTAAAAACAATATTTTAAAACTTTATATAGATTCTTGTCAGCAAATGTTAAAGATCCAAACGATGCAACTCACGTTCTCTAACGAGCAGTTTGCTATCAAGCAGTTCTCGCTTGAACCTTAGAGTAGGTACATCGCCCAAGATGCGATTCAATACCGAAAGTCAATAGTTGCGAACAACTGACTAAACTTGGCATCATTAAGTTGCACGAATTCACGAAACAAGTTGAGCTTACGTTTTTTAGGGTACCCCCAATCGATTTGTTCTATTCGGGACTTTTATATAAGTATGATTCCAGGTTGAATGAGATGAATGTGGAGTTTCGGCTTCGAATGCTGTCAGTTTGATTCTGAACTATATTGTGTCATATATAGTAACCTTTAAAAAAATTAAAATTGCAGTATTACTTATTTTAAATTTAAAATTGTTAATAATAACAACACTTGCAGTGCATTCAAATGTAGGTTTTATTGAAATAGTTTACTATTAGCATAGGTACAAAAGGTTACCAATATTTCATTTTCTAATTCACAAAGTTTATTTTTATTTAATCATAGTTTTAAACTATAAAACATTTAAACCCTGCTTCATCGTTCGAAGTGTTCTACTAACAGGAGCAAAGGACTTGGATTGGCATAATTATTTTATAATATAGTACCAATTACCTTAAATGTATATTGTTAAAACAGGAATTCAATATTTGGGATAATAAAGGGGTGTCCAAGCGGAATATCAAGCAGCAATATCACGGGCCCATCTCAAATTCAATCTCGGGCAGCCTCATTTTCTGTAACCCGGACTTTAATGAAGAGCTGTAACAATTATGTGAATTGATTTCATTCCAAAACTACGGTAAAAGCTAATGTTTAACTGTTAATGCTAAAGCTGTTAAAGCTAATGTGAGAACTGTTTGTGTAGTTGTGAAAGAAATTACAATTACATTTTTAAAATTGGAATGTATTATAAACTGAAAAGAAAACATTTAACTTATGGTAATTCGAATTTCACAATGTTTTGCTTTGAATGGAATAACACTCCTGTCTAGTTGTTTGTGACAAATTGTGATAAAAATACAAATGTTTTTTGTGCCAAAGAATTATTCTATAAGCTTTACGGTTGTTAAATATTTGGCTCTCAAAAAAGAGCCTACAGTTTCAAACGGTTTAGGAAAGGAACTGTGAATCATACATCTAGTACGTGTAATACGAGTATAAAGTTTGCTACCGATGCTTGTAAACTACCAAGGCCTTATATGATGATTTATAGTAAGATTTAGACAACAAATTAATACCTAAGATATTATTATTATTCGATTGTTTGCTATAAACAATTTGTGACTTCCAAGCTTAATTTTTAACTTTACCAACATTTATATTTTTACTTGTGTTTAAATATTTTAACCTTGCTGTTTGATTGATTTCCAACAATTATAAATATGATAAAACGAGGAGGAGCATGATTATATGTTCTAACAACGGATGGAAACAAGCTGTAAGCTGTGGTGCTAGAATGGCGGTATGAGGTGAGACTCAAAGGCAGATTTGGATACAATTGAGTAGATCTGTATGGGATGAATAGCTTTGTAACGGTGAGTCATTTCGACAAAGGGTTAGTAAAAATCAGTCAACAATCAACTATTACTTGCTTATTTAATAATATTGAAGCAACTTTAACTTAGTCTTCTTATTTTATAAACTATCCCGTTGGTTATTGCAAAAAAAAAACGTTTCAAAGCGCGGCCAACAAGTTTATTCAAATATTCGGTAATTTATATGTAATCAATATCGTCATGGTAAATTATAAGTTTTATTGTATTTTCGTTACTTTTTTAACTTGCCTTGGAGAAAGGAATGTGTGATGGGGGCACGAAATAGGGGGGTACTCTCATTCCTCCTTTTTCCCTTTTAAATACTTTTTTATAAAAAAAGAACAAAATAATTTTAATTATTAAAAGTAGTTTATTTAATTAGAAAACACTTAAAACGGAATCATATCATTATTTTAAACTTATAATACGTAAAGAACCCCTTTAGTAAAACAAGAATGTTCTTGTATTGGAAGGAAAACCTAACATAAAACTGAATTTATCATGTGAGTACCATATAAATGTGACATGTATAGCTGCTGAACTCTTTCACATGCGGTATAAACGAGTGTTGTTTCACATCTTGTCCTATTTAACAATCTAACTAAGGGGATTTTCGGATCCCTTTATTTACTGGAAATACTTTATAACTTACTCAAGCTCGTTACTCTTTTGTATTTTCATTTAGTCTCAGTAGAGGCAATATGGGGAGTCTGGGACAGCTGAAAAATAATTGTTTTTAAATCAGAAGTGACGTTTGAGTGACGTGGTGATGACGTATGTGTGACGAGAGGGTGTGATGACGTCACGGCGATGACGTATTGGTGTGACGATACACATACGTCATTGGATGTGAGGTAATGTGAAAACGGGTGGATCTATATTCGTTCCGAAACTGTTAGAAATCGTGGGAGGGTTAGAAAATGAATTTTGCGATTTATGAGTGTCAAAGATTGAAAAATCTGGTAATTAAATTTGGCCAGTCTATTCAGTTGTCGCTACGAATGTTTAAGGTACCTGTTTTGCAGGAGCTTATTCGAGATATTTAGGACTTTGTCATTTAACCACCTTCATTTTAGTGGCCTTTATAAAGTCCGTTTTTAAACTTCTCAATTTTTAAACTTTCACGGTACGAAGCTAAATGCTTATTCAGTTGTTGTTAAAAATGTTGTAGGTGACTAACTAATTATAATTAATATTCTCCTAACATGTTCAAACGTGTTCAAGGCCATTTTAATACCTAAAAAAAAGGGATCTTGACTGTGGAGGATTGCCCATGCCGACCAGTCAATAAAGGTCAGTTCATTCATGGCGGTTTGCCCAGCCGACCGATTGAACTGTTTAAGGTATGGATGGACCGCAGAACTCTACACTGCGCGAACCACCCGGTTTTTTTGGGGTTGTGATGGGAATCAGGTAAGAGACAGAGTTTAACTTGTACAATTCAACAAATTGTGTTAGTGTTAGTAGGAAACCAGCGAAGCCATGCAAGACAGAAAAGGAGAGTACAGTCAAGAATAAGAGATCAGTGCTGATTTTAACGATTGACACAGGCCAGATCCATTTCGGACCGTACTGTTCACCCAACGGCCGGAGGCAGTGCTGACCACACAGGGGGACTTGTCTCAGGCCTTGTGTGACGCAGAAGGTGTTGACTTCCTCGGGGCCCGGCGGAGATCAGCGTAGAAAAGCCGGCCGATAGCAAGTGAGACCTACGTTTGTGGTGCTCGCTATATCACAGAAGTTCCAATCCCGGGGTACCACTTCAGGGATTGCGGTAATAGAAGACATCCGTGAACGTTCAGCTTATCTCCGATGATCTCCGCTGTGCCCCGCTGAATCTTCTCTGGAGCTGGTCCCGTGTCTGCACGCCAAATGATTCGAGTGGATCGAACATCCCGGCTTTATATCTTTTTCCGCCGAGTCAGCAGAAAAAGCTCGCCTCATTAGTTGATCTGTTTCGACCAATGAGAAGCCGGCTTGTGCTAATGAGTATACCGCTGTTGTTAGGTGTATCACTTCTGCTCAACCATTCTCAACGGACGCTTCATTTGTTGCTAAGAATGATTTAGGTGACTTTAACTAATTATAATTCATATTCCCCTAACATGTTCAAACGTGATCAAGGTCATTTTAATACTAAAAAAAGGATCTTGACTGTGGCGGATTGCCCATGCCGACCAGTCAAGAAAGGTCAGTTCATTCGTGGCGGTTTGCCCAGCCGACCGATTGAACTGTTTAAGGTATGGATGGACCGCATAACTCTTCACTGCGTGAACCACCCGGGTTTTTTTGGGGGGGGTTGTGATGGGAATCAGGTGAGGGACAGAGATGTTAACTTGTACAATTCAACAAATTGTGTTAGTGTTAGTGGAAAACCAGCGAAGCCATGCAATGAAGAAAAGGATAGTACAGACAAGAATAAGAGATCAGCGCTGAGTATAACCATTGACACGGGCCAGATCCATTGCCCACCGTACTGTTCACCCAAGGCCGGAGGCAGTGCTGACCACGCAGGGGGACCGCCTCAGACCTTGTGTGACGCAGAAGGTGTTGACTTCCTCGGGACCCGACGAAGATCAGCGTAGAAAAGCCGGCCGATAGCAAGTGAGACCTACGTTTGTGGTGCTCGCTATATCACAGACGTTCCAAGCCCGGGGTACCACTACAGGGATTGCGGTACTTGGAGACTTCCGTGAACGTTCGGCTTCTCTAAAGTGATCTCCGCTGAGGCCCGCCGAATGAAGTAAGCAGTTGGTCCCGTGGCTACTAGACAAATTATTCGAGTGGACCAGTTCAAACAGTCACATATTATTACATTTGAGAGGCAACTTATTATATGATGATTTACAAATAAATAAGACAAAATAGCTCTTGTAAAAAAGTTTATGAATAATTGCACTTAGTTATTAAACCTCTTTTAATGATTAAAATCATGTAAATTTCTAATATTTAATTATATTACGCATTAATAGAAATAAAGACAGATATATTCTCAGTTAGGAATTCTTATGTCAAAGCTAGCGCTGGTGGCGGTGAAAGCAGAAGTTAACACCAGTGCTGCTATTAGTTCCCGTGGCGGCCACACTAAGTTTTGTAGCGCTAGTTTAGAAATTAATTTAATGCAGTGGACCAGTTGAAACGGTCACATATTATTACATTTGAGAGCCAACTTATTATATGATGATTTACAAATAAGTAAGATGAAATAGCTCTTAAAAGAAAGTTTATAAATAATTTCACTTAGTTATTGAACTTATTTTCATGAATAAAATTATTTAAAATTGCAACATTTAATTATATTACGCAACTTATTCTAAGTTATGAATTCTTATTCTTATTTCGCTAGGGAAGATGAAACGACAGTGGTGCTATTAGTTCCCGTGGCGGCCACACTAAGCTTGTAGCGCTAGTTTAGAAATCCATTTAATGCAGTGGACCAGTTAAAACAGTCACATATTATTACATTTGAGAGCCTACTTATTATATGATGATTTACAAATAAATAAGACAAAATAGCTCTTGTAAAAAAGTTTATGAATAATTGCACTTAGTTATTAAACCTCTTTTAATGATTAAAATCATGTAAATTTCTAATATTTAATTATATTACGCATTAATAGAAATAAAGACAGATATATTCTCAGTTAGGAATTCTTATGTCAAAGCTAGCGCTGGTGGCGGTGAAAGCAGAAGTTAACACCAGTGCCGCTATTAGTTCCCGTGGCGGCCACACTAAGTTTTGTAGCGCTAGTTTAGAAATTAATTTAATGCAGTGGACCAGTTAAAACAGTCACATATTATTACATTTGAGAGCCAACTTATTATATGATGATTTACAAATAAGTAAGATGAAATAGCTCTTGAAAGAAAGTTTATAAATAATTTCACTTAGTTATTGAACTTATTTTCATGAATAAAATAATTTAAAATTGCAACATTTAATTATATTACGCAACTTATTCTAAGTTAGGAATTCTTATGTCGCTAGGGAAGATGAAACGACAGTGGTGCTATTAGTTCCCGTGGCGGGCGGCCACACTAAGCTTGTAGTGCTAGTTTAGAAATCCATTTAATGCAGTGGACCAGTTAAAACAGTCACATATTATTACATTTGAAAGCCAACTTAGTATATGATGATTTACAAATAAGTAAGTTGAAATAGCTCTTGAAAGAAAGTTTATAAATAATTTCACATAGTTATTGAACTTATTTTCATGACTAAAAGTAAATTTGCAATATTTAATTATTTTACGCATTAATAGAATTAAAGTTGCATGTATTCTAAGTTAGGAATTCTTATGTCGCTAGGGAAGATGAAATGAGCAGTTCTGCTAATATTTCCTTTGGCGGCCACACTAATCTTGTAGCGCTAGTTTTGCATTCCATTTAATGTGGCTGTATCGTGATGTTATCAAGCAACCTTGCACTTAAATTACAATTTTTTTTAAATTTGTTTAAATCATTTTCCTAATAAATAATTAAATTACTTTAAATTTAATCTTTGCAAAGACATTTTCAAATTTACCCCTCAAGAAATAATATAATTAAAGCTTTAACCACTAAACAAAAGTAAAGTTCAGTAGTGATTGTAATTCCTGTTACTTTATAGTTACGATGAAAACAGTGATTGGTTACTAGGGTTCCCTGTGATTTTTAACTATGATTTACAGTGATTCGTTATTTTACGTAAAACTAGGAGCGCTGAAACTGTATTGTCCGTGATTCTCCACTACCTAAACAGTGATTCACCGTGATTTCACTCTTGTCGTTCTTACTGTAATTTCACTCTTGTCGTTCTTACCGTGATTTAACTTTTTCCGCTTTTACCGTGAATTGTACAGGGTCGGATTTACTAGGTGTAATTAAGATCTTTAAGAATAAAAGTATCTAAAAATAGGTATATTTGTTATAAATTCGTGTCTTGGTTTTAGTCTAATTTGTTTCAGTTTTAACACAAGTGTATAATTTTTCGACCATCAGTTCTTACTCTTTGTGGATTACTTTTAATTACAAACCAAAACTAAACCTAAACCAAAATTGAATAAAACCTATTCGAACTTTGTGATATTACAAAATGTTACTGCCCTAAAATTAAAAGAATGTTTCACCACACTACGCTGTAATCACCTGTTTTCGGAACGTCATTTTAATACCTAAAGTAGTGTTTTTCCGCCCAAGGGCCGAAAATTGTCGGCCCTAGGGCCGAAAGTCAGCTGGTCTACTTACTCAGTGTTGCCAACTTGTTTTCAATTGTACACAACGTTACCTGGTTAATACCTGCATATTATTTCGTGTTCTTTGGTTGAAACACTGTAACAAATAACAATAAAATTCAAAACATTGTACTATCGATGATTTGTTTATTGGTTAACTGTTTTTAGTCCAAGATTGCATGAGGCCGATCGTGTTTTATGACCGATCACATTTAGCCCCCGTTAATAACTGTAGTATGGTGAAAAATAGCGTTCGCACCTCTGCCGAAAGGGTTTTGCATAGTCCTCGAACGATTTATGACCTCGACTTCGTCTCGGTCATAAAACACGATGTCGGGTCAGCAAAACCCCACTTTCGGCCCTTGGTGCGAAATATACTATTGTAATATATTGTATAAATAATAAACTTACACCAGAAAATACTTAAAAACATGTTTGTTTCTTCCAACTTTTATAAAAAATATTAATTGTTCCATCAAAATGTAGTTTCATTTCCTACCACTAGTTATATTTTATCCAATTGGCCTAATCTATCTATAATATTTATTATAAAGAAGAGGTGGTTTCTGTCTGTTTGTCTGATGTTCCGGGTGAACGCAAAAACTACTTAACCGACTGGGCTGAAACTTTACACAAAGGTAGATCTTGAACCCATGCAACACATAGGTCTATCCACTTCTTTAAAATCCCTTCGGGCTACGCCCCGTGAACGTTCTAAGTTTCAATGTTTACATTTCATAAGAAAGTAAACATTCAGAAACTGTAATGCGAACAGCTGAGGGCACTTACATTTGACAGATTAAAGAGCAGAAGCAAGAACAACAGCTGTTTCAAGCTAACTAAAATGAAATTTGCATTGACTATAGAACGGGTAAGGAAAACCCCTGTGCGAAGAACGTGTACATCAAGTTTATATATATTTATTTCAATATACCGTATAATTAATCTATATAAATAAAATTAGAGTTTTGTCTGTACATTGCTTGGAATTATGAAATGTTGGCATATTTTCATGTTTTACACCCTAGGGAAAACAAAACAAATCTTATCTCAATTTTCATGTTTTACACCCTAGGGAAAACAAAACAAATCTTATCTCAATTTGTGTCTGCCTGTCTGCCGGTAACGCTCAAAGACGGGGTTTTGTTCGCTTTTCACTGGAAAACGGGTGCACTGACATTAATGAAACTTTGTTTCTTTGTTCTATATATGCGTGAGAAGGTTTTAGGTCATTATAAACTGGCATACGCCTTTTTGAAAATAATGGCGGCCGCTCAAAAACGTGATTTTGTATATACAACCCGTACGAAGGACGGGTACATCAGCTAGTATATATATATATATATATATATATATATATATATATATATAAGATCAAATTCGACTCAACTCAATTCTGAAACCAACAGTATTACAGTCTATTGCTATTACAGCAAAACTATCACTGGTTGCAGTGAAAAATCTCTAAAGGGGACTTCATTGAGGCTTTGACATTTTAAATTATAAAAGATTCAATCACGACATAATGCTTAGGAAAGAAATCCGAAGGTGGGGACAGATAAAGAACACTACCCCAGCGGAAGCGGGGGTGTGCGATAAGCATTCCCACGTTGTAATCAATAAAACAGAATTAAAGTTAGCAGGTAAGCTTCTAGGCGATGTCAGGTACTAACTATAACGAGAAGCACGGCGAATCACGAATCACTGTAAATCACTGTTCCTTTAGAAGTCGTGATCACAGGTCCACCCGTGATTTTAAAATCACCGTTATAAAATCACAGTTCGTGATTTTGGGGCACATCACTAAAGTTCGGATAACCTTCTGGTCAAGGTCTGTTCTCAGAGTTGAAGCGATTCTAAAATATCTTTTGAAAAAATTTATATCATATAGTGAAATGTTTCTAACAATTTAAAATATACACGTTTTAGAATTTTAATACTTATTTTAGCCCATCGTAAATTATTATTTTTTACTGTGATAGTATATTTTACAAGCGTAATCGTCAGACAAACATGAGTATAGTTAGGAATACCTACGTCAAAGCTAGGTGAAGGTTTCACAAACTACAATTAACAGCAGTGCTGCTCATAATTTCCGTGGCCGCCACATCAAGCTGTGAGCGCTAGTGTTGGTAACCCACGTAATGTGGCTGTAATTTGATTTTATCAAATAACCTTTCACATAAATTACTATTTGTTTTTGTTAAATAAATAAACAAAATTTTAGAATCATGTAATTAATAATTAGAGTGATATATTCAAAAATTGTTAAATTGCTTTTAATTAGATCGTTGCAGATACATTTTAAAAATGTACTTTTCTACCCCCTAACATGTTCAAACGTGATCAAGGTCATTTTAATACTTTAAAAAAGGATCTTGACTGTGGCGGATTGCCCATGCCGACCAGTCAAGAAAGGTCAGTTCATTCGTGGCGGTTTGCCCAGCCGGCCGATTGAACTGTTTAAGGTATGGATGGACCACAGAACTCTTCACTGCGTGAACCACCCGGGTTTTTTGGGGGTTGTGATGGGAATCAGGTGAGGGACAGAGTTTAACTTGTACAATTCAACAAATTGTGTTAGTGTTAGTGGAAAACCAGCGAAGCCATGCAATGAAGAAAAGGATAGTACAGACAAGAATAAGAGATCAGCGCTGAGTATAACGATTGACACGGGCCAGATCCATTGCCCACCGTACTGTTCACCCAAGGCCGGAGGCAGTGCTGACCACGCAGGGGGACCGCCTCAGACCTTGTGTGACGCAGAAGGTGTTGACTTCCTCGGGACCCGACGAAGATCAGCGTAGAAAAGCCGGCCGATAGCAAGTGAGACCTACGTTTGTGGTGCTCGCTATATCACAGACGTTCCAAGCCCGGGGTACCACTACAGGGATTGCGGTACTTGGAGACTTCCGTGAACGTTCGGCTTTTCTAAAGTGATCTCCGCTGAGGCCCGCCGAATGAAGTAAGCAGTTGGTCCCGTGGCTACTAGACAAATGATTCGAGTGGACCAGTTCAAACAGTCACATATTATTACATTTGAGAGGCAACTTATTATATGATGATTTACAAATAAATAAGACAAAATAGCTCTTGTAAAAAAGTTTATGAATAATTGCACTTAGTTATTAAACCTCTTTTAATGATTAAAATCATGTAAATTTCTAATATTTAATTATATTACGCATTAATAGAAATAAAGACAGATATATTCTCAGTTAGGAATTCTTATGTCAAAGCTAGCGCTGGTGGCGGTGAAAGCAGAAGTTAACACCAGTGCTGCTATTAGTTCCCGTGGCGGCCACACTGTTTTGTAGCGCTAGTTTAGAAATTAATTTAATGCAGTGGACCAGTTAAAACAGTCACATATTATTACATTTGAGAGGCAACTTATTATATGATGATTTACAAATAAATAAGACAAAATAGCTCTTGTAAAAAAGTTTATGAATAATTGCACTTAGTTATTAAACCTCTTTTAATGATTAAAATCATGTAAATTTCTAATATTTAATTATATTACGCATTAATAGAAATAAAGACAGATATATTCTCAGTTAGGAATTCTTATGTCAAAGCTAGCGCTGGTGGCGGTGAAAGCAGAAGTTAACACCAGTGCTGCTATTAGTTCCCGTGGCGGCCACACTAAGTTTTGTAGCGCTAGTTTAGAAATCAATTTAATGCAGTGGACCAGTTAAAACAGTCACATATTATTACATTGAGAGCCAACTTATTATATGATGATTTACAAATAAGTAAGATGAAATAGCTCTTGAAAGAAAGTTTATAAATAATTTCACTTAGTTATTGAACTTATTTTCATGAATAAAATAATTTAAAATTGCAACATTTAATTATATTACGCAACTTATTCTAAGTTAGGAATTCTTATGTCGCTAGGGAAGATGAAACGACAGTGGTGCTATTAGTTCCCGTGGCGGCCACACTAAGCTTGTAGCGCTAGTTTAGATATCCATTTAATGCAGTGGACCAGTTAAAACAGTCACATATTATTACATTTGAGAGCCAACTTATTATATGATGATTTACAAATAAGTAAAATGAAATAGCTCTTGAAAGAAAGTTTACAAACAATTGGACTTTGTTATTGAACCTCTTTTTCATGACTAAAATAAAGTAAATCTGCAATATATAATTGTATTACGCTTTAATAGAATTAAAGTCAAAGGCATTTAAGTTAGGAATTCTTATTATGTTGCTATTGACGAGGAAAGGAGTAGTGCTGCCATTAGTTCCCGTGGCGGCCACACTAAGTTTTTAGCGCTAGTTTAGAAATTCATTTGAATACGTTTTTTTTATAAGCAATTTAGTTTCAATTAAGACTTGACCTTTTGGCCTCTTATCCCTTGGTAACCAGATTCTTTATAAACCGAAAATACAGTTATCAAAATTCTTAAATATTAATAATATTCATTAAACATATATGCGCATATTTTAATTAGATTAGTCCAAATATTTGTTATTATCCTACATAACAGTCTAACTTCTCTTTTAAAAGGTGTTATTTAGATTACTAAACAAATAAATAAATTAATGTATTAAAACGTAAATAAAAAAATACAATGTTCGAAACCCTGAACCTTTACTGTTTGTTATGCTAAGCTCTAACAATTAAAACTATCTGGTAAAATACCATGTAATAGCACTTCAGGCACATCCACAAGGATGGTGGTGGGGGGGAGAGCTTTGTAGCGTTACGTTTTGTGATGTGGGAGGGAAGAAGAGTATTAACCAGCGTTAAAGCATGCATACAATTTTCTTATTATGCACTAAGGGGCCATACACTTATTAAAAACTTAAACCAATCTGAATGGGTATATAGTAGTTGTTACGGTGCTCACCTCACACTCCGAGGATCATCAGATCAATCAAGATCAAAGTCTGTAATTTTTGTGTAAGTGTTATACTGAAGTCAACTGTCATCTGTCTTTTGGTTATTTATTAATTATGCTTTCTAGGGACAGGTTGACCTTAGATAGTAACAATACCACGGTGTGGACCATTCTCTATCAAAAGCTTTGAGAAATATTGTGGAACTTGGATAAATTGAACTTCTATAATTCAAAATATTCTTTGGTCCTAATTTTTGCTTAGTCCCTAGTACTGGTTCGTTACATTTTTTATACCAGCCCAATATTCTAATTATACAAGTTCCACTGTACTTGATGAGTGGAACTGTACTTCCTAGAGACTACCAAACATTGCCGATGTGAACGGTATTTTACATAACCATGGCGAGTGTATATGCAACCTAGAGATTATAACTATCACTGTAATTATAAGTCAAACTTCATTGGTTACAATATATCAGTGCCCAAATATTTCATAATGTTCCAGTCAGGGAGTTTATATTCTGTTGAGGCCTTTTATGCAAAGTTTTCTGTAGACCTATGAGTTTTAAACTATAAAATAACTGCATAGTTTACCGATTTTCAGATACGTAATATAACCTTACGTATCGTATTAAGTAAGCAACGTACTTTGAAACCTGGTGGCGCGGCGGATTGGAAGCAATTCTAATGGTCACATTTTATCACATTTGAGAGCTAGCCGCTATATATTTACTCGACATATATTTGATGCTGACATAGCAGCCATGCATTTTACTATCACTAGATGATCAAACATTACAGACTGGCAACGTAATGGACGATTCCGTGGCTGCTTTTTATAAATATATATCTAGTAAACATCGCGACAACTAACTCAGCATCAAACATATGTCGAGTAAATATATAGCGGCTAGCTCTCAAATGTGATAAAATGTGACCATTAGAATTGCTTCCAATCCGCCCCACCACCATCCTTGTGGATGTGCCTGAAGTGCTATTACATGGTATTTTACCAGATAGTTTTAATTGTTAGAGCTTAGCATAACAAACAGTAAAGGTTCAGGGTTTCGAACATTGTATTTTTTTATTTACGTTTTAATACATTAATTTATTTATTTGTTTAGTAATCTAAATAACACCTTTTAAAAGAGAAGTTAGACTGTTATGTAGGATAATAACAAATATTTGGACTAATCTAATTAAAATATGCGCATATATGTTTAATGAATATTATTAATATTTAAGAATTTTGATAACTGTATTTTCGGTTGAGCTATTTCATCTTACTTATTTGTAAATCATCATATAATAAGTTGGCTCTCAAATGTAATAATATGTGACCGTTTTAACTGGTCCACTGCATTAAATTAATTTCTAAGCTAGCGCTACAAAACTTAGTGTGGCCGCCACGGGAACTAATAGCAGCACTGGTGTTAACTTCTGCTTTCACCGCCACCAGCGCTAGCTTTGACATAAGAATTCCTAACTGAGAATATATCTGTCTTTATTTCTATTAATGCGTAATATAATTAAATATTAGAAATTTACATGATTTTAATCATTAAAAGAGGTTTAATAACTAAGTGCAATTATTCATAAACTTTTTTACAAGAGCTATTTTGTCTTATTTATTTGTAAATCATCATATAATAAGTTGCCTCTCAAATGTAATAATATGTGACTGTTTGAACTGGTCCACTCGAATCATTTGTCTAGTAGCCACGGGACCAACTGCTTACTTCATTCGGCGGGCCTCAGCGGAGATCACTTTAGAGAAGCCGAACGTTCACGGAAGTCTCCAAGTACCGCAATCCCTGTAGTGGTACCCCGGGCTTGGAACGTCTGTGATATAGCGAGCACCACAAACGTAGGTCTCACTTGCTATCGGCCGGCTTTTCTACGCTGATCTTCGTCGGGTCCCGAGGAAGTCAACATCTTCTGCGTCACACAAGGTCTGAGGCGGTCCCCCTGCGTGGTCAGCACTGCCTCCGGCCTTGGGTGAACAGTACGGTGGGCAATGGATCTGGCCCGTGTCAATCGTTATACTCAGCGCTGATCTCTTATTCTTGTCTGTACTATCCTTTTCTTCATTGCATGGCTTCGCTGGTTTTCCACTAACACTAACAAAATTTGTTGAATTGTACAAGTTAACATCTCTGTCCCTCACCTGATTCCCATCACAACCCCCCCCCCAAAAAAAACCCGGGTGGTTCACGCAGTGAAGAGTTATGCGGTCCATCCATACCTTAAACAGTTCAATCGGTCGGCTGGGCAAACCGCCACGAATGAACTGACCTTTCTTGACTGGTCGGCATGGGCAATCCGCCACAGTCAAGATCCTTTTTTAAGTATTAAAATGACCTTGATCACGTTTGAACATGTTAGGGGAATATGAATTATAATTAGTTAAAGTCACCTAAATCATTCTTAGCAACAAATGAAGCGTCCGTTGAGAATGGTTGAGCAGAAGTGATACACCTAACAACAGCGGTATACTCATTAGCACAAGCCGGCTTCTCATTGGTCGAAACAGATCAACTAATGAGGCGAGCTTTTTCTGCTGACTCGGCGGAAAAAGATATAAAGCCGGGATGTTCGATCCACTCGAATCATTTGGCGTGTAGACACGGGACCAGCTCCAGAGAAGATTCAGCGGGGCACAGCGGAGATCATCGGAGATAAGCTGAACGTTCACGGATGTCTTCTATTACCGCAATCCCTGAAGTGGTACCCCGGGATTGGAACTTCTGTGATATAGCGAGCACCACAAACGTAGGTCTCACTTGCTATCGGCCGGCTTTTCTACGCTGATCTCCGCCGGGCCCCGAGGAAGTCAACACCTTCTGCGTCACACAAGGCCTGAGACAAGTCCCCCTGTGTGGTCAGCACTGCCTCCGGCCGTTGGGTGAAAAGTACGGTCGGAAATGGATCTGGCCTGTGTCAATCGTTAAAATCAGCACTGATCTCTTATTCTTGACTGTACTCTCCTTTTCTGTCTTGCATGGCTTCGCTGGTTTCCTACTAACACTAACACAATTTGTTGAATTGTACAAGTTAAACTCTGTCTCTTACCTGATTCCCATCACAACCCCAAAAAAACCGGGTGGTTCGCGCAGTGTAGAGTTCTGCGGTCCATCCATACCTTAAACAGTTCAATCGGTCGGCTGGGCAAACCGCCATGAATGAACTGACCTTTATTGACTGGTCGGCATGGGCAATCCTCCACAGTCAAGATCCCTTTTTTTTAGGTATTAAAATGGCCTTGAACACGTTTGAACATGTTAGGAGAATATTAATTATAATTAGTTAGTCACCTACAACATTTTTAACAACAACTGAATAAGCATTTAGCTTCGTACCGTGAAAGTTTAAAAATTGAGAAGTTTAAAAACGGACTTTATAAAGGCCACTAAAATGAAGGTGGTTAAATGACAAAGTCCTAAATATCTCGAATAAGCTCCTGCAAAACAGGTACCTTAAACATTCGTAGCGACAACTGAATAGACTGGCCAAATTTAATTACCAGATTTTTCAATCTTTGACACTCATAAATCGCAAAATTCATTTTCTAACCCTCCCACGATTTCTAACAGTTTCGGAACGAATATAGATCCACCCGTTTTCACATTACCTCACATCCAATGACGTATGTGTATCGTCACACCAATACGTCATCGCCGTGACGTCATCACACCCTCTCGTCACACATACGTCATCACCACGTCACTCAAACGTCACTTCTGATTTAAAAACAATTATTTTTCAGCTGTCCCAGACTCCCCATATTGCCTCTACTAGTCTCTTTTCTACACTGACATGCAAATAGGCTTTTGTTTATACCTATTAAGGATAGTTATTGGAAAATAAGGTACCGTAGGTCACATTAGTGTGACAATGAAAAGACCTTCAAAAATTATTGCGATAAAATTCTAATTGTCCTCAAGGTCGTGCTGTACTCGTTTTATTCATTGCCCGGGGTAGGTATAGTATGTGAGCCAGAAAGGCGCCAGCCGCAGTATTAATGGTTGCTACAACGCCGGATGTGGAAACAATCAGACCCAAATGCTAATCTGACTTACAGGTATACTATGGAACTAAACTTCTAGGGTTGGACATGAAACATAACAGGTATACTATTGCCAGAACTGTATCAGTGAAACTTTTAATTTATTTTTAGCACTGTATTTCGTAATAACAAGTAAAACTCGAGGGTATTTATTTATCCGCCACAATAGTACATCAATTTATTTTTTATTTCGATCTCTAATCTACTGCAAATCCTTGACTAAATATAACAGTAACTCTTCAGACTATAACCACAAAAAATAACTCCTTAGACTACACGCTAAAATAGAAAGAGTGAAAAAACGTTCTTTTGATAGAGTGAATCAGGTGTTCACTCCGAAAGATTGAACATCCACTCTCAATAAATGGAAAATCTCATCTTTTCACAAAGAGTCAAAATTTCGTTCATTAAAAGATGACAAATTCATTCTTTCATTAAGTGAGTACAAAATCATCTTTTGAAAGAGCGAAAACAACACCTAATTCGAGTGTCTTTTAAGACAAGAATCAACCAGAGTTACGCCACGTTGGTTTTGTTTTGTTGTTGTTCGTTTTAGCGAATTTCCCGTATAGGGAAGAAGCTATTACCGTAGGTCTCATGGTAAGACTTAAGCCCGAGACCATGATAACTTTTTGTTTTGAGGTCCCCAGATTCCAAAAACACTTTTCGTTCAAATTTATATATATATATATGTGTCCGTTAACACGATAACTTGAGTAAAAAACTTCCGATTTTGATGAAATTTGGCTCAAATGTGTAAAATGACATTCATGACTTTAAGTTCGAAAACCAGAAAAATCGGACCATGGGAAGGGGGGTTTATGGGGGTTTTAAATTTTCCAAAAATCAGTTTTTTGCATTTTCACACTAAACTTTTTAAAAAACTTAATTTTGGTTTTGACCATGTTATAGAGCTTAAAAAAACAAATAATTTAGTATTTTGAATTATTAACCTAGGTTAAGTGGTTGCGGAGAAAATCCAAAAAAACCTGCTCATAAAATCTCCCATGTTAATCTTATGGGAAAAAGGTTTTTGGCTTTTCCTCAGTTTATTTTAATGTAAACTTCACATTTGATTTTACCAATCTGTTCAGTTACACAAAACAATCATTTTGGTGTTTAAATTGTGATTCTACGCCCAACCGTTGCAGAGAAATTCAAAGTGCTAAACACAGTACGTTGTCCAATGTTATCCTTATGGAGAATAAATAAAATGTGATATCTCGATTATTTATTAATGTATGTTGATGAAACTTAGTATGTGGCTTCAAGTAGTACTGGTATATTGATATTTGCAAAAAAATTGATTTTTTGTTGATTATTCCCATAGCAGCAAACCTCCGTACTCAGCCCCCATGTTATTCTTATGGAGAATAAGTAAAATGTACTGACTCCCTTAATTATGAACATAAATTAATAAAACTTGGTTTGTAGCTTCAATTGGTTGAGTTATATTAATAATTATATAAAAACCCATTTTTCTGTTCCTTGTTGCAGCAAACCTGCTTTCTCAGCCCCCATGTTATTCTTATGGAGAATAACTATAATGTCATATATCGCTTATTTATGATTGAATATCGATGAAACTTAGTATGTGGCTTCGCCTAATTAAATTCTATTTATATTTGCATAAAACCCAATTGTTTCTGTTCCTTGTTTCAGCAAACCTACATACTCATTACCAATGTTATTCTTATGGAGAATAATTAAAATCGCTTATATGTGAAAATATTTTTATGAAACTTGGTTTGCGGCTTCATGTGGAATTCAGACAAATATTATGCATTGGAAATTCACTGAGTCCGCAGGTTTGCTGCAACGGGGGTATTTAGGTTATGTCCAGTGAATAACAGTAAACACAAGGTTCCAACATAACATACAACTGCGAAAGACAGGGTATGCTAGTTAAAATAAATTCTTATGAATTATTTTCACTCGCTATTAGTTTAACTAATATATTTAACGGTGCCGAGTGGTAATTCAGTATCGGATTTATCATAGTGGCGATGCTGATATATAAACTTCAGCTAGGTACAGTAAGTTTAATAAATTAATTTTTTACAAAATGCTTGAAAGTATTAAGATTCAATAACCTGTATAAGGCTTAAGCTATCTTAATGTAGCTATAACTTAAATATTATTAACGTGCTCATTTGAGATAAATTTAAATTTGTTGTCATAACCTTAAGCTTAGTTTCTTTCTAACCTTAAGTCCTTCGTGTGGATCTGTAAAGGCTAACTAAGGCCAAAGGTTGACCTGCATCAGTTTGTGTTATTTTGTACTGAAAACAACTGTAAACAGGCATGCAATTAATACTACAAGTTAAGTAAATTTGTTTCTTATATTTGGTTTCTTATATAATGTCAAGGTATTTAGACCTAACTTAACTGTTTGTTAGCAAAACTGAAGTGCTCGCTTAAATGTTTATGCACTGTTTATTGACACGGTCAACCAATAAACTATTATTAAAATCAAATGGTGTTTAACAAACAGCTGTATGATAAAGTTTGCCGGATCGCAAAATTTTGAGAAGGTTCGAGACTGGACTCAGCTGCCATTTTTCATTGGGCTATTAACTAATGATGCTTTCTAAGAAAAGGTAGACTTTACATTGTAACAGGACCAGGGTATCAAAATATTAAAAAATGCCACTGGCTTAGATACACAAAACACTAAACAAAAACAAAGTATTGCAATAAGAAACATGACACTAAGCCCAATGGAGTAAGTAAGGAAGGATTGTGGTGGGGAGTAACGTTCCTCTCACCACCTTGTTTAGTAGCTGGCCATGAAGTCATCTCCTCTAAAAATAGGCCTAATCGCCTGTAAGTTTATATGGATCCAATTATTATAGTTTAGACTAAACAAATTTATTATAAGCCTGCAAAGACTAAGTTACGGTACCGGTAGGTAGCTAATGATGATCCTACCGCATGTCTTATGGGCGTTGGAGTAATCAAATATCAGTTAGGCCTATTCTAGGTCTAATGCAGGGGAAGGACTACTTTTGTACTTTTGTTATCAGGAGGGGTAAACGTAGGCTTGATTTAAGTGATGTTTTAAATTTGTATAATTAAACTAGGCCTATTGAAATTTCAATTGAATTACGTTGGCAGTATTTTACTTTGTGTAAGTTATCGCAATTCTTTCTGTTTTTCTTTAATTAATATTTTTCCAATATTTAAAAGGGTAAATCATAGCCAATATGAATAACCAAATCTATTGTAACGTAACCACTGCAGCTCGTCATTACAAGTAAGTTACCGGTATGTGTAACCTTAGCAGAGCCATTAACCGCGGTTTCTGTTGGTATGCTTGATTAGTATATAATTAAACAATCTGGAACAGATGTACGGTACGTATATGGGTTTTATATGCGGTTTGATTACTTTCAACTGATATTTTATGAAACAATAATATTTCATTGTTATAGGTAAAACTTTACCTAATCCATTGCCTACTAAACATATTTTTCTTTGTAAGTTAATAATACAATTTGTTTGTTTTCAGGTACCCTACACTGTGGCGGTCACTGACCAGAGATGTTAATTGATCAGCAAAGCTACCGCCCACAGAACAACATATGACAGGGAATTCACGTTGCCATCAACTACCAATAAGAAGATCGTGCCCTCCAAGTGAAATATTGAAATCTAATCGGGAAATAATTCTAGAAAAGTGGGCGAGGGAAGGAATATGGGAGATTTTTTGGCTGAAAGGACGGGATGATGTAGAAGAAGATGAAGAACATTTTTGTTCCGTATCCTTCAGTATAAATTTGATAAATAGTGATAACTATGTGTTTAGTGACAAAAATTACCTGGTGGCGAATTGCCGATATTATAAGTAAAGTGTCATCATCATACATTGAAAGTAAGGTGTTTTAACTTCTAATTAGTAATATATTAGTTCTAATGTCTGGTTTCTAAGGTGCCATGTAGAGTTGTCAGTCGCCAGTGACTTTCTGTCAGATTCAACTATGAACCGTGTAAACTGAATGAACGAGTTACTGATGTGACAGTTGTACAGTGGCTGTAGCTGACCCCGTATGCGAAGAAGGTAGCTTCTGTCACTCTTTTCACCAATCGGTTAAAATAGAAAACATGGTACCGTTACTGTTCGTAAAGTTATAAATATTTTATATTTTCTAAACGATTTATTAGTGTAAAATACATAAAAGAGCTAATTTCTTATCGGTAACTTACAGTTATCCTGAAATTTTAACGTTTCCACCACCTACAAAGTCTAGAAAAATAAAATCATTTCTCCTTTCTGCTTTGGATATTCCATGATGGGTGATATTAACAGTTTGACCAACTTCAATATTTTCACAATATTATGTAGCCTATAGGGTACGCTAACATTCATTAGATAGGCCTAGTGATGTCGCAATAACTTTGGACGATACGAAACATATCAACTTAAAAAAACGTCCTGTTATTATCTATTGCGAGATTTATATGTCTTATATTGTGTCGTTTTACACACTATTCCCGGAGGAGCGGCTAAATCTAATATTTAATCGATGAAACAATCGTAGCTTTATATTTTTATGTTACTCTGTTTGAATTTGCTTAACTACTTGCGCTGTAATCTGGTCAGCATGTCAGTTATAGTAGACCCTCTGTTAACCAACCCCGGATCAACCGCCGCTCAGATTAACCACCTCTGCCCGGGCAAAAATAGAGGTAGTTTTATCCGCCCTGAAACATAAGAAAAAATGCAAAAGTACGGTTTAATATAGGGTATGCCGTTGAGTTTTTATTCATATACTATCAATAATAGGTACATTTTATTTCTACAGAATTTTACATGTTTACGTAGTTGCCCGTTTTAACCGACCTTTTAGGTTATCTGATCTAGGCCCGGTCCCGTGAGGGTCGTTTAAGAGAGGGTCTTCTGTAGAAGTCTTTACATATTGACTAAACCAACAGCTGTTTTATAAAGTAACATCCTGCTCATTAATTTGATAATTTGATCGGCAGTGCGCTTGCAATAGCCTAAAGGTACGAGTCACGTGGCTATGCAATTAATCCCATCCATGGTTCACACATTTTGGAAAGTGAGGGAAAGTCAGGGAATTTTAAAGTGTCATAGAAAAAGTTAGAAAAATTCCGAATGTCAGAGAAAATGCTTTATATTTCGTACACGTGAGGGAAAGTTTTAAATTTGATTGTAAATGCATATCAATTTTGTGCAAAAATCAAAACGTACTACGGTATATTTTTGTTAAATCGGTTTTTATGGTGCAATGAAGAGGAAGTACAACGAAGAGGTAAGATAATAAATATAGGCCTATTATAAAACACAAATAAAATACCCCCGTCGCAGCAAACCTGCAAACTCAGCGAATTTCCAATGAATTATAACATGATTCCACTTAACAAGATTCATAGGAAATATATTCATAAACATTCGATATTTAAAATATTAATTATTCTCCATAAGACTAACATTGGGGATGAGTACGCAGGTTTGCTGCAACAAGGAACAAAAAATAATGGGTTTTTATGTAAATATCACTAGAACTCAGCTAAGTGAAGTCACATACCAAGTTTCATCCATATACATTCATAAATAAGCGATATATAACATTTTAATTATTTTCCATAAGAATAACATAGGGACCGAGTACCTAGGTTTGCAGCTACGAGAACCATAGTCGAAAAATGTTTTCTGTGCAAACAACAATAAACCACAACCAGATGAAACCATATACCAAATTTCGTCAGTTTATGTTCATGAATAAGCGAGATTTACAATTTTTCTTTTTCTCCATAAGAATAACATTAGACAACGTACTGTGTTTAGCACTTTCAATATCTCAGTAACCAATTGACGTAGAGCAATGATCAAGATACCAAATTGTTTGTTTTTTATGCTGAATTCAATAGTGAAAATTAAAATTTGATTTTAATAAAAGTTACATGTGAAAACCCCAAAAAACCCATTTTTGGGGTACAAAACCCCCCCAAAACCCCCCTTTGGATGGTGTGATTCGTCTGGTTTTCGAACTCGTTCAAATCAATGGTACTTTACACGTTTGTACCAAATTTCATTAAGATCGGATCTTTTTACGAGAGTTATCGGGCTTACGGACACACACACACATTTATATATATATATATATATATATATATATATATATATATATATATATATATATTTATTTAAATATATATATATATACATATATAAAAATTTGAACGAATGGTATTTTTGGCATCTGGGGACCTCAAAATGAAAAGTTATCATGGTCTCGGGCTTAAGTCTTACCATGAGACCTACGGTAATAGCTTCTTTCCTATAGGGGAAATTCGCTAAAAAGGTATTAGGCCCTACAACAACAAACTGTAAACATTAAAATAGTAGCGTATAGTAAACAGTAGAATGTTTCTTATGGGGAAGGTGGATTCTGATTCAAAAACAAATGCTGTTACACATTTTATCTATTGGAATCAAAGTGCACATTTCAAGTCGTGAATTAAGACGTGCAAACGGTGCAAGACAAGTGCAAGTCAGAAGTCAGTTTGACAGCGAAAAAACACCAGATACAACTGTTGCGCGAGCTACGTCGCACCGTGAAAACCAGGCGCCTTAATAGCCTAGACTCTTCATTACCTACCTATTAATTTTTATTCCAAATAATTAATTTAATCAACGGTTTTATAATTTTGTTGTTTGGTTCTATAGATGTCTTTTCAGGCTTGACAAAATCCCCGAGTTTTATTCCGTTACCATTCTAGGCAAGCGAAGTTTGAAGATGGTAAGCCTTCAGGCAATTGTTTATAGTTTTACTATAATTTACAATTGAATGATTGAAAATAACTAAGTTTACAAATGAAATGCAACTTTCCGTGAACCTTTTAGTTGACCCTGGGCAACCATGTAGGTTATACCATGTTGAGGTTTAGTATAAGATACTGTTTCCAAACATATCGGTTTATGAACATATTATTGTTAAAACTTGGTATGTTGATAAAATTAAACATAAATTAATGATTTGGAGGAGGGATGTGCTTTGAAAGTTAACATTGGCCTTATGGGAGAAGCAGACAAAAATCCGGTGACTGTAGGACCCTCTTAACCCCACCCGAGTTTTCGTTGTGTAGCCCAAATGTCCATGTGCATTTTATACAGTGTTCTCACTAAGGTTTATTAAAATTGTATAACTTTGTTATTTTTCAATGAAATAATGAAATTTTCCGTAGTTGTGATGGTGTCTTACACAGATTAAGATACCTTTTTAAAACAAATTTCAAAATTACACGATGACAAATAGTAGGCTACTTAAATCAAAATATTTTTCGTTAAAACAAATTAAATTACATGATAACACAACTATTTCTCTACATACCCAAAAACTAAGTATCAAACCTTTGAAAATAATTATGTAAAAGGATATAATTAAACAATCTGGAACAGATGTATGGTACGTATATGGGTTTCATATGCGGTTTGATTACTTTCAACTGATATTTTATAAAGCAATAATATTTCATTGTTATGGGTCAAACTTTACGTAATCCATTGCCTACTAAACATATTTTTCTTTGTAAGTTAATAATACAATTTGTTTGTTTTCAAGTACCCTACACTGTGGTGGTCACTGACCAGAGAAGTTAATTGATCAGCGAAGCCACCACCCCAGAACAACATATGACAGAGAATTCACGTTGCCATCAACTACCAATAAGAAGATCGTGCCCTCCAAGTGAAATATTGAAATCTAATCGGGAAATAATTCAAAAAAAGTGGGGGAGGGAAGGAATATGGGAGACTTTTTGGCTGAAAGGACGGGATGATGTAGAAGAAGATGAAAAATATTTTTTTACGTATCCTTCAGTATCAATTTGATAACAAGTGATAACTATGTGTTTAGTGACAAAATTACCTGGTCAATTATTTCCTCTTTCATAGACTTAAGCCCTAAGTTTCCCGCAACAAACAGATCACTCATCACTTTATCGTTGTTTACCATGCTTAAGGTATTTTAAAATCCACTAAGATTTCCGAGAAATGTATTTTCAATAATAGGAAATTTCCCTTATCGCCTCTAGAACATCGGTTTAAACAGGGTCACGGTTCAAATCCCGGGATGTCCAAATATTTGTAGGGGTTTGAACCAATTTCCTTAAAAGCATTTGTGCGTTCTTGTAACAAAATTCCTTTCGCGTAGAAATTAAAGTAAAAAAAACAACATTAAAGCCAATTTTGTGAAATTTTAATTCTTTAGATATTTTAGGTTTCTGGGGAGATAATGAACCTTTTAAAATTTTTAAAGAAAATTAAAAGCCTGTAATTAACGTACAATTTTTCTTGATTCAAATATTTCAGGTAAACTGTGAGGTAAACTTGTGAGATTTTCCAGGCCACATCCAAACAGTTTGTCACCTCGACAAACACTTTTTTGGGTACGATGAGCAACAAAGCAAAATATCCTCACCAAGAACGTAGATTAAAAAATTTGAGTAATACGTTATCCGTATAACATGTACAGGGGGAGGAAGTAAAAATTAAATATTGATTTGATTTTTTCACTAACCAATAGAAATACAAAAACCTTGTAAAAGGTTTCAAACGGTTAAAAACATTTGTTTGATCATTATAAATGTACTTGATCAGTATTTTGTCAATGAATTAAAAAATATGGTTTTTAATGAACCAAAGTTACAAATTAACTAAGGAAACAAACATTTTACAATCTTTTCAAAGAAACTAAAAACATTTGTTTATATAAAACACTATCTGACCTGGTATCATTTTTGTAGTACGAAGTAATGATCTGGCTGTTTTATTCACAACAATATCATTACGTGTTTCCAATCGTAGCGTATCGCCCGACGTCTGTCGGGCACATCGTTAAGAACAATGTTTTTTATATATACATCTGGTCCTCTACGTACATTAATTTTCAACCAAAATATTCAAAAACAAGTACATTGTTCCAATATTTCTATAAGTTGTTATGAATGCATGTGTAATGCATTATGATTATGATAATTGAAGCGGCCAATAAAGGTAAAGTTTGATTATTTAATGTTGTATTGCCAATCGTATTTTAGTAGTCTTGGGAATTGTTAAAATCTATTAATTCAAAGCTGTACTATATATTATATTATATAAACAATAAGTTTTCCTTTTACTTTGCTTAATTCATTTACTTCTTTAAATTTTCTGATAATATTTACCTTTTGTGACAATAAACCTCTCAATCGCAATTGCAATATTTTGACATCGGCAGCTATTGCTACAGTCAGGATGTAGGGTTTCTCCAAATACTTAAAATATGATTTAAAACAAATTTTAGTATTTAATTTATAAGTAACCTAATCGTCTCATAAATAAATTGGAAAATATTATTTTCGGAAATGTTTTACAGTTGTGTTTGCTGAAAACTTATTTTAAAAGAATTTGATTTTAAACACTTAAAATATATACAAATATATTACAATACAGTTTATCACTTTAGACGTGCCTCTACAAGTTCTACTGACTGAAAAGACACCTAGCTTAAGCCGACAAAAACACCACTCACTAGTGATTTAGGAACTAGGAAAAGAGTCGGCACTAAAAAGGTCTGCACTGCAAAATTTTGTTTAAAAACTCACATAGTTTAGTTTTTAGAGTGTTTTTTTTAATATTAATTTACTTTAATATATCTTAGATTGATAATAAAATGGGCTAATATTACTTATCTTTATTGCAATTATTCTGGTAACATATGGGAAGATAATATGTCTCTGTAAGTTTCTATTAACATACAACAAGTACTACAAAAGCCATACAAACTAAACACATTTTAAAACTTTGGAGTACACCTTTCAACACAAAATGCTTTCAGTTAGGGTAACAAGCTGTTAGGTGGTTTAGGCCAGGGGGGGTTACAGAGACAAATGACGGGATTGGACGACACCTGATGTATATTCATGAGGAACAGTGTCACTGGTCTTATACCACGTTTTTCCTTCACCTCTTCGTTCTATTATTTTGTAACCTAACAAATACTAGTTAGTTAGCATCAGAATCATTTTCAAGCTAAGATTTTAGCAGCAGTTTATACTTCCAGTACTAAACAACCTTTAATTTTACTCTTAAGAGGACATTGAAGATGGCGGCCATATTGGATGTATACTCAATAAGATCCGTTAAACAGAAGGGACAATATATCGTTTATTTTTTATCAGAAAAATATGATTCATAACTAAAATGAAAGGTGTCTTGATTATATATATGCTGTTGATGAGCGAAGTTTTTCACCTAATCTGTATATTTTAAAAAAATTATTAAAAACTGATTCTTATTACGATTTTAAGTTATTCTGTCAAAATAATTCTGTTTATAAAACAATTTGACAAAAGTGTAACGAACACATTTTTTACCAAGAGACATTTCCATCACAAATTGTCTGTGGAATGGTCACTGGTTAGCCTACGATCAGCTGGCCTGTTACAAAACACATCTTTTGTTAGTGAGATTTTTGTTTTCCTGTTTTTACCTTCTAAAATTTGAAAGTTTTAAAATATTAAGGTTATACTTATTTTTTTAAATATTAACTCAGGCCTACGCACAGGCCCCTGCCCATGTAGGCCTACTCCTGTTATCTGGCATCTACAACTATACAAATTCATGTAATTTTGGTTTTTTTATTGCTTTTTTTGATGGATTTATGTATGTTTACTGCACTTTGCAAGGTGGGCTATTTATAGATTTAAATATTTGCGTGATATTATTACCTTGTACCCGTTTGATGTTGTTTTGGAATAAACACATTTGTTATTCATTCATTATTCAAAAATAAAACTGACCCTCTATCCAGAGTGTAGGAATACACTTCTTGGCGGGCACTTTAAATGATAAATATAATAAAAATAACTGTATTATTCAGACACTTTATTCTACCAACCACACTGTTTTTACTCACGTGATAGCACCGAGGAGCAATTTAGAACTAAAATTCAAGCCCAATCACGGTAGAAACTGTTTAGATCAGAACTATATATTCTTAGTACCGAATATGGAACTTATTCGGACACAGATTATTTACTTGGTTGGTTCCGAGTTTCACCACAACTTACGGCTGACCAGCAGCACCAATGACTCCAACTCTCAAGTGGGTAGCATGTCAATCTATGGAGCTGCAAAATAGTTATATTATAACTTAACTAATTCAAACTTTTACTTTAATTAAAACACTTAACTAGATTATTGCCTTTAACGGTATTTTTGACCATATATCGAAGTATTTTGTTAAATGTTTATTGCAAATGCTACGCTGATTAAAGTTCTGCTTGAAATTATTAATGTTACAGATAAAATACATGATTACTTCTACCTCCACAACTAACACCACAACAACATCAAAACAACACAACGTCCACTAGCGCTTCTACTTTTGATAGATCCAAACGTTATGTCAAATGTTTCAGTTCCTTCATCGTATGAAGAAAAGAAACAGTTTGCTACAGTACAAAAAATAACTGGTTGAAAAGACCACCACCGTCAATCTTAAAACAATTATAACACAACATATAATGTTTCAGTGTTTGTTTCTTAAGTATAAAGATTATAGTAACTCTAAAATAATACTTGAGGAGAATTTCATTATAATATTACATTCAAATTTATAATAGTAATAATACAGTCAACTGAATTTAGTTTAAAACAAATTAATACAAATGCCGATAAAGTGCATTAGCTACCAAAACAATTGTCATTGTTCAAAACATACAAGGACCGCCTGTCAGCAACGTCATGTTTGTGTCAATTTGATAAATGGTTGAGAGGACACTTGCATTGTGACTAATGGAGTTTTACTTTTTACACAATTTATGTTTGATATTCATCTCGTTGTTTGGTCTTTTTATAAGTTATACAAAATCTAGTCAACATCAAAACTCTGAATCAGATGTCAGTAGTCTACGGTTATCGTTTTGGATCTCGGGTTCAAAGCCCGGGATGTCACTACTATATATGTGTCCTAAAAATGCGCTTAGTACAATATATCTTACAAAACGTGCTCTGGCATAAAAATATAAACAACAACTCTTTATTTTCACTCAATATTTTCCATGGGATTCTTCTCAGGGTAACAATACGTAACTGAATTAATTCCAACCACTCTTTTTACCTTCACACATCTTGTAAAATGTTTTACCATACAACGCCTGACTTGGAATCCAGCTCCGAGTTACCGTGCTATTTAGAAATCAGTCACTTTTCCGGAACATGGAAATTTATAGTAATCTGAAGGTGCTCAGCACTCTTCTTTGATTCAATTTAACATGCACTTTTAGTTACACTTTAAAATAGATACTATTTGCTCGAGAACATCTACTGAAATACTTAAAATACTTGAGTTTTCTTAATCCTCACTGGTAAAACATAAAATGTAATGTATCTCGTATCACGGATTGAGCATTTTATTATAATTGTGTAACCTGTAGATAATGCAATTTATCGTAATATTGAAAACTAACTCGCTTTTTCACCTAAGCTAACTAAAGTTACATTTTAAAACTTCAAATATGGCTCGTAAAATTAAAGAAAATAAATTTCAAAAACACTTCTCTACATACGCAAAGATATTGTTTATATCAAAATACAACTTTTGTAATGTGTTCCAAATAACGCTAGTATACAGGACGAAAATGTTACCAAAAACACTTTTTTATCAATTCAATCAATTATTCTTGTACCCAGACCATGACTAAACTAAAATTGTACATGGGGGTTAGAATTCAATGAAGTATGAGGCTATAGCTAGATTTATATCCTGCGTACAAACTGGTGAAAAATGTGCAAAGAGAAAACACTATAAAGAGAATAAACATGTTACGTTAATAGCAAATAGCTAAAGAATGTCTGGTACACTGGAGTCTTAGTAGGTTCAACTGCTGGGACGGGGAGGATTGTCTTGTCACCACTTTTGCGTTGCATTCGTTGTTAATATTTTACTACATACTTGTGTAGGATAAATTTACAATGAAACGTTAAGTAAAATAATGAAGTTCCAATACATCGTTGTACTTAATAAACCTTTTTAAAAGTGAATTTCATTAGTAAATTGAACAAATATCTCCTCGTTTCATGATTTCAAAAATAAATCTTTCATTAGTATCTTTCAAAGAACAGTACACAATTTGTCTGTTATTGACAGCTTTGTGCTCTCTGTGTGACACGCTCTGTTACTGAGAATAGTCATTATTTGGGACTGTTTTTGGAGTAAGTTAGGAAAGTTACTGAATAAACATGGTAGGAATAGAGTAGTGATTTCAAATTTCAAACAAATTTTAAAAATGATTTCACAAAATATGTTCCCACTTTTACAAAAATGGAACCCGCTTTGGTTAATAACTGGTTACTAATTTGTAAAAGAATTTACTCTTTTTAATTCAATTGCGTAAAACAATTATATTTTAACAAGTAATAATTACCAAGTATATTATTACTAAATAATTCGGCCTATGTAGCCATTTAAGATGTATAAGAGCCAACACAAATTTTAAACAAACATAAAAAATTTTAAACTTTGCACAATAATTATCTGATGTCTGAATTTGAGTATTTTCTTATTTTACTTTTATTTTTGAAGATAACGATTAGTTAAATAAATAATTGTCATAGATAAAACTGGTTTTGGAAATTAGTTTGGTATCTTTAGTTCTGGTCGCGAATGTTCTAAATATGTAGGACCAATAACGTTGTTAAAGACCTAAGGATCTTCAACCGGTAACTATAATCAGACCCCTCAGTTTTTAGAGAGTTATTGATTTATTATTTTATATGTATATTTTGTTTCTTATTATATTGGGATTATGTCTCTTAAAATAAAAAAAAACTTATAAATTTAAAAGAAAACCTTGGAATGGATTGTAAAGTTTATTTGTATGTAAAATAATCAGTAATCAGGTACAGGGTGTGAACTAATAGTTCCGTGTGCAGATTTAAATATAAAAAATGCTTGCAATATTTGGGTTTATTATTGTCAGCACTAATTTCAATTGACTATCTGTTAGAGGCTAAGTATAAGAAGTAGAGAATAATGTTTTTAATAGCATTTATCTTGGTGTATGACCTATCACTTTTATTTGGAGTCATAAACTACATCAGTTGTGCTGTGAAGCAATTCAAAATCAATTTAAACTACTATAAACTGGTAGTAATGTTTGAAAGACAGGTTATTATTTTCTGGGAGAAATATACGGTCATTATTATCTCACCGTACTGTAATTGTGCAAAGTAAATAGATAAGTACTAATTAAAGAAAATAATATAGAATAAAGTAATACAACATTAATAAAAATATGATTTTAAAATAAATCAAACAAAGACGATCTCGGAGATATTTATTGTTGTATTGATTAAAAATAGTGTTCATTACTTTCAGACAAAACAATCGATCATGATGAGAGTTGGGGCCATCACACTTATATATAAATTTGTCGTATTTTTCAATTTTGTAATATCCTCACTCCCTGAATTTGTTCCTAATTAATAATTCCAATATAACCATCTGTTTAGTTTAGTTATGTTTTCTGACCAGATTTTTTTTATCTAGACCCCTTTGTTAATTTGTATTACGACAACAAATTTGTTCTATAATTTTTCACACTGTTTATATTTTCTTATATTGGAATAAGTATAATTCAATCTTATATGTTGGTTGTTGATTTATATTAAAACGTGTATCTTTTTTATAATGGTGTAATGTAAAGTTGAAAGTGCTTCGAAATCCCTCGAACTAAATGAGTTAATGACCTCTACTCCATCAACCATGAAAATGAACTTAGACATGACATCCATCACTTCAAGAATATGACTTTTCAATAAATGTCGACCCATACAAAAACCATTAACTTTGGTAATATAAATTCCTGTAAAAATGGTGAGTTATTTCTAATTGCAGTGAAATAAAACTATTTGTTACTGTTGTAAAAACTTTATAATTGTTTTAGTGAATTTAACATTGGTCTAATAAAGCAACCAGCTTTCCCTTGTCATTTAAATATTTGTATAACTATCTTCGTTCTTAAATAATTAATCAATATGCCCTAATAGATAATTGTTATGCTACATTCTACGTTATGTTTATTTTCCTAGTTTGTTCCATGCATTATGGAACTGGTCCTTAAATAGCCTACATCCCTTTCCAAAAGATTTAAAATAATTTTGACACACTCACATATTAAACAAATAATTTACTTTTATACTACAGAATTTTAAATATTCTTTATTTACATTTTATGTTTTGAATTATACTTATTTAATCCTTATTTAATTATACTGACTATTGTATAACATTGTTTGCTTGTATTTATTTTATATGTTTACTATTAATAGTATTCCATTTGCTTATGTTATTGGGTACTGTAATTTAAGAGAGTTCATTATCTTAACCAAAGGAATATTTGCTTAAAGTAAAATAAAAAATAGAATTTCCAACGAATTTTTAAATTTCAAATATTTTAAAATATAAACAAAAATAAAATTATATTACTAAACTCAACACTTTTTATAAACAAAATAAGTTTAAAATTACGCAAATTTATCATTAAGTACGTACCAAAAATACCTTACAGCAGTGCAAAAGAGTTTTTTATAGCATTCAACTAAAACAACCCTTGAGTGTTTAATTTAGCACAAATATAGCCCGTACAACAATACAGGGACGTTGAAGGTTGCAACTCGTGGATATGCTACCTTTCAAACAACGGGAGTAATAAGCCGAGTTTAGTATTTGTCTTGCTGATTAAATTTCCTAGGTTATAAAGCTTACATTACTGTATCACTTACAAGTTGATTACAACTGCATAGTAATGTTTCACCTTCCAAAGCCACAAATTATTTTGATACTGTCACAAATGTACGACAACTGGCCAAAAGTGTCATCTGGCCAATTCTACCGTCGCTGGTCAAAAGTGTCAACTGGCCAATTCTACCAAAAGTGGAGGGCGTGAAAACTGTAACTAAAAATATGAAATATGAATATAAAAAATATAAATTGAGCCGTCTACTCCCTATTATAAGCTATTTACAAATATTAATAGATGTAATAAATTAATTATATAACCGTTTGTGTTGCTAAACTATATACAAGTTGTTTTACGTAACATAATATTATGCGTAAATGGCTGAATCTTGTACTTTCTCTCTGTTTTTCGTACATAGCGAACAGATTTGTGATGCTAATTCATGTTATATTATACCACAAGATAATAAACATCAATCCAAATTGTTTGAAACTAGGAAGTGGTGTGTATCTAGGTGCAACATCAGGAACTCCAACATCTTCACAAAACCTACTTCTTGTGTAAAGGCAGCATAAAAACAAATATTTCCACTAAAACCAAAGCCGACATTTTAACGAAAAGTTTCTCCACATACTATGAACGTAAAGCGAATAAAAGTAAAAAGGAACGCCCAACGGATATAGTCACAGCTGCGACTCCACATTATACTTTCTAAATCGCTCCAAACGTTAACGAAAATCGCGACACTTCAAAACTGTATATTAATGTTGACTATCAAGGGTTGTATCAAGGCTTGGTATTGTTCTTTTTCTGTTGTCTCTCATTTGATTCCTTTGCACGCCTTTGCTTTGTTCTTTTGTTCATTTCAGATATTTTGTGGTGTGACATGATTTTTTCTCATAATATTTTACTTCTAGAGTGTATTAGGTTATCAGCCTGTTTATTACTATGATGTCAAGGATAAAGAAAAAATTACTGGTTGGGCCAGTTTAAGTAGATTTCGCTGATAAAAAAATGAAACGAAATACGGAAAAAACAAGTACTTATTAAAGAATAGTTGAGAATTGTTAATATAATTGAAATCGGATAAAAAATGCGACTGCTAGAGTGCAAACACACACACACACACATATACTGTATATATTATTAGAAAATTCACTAATAATAACAACATTAGTAGATTTCAGCAGTGGTTACTACAAAATTAAGGCATGTTTACATGAATTAGGTTTTAAGTACAAACAAGTATTTTTTAAGTAAATAATATCAAATTAAGTTAGTATCTTATGTTTCGTAAACGAAAAGCTTATTTATAAAACCGACAACCATACCTTACACTTGGAAGACATATAATAACTACAGCATCTATAAAAGGTGTATTTCTTCTCATGATTATTCTTGTAAGTAAAATAGTTTCTTTCTTTCTTTACTAATATTCTGACTGTCAAATTCTATGTTTTAGCGAATTTCCCCTATAGGAAAGAAGCTATTACCGTAGTCGGCATGGTAAGACCTAGGCCCGGGACCGTGATAACATTTCGTTTTGAGCTCCCCAGACCCCAAAAACACCATTCGTTCGAAACTGTATATAAATAAATAAATAAATATGTGTGTGTGTGTGTGTGTGTGTGTGTGTGTGTGTGTGTGTGTGTGTGTGTGTGTGTGTGTCCGTGAGCACGATAACTCTCGTAAAAATTATCCGATTTTGATGAAATTTGGTATAAACGTGTAAAGCAGCATTAATGAATTTAAGTTTGAAAACCAGATAAATCGACCTATTCGAAGAGGTATTTTGGGGGGTTTTGTACCCCAAAAATGGTTTTTTTGAGTATTTTACATGTAATTTTAGAAAAAGTCAAATTTTATTTATTTTTTATTAGAATCAGGTTAAATAGACGCACAATTTGGTGTATTGATGATTGCTGTACGTCCAATGGTTACAGAGATATTGAAAGTACTAAACACAGTACGTTGTTCAATGTTATTCTTATGGAGAATAAGAAAAATTTTATATCTCGCTTATTTATCAACTTATCCTGATGAAACTTGGTATATTGCTTCATATTGTTGTAGTATTGATATTGATATTTACACTAAAAAAAATGTTTTTGGCTGATAGTTCCCGTAGCAGCAAACCTGCGTACTCAGCTCCCATGTTATTCTTATGGAGAGTAAGTAACGTGTTATCTCCGTTAATTTTTAACATAAATTAATAATACCCCCGTAGCAGCAAACCTGCATACTCAGCGAATTCCCAATGCATATGTATGTATATTAATACCACATAAAGCCACATACCAAGTTTCATCAATATACATTCCTAAATCAACGATTTATGACATTTTAATTATTCTCCATAAGAATAACATGGCGGCTGAGTATGCAGGTTTGCTGAAGCAAGGAGCACAACAAATAGGGTCTTATACAAATATCAATATAACTCATGTAGGTAAAGCCATATACCAAATTTCATTAATTTATTTTCATAATGAAGGGAGATAACACGTTACTTATTCTCCATAAGAATCACATGGGGCCGAGTACGCGCTAAGGGAGCCATTGGTAAAAAAATTGTTTTTTGAGCAAATATCAATGGTCCACAACCAGATGAAGTCTTATACCAAGTTTCGTCAGTATACGTTCATAAATAAGCGAGATATAAAATTTGTATTTTCCTCCATAAGAATAACATTAGACAACGTACTGTGTTTAGCACTTTCAATATCTCGGTAACCAATTGACGTAGAGAAATGATCAAAATACCAAATTGTGTGTTTTTTTAAGCTGAATCCAATGGTAAAAACTAAAGTTTGACAATTTTCAAAATTATATGTAAAGAATTTGAAAAACCCATTTTTGGGGTACAAAACCCCCCCAAAATACCCCTTCGGATTGAGCGATCTGGCTGGTTTTCGAACTTAAAGTAATAAATGTTGCTTTACACGTTTATAGCAAATTTCATCAAAATCGGATAATTTTGACGACAGTTATCGTGCTCACGGACACACACACACACACACACACACACACACACACACACACACACACACACACACACACACACACACACACATATATATATATATATATACAGTTTCGAACGAATGGTGTTTTTGGGGTCTGGGGACCTCAAAACGAAAATTTATCGTGGTCCCGGGCCTAGGTATTACCATGCCGACTACGGTAATAGCTTCTTCCCTATAGGGGAAATTCGCTAAAATTTGGTATTTGGCTTTACCTACTTGAGTTATATTGATATTTGTATAAAACCCCATTTGTTGTGTTCCTTGCTTTAGCAAACCTGCATACTCAGCCACCATGTTATTCTTATGGAGAATAATTAAAATGTCATAAATTGTTTATTTATGAATGTGTATTGATGATACTTGGTATGTGGTTTTATGTGGTATTAAGATACATATATATGCATTGGAAATTCGCTGAGTACGCAGGTTTGCTGCTACGGGGTATTTATACTCATATTTAGTATAGAACCACTTTCCTATCGTAACCGATAATTTTATATTTTATAGAGGTATTTATTCTTTTAGCCACTACCATGTTTTAACTTAGTCTCCTGGTTTTTAACGCTTCTTCATTAAAATAAAATTGTGTATTTGTTTTACTCTTTACTACATTAGTCTTAAGTATTTTAATAAATACAATAAGTGTGTTTTTTATAAATTCAATTTGATTTGTATTTATTTTTCTTAATTTTCCATAAATTCAAGTCACAAAACACATATAACCGAAGTAAAATAGACAATAATATTATTATATTATGTAAATTGTTTACTTATACTAATAAATCAAAACGAGGCAAACCATCAACTGAAATTATTAAATTCAGAAATTACTTGTCCAAGACAAACAACAACAAAAAAACACCATTTTTTTTTTGTTGTCATTAAAATTCCAACATGAGACAAAAAAGAATTCAGCTTCTCGAAGAGTCATGTTCAAGATGCGGTGATCATATCGGACGGTTTGACATTACAATAACTTGGTGATAAGTTTTAAATGTTTCTACAAAGTAAAACATAATAAATCCCATTTGAGAAACAATAACATCAATTCGTTAAATTTATGTATTAGGGCTCAAATATTTATGCAAAATATGTAAATTTTTAGCTCATATTTCCCATTTATTTGACGATGGTTATTAAAAGACCTCATCCTACAGTTTGAAATTAGATGGAAAATGTTCTCTGAGAAGTGACTGTATATTATAAATGTTTCTGGGTAAGGTTAAAGAAAATAATGTAATATCAATATTGGACCAAAACGAGCCCAAAAAACGGAGTGACACGTAGCAAAGTTTTGGTTACCTGGATTCTGAATTAATCTTAATTAATACTTTGTTTTACTCATAGTTATATAATCTTGCCATTATAATGTGCGATGCATACGTAATGCTTACGATGTAATAACAATCATGAGAGCTATTTGATTGCAGCCTACAGCCATTGAACACGATGGCTCAATTACAGTAAGTCGCCTGAAGGATAATAGGCTACTGAGCTAGCTTGTATTATGTTTACATTCATAAATTGGATTATGGCATTAATATTGATTATGGTATGGAGGATGGAAAGAAACGTGCATATCATAACCACAGGAAGACTCGCATTTATGAAACAAAAACACACCTCGGTTTCAAAAGTATTGGTTACCCCTTCCGTGCGGCGTACTGCAATGGACCGCAGGATTTCACTACACAGTGGATACGTAAGCCCTTAAATTACAGTTTAAAAATTACTTTAAGAAGACAGATATATCTACTTGTGTATTTTTCATTTCTTTAATCGATTTATATTTACAAGCTACTTTAAGTGTACAAAAAACGTATTTTCTTTAAACTAAAATAACTTAAGAAAGAAATATGATTTATAAAATATACAACTTAAAAACTAGCATTAATAGCGATGCTATATAGTATTTAGAAATCCTCTTTAGATCGTGTTGATAAGATAGTTATTGTAAACTTACCTTTGTGCGTATTGAAAACTCATTTCTCCAATCTAAACATTATATTGTCACGCGGTAAGCACATTTTTCGAAAGGGTATATTTCCTATATTAAATCAGTAACACGATAATTTCAACACGAAGGAGATCAAACAGTTCAAGGTTCTATTTCGAAATAGGTTACAACAAAATAATTTTACTTTGTTTTGTTTGTCGGGCTTAGACATTTGCTCATAAAATTTGTTTGAAGTTATCAGTCCAAACCTTTTAGATACTTGCAGGTACCCCGTGAATTTAACTAATAAACTATTGCACCGCAACCCCTAGAAATTTTACTCCAACGCTAGAGAGGAACCCAACAAATACAAAATACCGAAATTGCTTTAATGGTATAGTATTTGTAATGACCATTTATTATAAAAGGCCTATATATGGCTTTATAAACATAATACAATTAAAAAAAATACTAAAATATTTATAATTTATGGACGCAGTGGATATAATAAAGGTATAAACCTACTCAAAAATTGTAAAACTATTGTATATACAATTTTTAATTTGGGCTGTTGTATAAGGCACATGGTGGCACCATTCCCTTCCACAAAAGGGTCATCGGCAGTTACAATTTATAATCCTTAAAAACCCCGTTTTATTACCCCTGAACCACTATATAAAAAAAACATACATTCACCTTCAAAAAGAGTGCAAAATACTTTTACTTAAATAAGGATTTCTTAAATTATAATTCGAGGAAGAGTGATTAATGCAATACTTTAAATCATATGTTTAGTAGTTAGGTAAGTTGTCTTAAGGGGAATCGTTAATTTTGTAATTTAACCTTTACTGATCATTGTCTGTTGATTGGCATACTAAGCTACTTAAGATGTTCAAAAGTAATTACAGGGTTCAGAGGGGAGAAGGATTTTACCAACCACTAACTGCCTCATGAATATGCATCTCTTTGCAAAGGCCCGAGGAGGACATATAGGTTTGCGGCCTTTATAAAGCAGGACTGCTGATCGATTGCAGGATATTGTCGGAATGCCAGTGACACATTCCACTCATTATTACATTCCTCTAACCTCTGAACTGTGCTTTTCTGTTCTTCACATTGGATTTCACAGTAGTAATGACTGATAAATGTTGTAGATAATGTTGACTCAAGATTAATGCCATCGATATATAGTTAAAGAAGCTGGCGTTTGATTCTCGGAATGATTCCGAGACAACCACTCAATGGATTTTAATGATTCTTTTTTTGTAAGAAAGATAAATCTTAATTGAAAGTATTGCTGAAGCCATCAATTAAATTGAAGCTTTGGATCTTTTAAAAACTTGGCTTTAATTTGTAATAAGTCTAATAGCCGACGGTTACATTTTAAGTTGATTTTAATGTGCTTCTATAACGAGTAAAAAAACAGCCGTAAAAGATTCAACCATGACTGGGATGGTTTGTGAACATAAGGGTAATAGAGTGAACATCACAATATATATTAAAACAGACCGGTGGGTTTTGCAAGATATGAGTGCAACCACTTGGCAGATTAAACTATTATTTGAAAGAGGACATTAATTTAAGCAGAAGAAAGTATAATTTGTCTAGGATTCTACTTTTCAACTAATTTTATTTTAGTTTCTAAAAGTCTAAGCTTTATAAATTAGCCCGTATTATGTTCATTTTTATGATTGGCTTACTTTAAGGATATGATCGGAATCTAGAAAATGCAACTAAAAAATAATAAGAATATCTTATTGTAGTTTGATGTGTATTACAGTTTTCATTGAATAACATTGTGCAGGGAGAATTAAAAGGGATTGAAATGAACTGTAACTATTTATTTGTGTAGTAGATACAAAATATCAATATCAACCAATACCAATATAATCAGTATGAATATATCTTATGCTGTTTCATATTGTGTGTATATTACTCAAGAAAAGCGTTAAACTGAGACTATAAAAGGATAGAAAATTAGTGAACTGCAATTTATACATCAGAAAGGCCTTAATATTGAAGACGTTATCTATGCAGAGTGATAATTAAGTTTAATTTTTGAAAAATTAATCACTTTTCTTTTCAGACTTTGAAATATCAGAACAGAACAGTTTAAATGGTAAATGTTTTTAATTATTTACAACTCATACAAAGACAAGCGAATGCGCTTAGACGAGACAATGACAAATGAGCGAAGTAAAATAAATACACTCAACGGCGAATATAAGCTGAGCTTGAAAGGCAATGAGCATTTCAAACACTTAGCCCATTTTGAATGTTAATAATAAAATAAAATACGCTTTTTGACCTCAATAAAGGTAATTTCACTTACCATAAAGAGCATTGATACGGAAGGTGTTAGGGTAAATTTCACCTCCATTGTCCATCATACGTAGTAAGAGTATGCATAATATTTGAATTATATTTAATCTATTACCTTTACGGTAACTAGGTGGGAGAGGCAGTGACGAGCACCTAGTAGTATTTGAAAATTCGTAGTAAATCCGATAGCTCCTAACAAATACGATAACCATTTTTTAAGTCCATAATAAGCCTATATACATAAATACGAATAATAATACTATAATATTAATAACCATAGAGCGACCAAGTGTTATTATAGATTCTGTTTTACAGATAAATGGAAAAGGAAATTAAACTTAGAAAAATGATTAAGTACCCATTAAGTTAGTTATAATACATATTTGAAACCAAACAATAGTGATCTAATAATAATTCATGTTATTAAAACTCATTTTCTTATATTCTTGTATGTTCTGAATATATATGAATGACTGAATGACCAGCATTCTATTTCACACGCACTTACCACTTGCGGCAGTAATCAAAATTCTAAATTATTTAGATTAACATTGTATAAATGGAAATACATAATCATTAAGTAAAACTAGATTGTTTACAGTTCTTTGACGAATAGATTTAGACACACCAATCTTGGTAGATTATTTAACTTTATTATCAATGCGTATTTTGTTTCAATAGTTACTCAGTTAATATTTTCCAATTCTCTGCTATCATTATAACTACTGTCATATTCTTACGAAAACAACTTTATTATTGATGTTGAGCCAAATTAATAAATATAACATTAGATTGACGGGCCAATCAATTTGATCCCTTAAACACGAAGTAATAGAAATGTAATAGGAATTGTTACTGTTGTCTCTAATGCTTTTATAATAAAAAAGCGTTAAGAACTCAAATATTTAGAAATTATTTTCAGCTGTGTTCTGGGATTTTTAATAGTAAAATGAAAAATTTAAATGAGGGTGGTAAATTTTTTGGTATTGAGCTGCAGATTAGGGAAATGAACCATTGTCAACAATTGTTATTCACGGGGGAACTATCCTGTTACATGAAATATTGCTGAGAAAGCCAAATGAAAAATTATTATTTTACCTAAATTTAAAGCCACGAACTACTTACTGAAGGTATTTTAGCGGATTTCCCCTAGAGGGACGAAGCATGGTATTACTTCAGCCCTACACCATAATACAGTTTTGTTTTGAGGCTCCCAGGAGCTAAAAAAACTCAATTATTTATAGTGTTTATTTATGTATAAACCTATTTACATTAAGTGACATTAACATTTTACAAGGACATTCCTGCAATCATACAATTTCAGATTTTTAGGGCATACCATTTTTGTTAGATAATGTTAAAACTTAATCATATAAACATGATATCTGGAAGTAAAAACTATTTATTATGGAGATTTAATTACTACCCCTACATCTGATATGTGATTTTAGAGAGATTTGTTAGTTTAACAGCGGCCATAAGTATACACTAATTGAGGTTAAATCGCCTCGGATCCAAAATAGTGGTAAAAAAAAATATAAATAGTTATTTTTACACTTTGTTATGAAAATAAGTCCCGGACAGCAAAATTGAATAGTTCCGGACATTTTTGGACAAAGTCTATGTATTTTTATCTAGTCTATTTGGTTATATTCCATAAGATAGGGCCATATTAGGAGTTATCTTCATCTGTAACAGTATTATAACAACCTAAGACTTAAACAAAAAACTTAATTTAGTCACGAGAAAAGTAGTGTATTATAGAAGTCTGATTCTGTATTCTTTATTTTTAATACAAAGAAATAGTATCAACCTGGAATGATTTATACATATAATATTCTGCCAAAGTTAGAAAGAATGTTAATATTTTCTACATATTAGCTTTTGGTTTTGTAATAAATAAATAATGTAAACTATATGACTATTTGTTTAACTATGTTTTACCATCAAATTGAAAAATCTTAAACCAAAAATTAATCATTCGAAAAGCATCCAGGCAGTGCTTGCAAATATGTGGGGTGAAATAAATCTTAAAGCTATTTTAGTTAATTTACGCTTTAATGTTTCCCAACGTCGACGCGAAAAGCAGGCATCAAATATAATTTTGAAGAAGCTCGAATGATTATGTTATACTTCGAAAGCATAAAGATTTCACTGTCAGTAGAAGAAAATATGGAGAAGCATATGTGATAGCATTAAAATAATTAAAAAAACACGTAAAGCGGATGGGATTGACTAAAATATTTTAGAGAATGAACCAAAATATTATCACTTTATTGATTGTAGTGATTGTAAGAATTTGTTATACAATATTTGTTTTACATTAGCATACGTTTAAATGTGCAAACTAACAGGTAAAACCCTTCGATTAAACAAATTTGCGTGGTGAATGATAAGGCTTAGTTTTTACTTGCATACAGTTCAAGGATTTGTTATATCGTTAGATGAACCTTAAAGCAATTTATTAAATGCTCAATTTTGTAGACATATATCTTAAAAGCTATAGACTTCAGATCTATTTTATTACAACAAATAAAATGTTGGAAGGTGCTTAAGACGAGTTATTTAGTAAAAATAAACTCAAGTATTTATCGATCTCAGAACCCATCGTAAAACATAAATCATCCAGGTTCCTTACTCCGAACCGGTTATTACTGTGTTGTAATATATTTGCCTATTAAACGTTGTATTTGGTTACAATACTTTACATGACGACGCAAATATTATATATTTCTGTCTGTAGCTATTTGTTTATTTGTTACATTTTGTTGTTTGTCTACGCCATGACTAACAATGGTTCATTGTGAATAAGTTACTAGATCTATGATGTACAAACAAATGTAATTTGTTGTGTGTTTTTGTGGCACATTTGTTAACCACGCTTTTGTACAATAATATAACTATGGTATGTTTTCAAACTGTATGGAAACGATTTGATACGTATACTAATAATTTTAAAACTAACATTAACGTGAACAATCAACTGGAATTTGCAAACAATATTATTCAATTGAGAATAAAAATAGCTACTCAGCAATTATCAGTCAGCAGTTTGCAAGCCGCTTCAAAAACTGGGTTTACCGATTTAATTATAGCTGAAACACAAATTATCATGATGAGCACTTATTGGTAGCGTTCTTATCTCATCATTATTTTTTTTTAGCTCTTCACTTTGCTACAGGTAATCAAACAATAAAACTTATTCTTTTGTTTGCAGCTTAGGTTTTGATTTAACAAATCTACTAATGTAATTGATATAGGTGCCTATGTACTGCTTTCTTCAAAATTTCCCTTGTCATCCTTGGATAAAAGTAAGCTTACCTAAATGCATATAATAGGATTTTGAAAGTAAGAAGTACATGTCAGTTTTCTTGTTGCTTTTATTTTTTTTGATGCGGTGCAAGCTTAATTGTAATGACTACAACGTACGAATTACATATTAATGTGAATTTTGCCTCTCGATAAAATTCGAAACACTATTTTAGCTTTGTATGGTTTTCTGCCAAAGTGGAATATAGCAACAGTTTTTAAGACATTCGATTCCTGCAAGCCACTGAAAATTTGTCATGGCCATATAATCTAAAATTTGTCTATGCAGGACGACTTTTATCAATTTAATTTTGTAAGTGATTCTAAACCGGACGTGACTTACCGGACGTGTAGCTCAGAGGTAAAGTGTCTGACTAGCAAGTCAGACGTCGCCGGTTCGATCACGGTCCCAGCCGACTCCTGTAAGATCATGAGCGGTCACCTCTGGCTTGCCCATGTGACTAATGCCGTTATGGTACCTTGCTGTCTTTAGTTCACCACACAGGTCAATGGTGACGGAGAGTTATGATTAAAAAAAAAACAGGCTTTCCACATACGGTAACCAACTTAATACTTCCCATCCTGTCAGTTTATGTATTTAAGTAAGATTGTCATTCACTTATTATCTACATATTAAATTTGTAATAATCTAATAAACACTTGATATGAAATTTTACCAAGAGGTTATAATAAAGGCATGTATAAAAAACTACGCAGGCAATTAAAAATTCAAAAGAATGTTGTTATATTCTGTTCAGACTAATTATGTTTAAATTATTGATACAATAAAATATACAGCAGTTTAATAGTTTAGTACACATATTGTTAATTCATGTCTAACTGAGTAAGGAATTTAACACTTCACATTAAAGTATGCCTTCAATTTTGTATCTGAGTTAAACCACATTTAAGTTGCCATTTCCAGGTTATGACAACATAAAAGCTTTTGTCTGTAAACTTTGATTTCCCTCCTGAGACTGTACTTGAGCGGTGAGAATAAAACATATTTGGTCTTTTCAAGTTTCCAATCTCTCAGCAGGAAATTATTTGTATTTTTATTCAACACAGTTTCACAGTTGCTACATTTTATTATTCAGTTATTTACAACTTAAAATATGAAAACTTCATTGATGTAGAATTCACATTCGCAATTTGTCTGCCTATTATATTCTTCTAAAATTTTAAATTACTATGTCTTTATTTATATTTTTCAAATATGAGGGTATAAACGTGTAAAACCTTCATAAAAATATCGTTACTTTGGCATCTGCAAAATAGTAAATTTTCGACGAAGAAGTTTTTAATATATATATATTTTTTAATTCGTAGCACATTCCCACGAGTTGGACGGTAGTTTAATCTTTTTCCGCCACTCCCACGCGGGCTTCGTCTGTGGGTTGAAACTGTTATATCGAAGACCATAGTGCTTCGTTGGGTATAACTGTTCCAATAAATATGTTAAAAGATTTGCTTCAAATTAACATATATATTTATACATATTTAATAACATAACATATATAACATAATCTATAACATACATATTTATAGATTTATTTAAATACGCAAAATAGTGTTGGAATCCCAGTTACAAATAACTGTATTGTTTAGGATTTAACTTTGTTTTATCATCATTTTAATTTCCTGCTTTTTGTATTGCACTGAAAGGTGTTCTACGCAGATAGTACCCGAGAAGATATTTCAATTGAGTACAATTTATTGAAAGTATCTGCAGTATCCAGTATACTACTATCATTAAAGATGCAATTAAAAATACTAATACTATTAAAAATTCATTGTTTTAATGTGAATACTCCCATACAAAGTACTTTGTGGTACCTGGACCTAGACTCCATTTTCCATGGGGAATTCAATGAGATATTCCATGTTACTAGTATTATTAGTAGTATTAGTAATATGATTGCACTGGATGTCTTTCAATGATTTCTTTCTACCAGTTGGCACTCCTTTCTGGCTTCCTGGGAGTGCTCCTAAACCAGTGCGGTTTGTCACTGGGCTGGAGCGGAGGCAGTTGTGAGCTTGCTCTACTGGGGGGAGTCTGTGAGGAAGTGTCTGAAGTTAGCCACTTCGTGTCCTGACTAGGGAGTGCGCCATGGATCCAAGGTGTCCGTGCCAGCATTGGTCGACCCCCGGCACGTCCGTTTACTGGTGCCGGGCAAACGGAGGCCGGGCCTGAGGGAACTCTGGGCCGCCCTATGTCGCACGATGCGCTAATGACCAAAACGCGTAGACACCACCGTCAATTTGAGTGAGCAGAGAACATAAACAGGCAAAGAAAATACCTCAGATCCAAATTTTCTTACCGTCGCGCAATTACGGCGTGGCAGCCTGACAAGCATAAAGGGCAGTGAGTTCAGTCATTCCACTGCGCTTGACCCAGAGTTATGTAAGAAAGACTGGAAGATTGTCCTCCAAATCCAAAAAGAAGCGGAGGAAATACTCTCCCAGAAAGATTCCTATTGAAGGACACGGCCAAGGTGTGCACGGTCCAGAAGAACGTCATAAACACGGGAAGGACGGTATTCCCCTCCTCGTCTGTCTGGCAGTCTGAAGAATCTGCGTAAAAAAGAGGCCCAGGCTCAGGACACTCTACGTTCGACCCTCAACTCGGTTGAAGAGGCAAGAGCACGCAGAAAATGGTACCAGTCGCTAATATGAGGACGCCTGTTAAAGGATGCCATCCTTGTGAGCAGGAGCCTCAGACAAGTGGGAGCGGAGCCCGAGTGAGAGCTCCAGGGATCAGCTCTCTGCTACCTCTGGAGTGAGCTCCAGCCAGGGAAAAAGGCCAACCACATCACTGGTCCCTGGCATGCCACGTTTTTAGGCTTACCCTGGAAAAGGCTAAAAATTAAAAAAGCGACTGCTAAAAGAAGCGCTATCGAAGAACAGAAAGTAGTTACTTTCTACCAGCACTGTGGATGTCAGCACGCCGAATCAGCAGAAGGGGGCTCTCCCCCCAAAGAAATGTGACAAACAATTTCGGGGAGAGAAAAGCTTGGCATGGAACGATGAGTTTAGTGGGTAGACCTTCGGCCAGTCCCACAATTCGTCCAAATTGGATTCCCACCTCCTTATGATAAAAATACGATTCCACTGTTATTTATAAAAGTCATTGACAAAAATATCCGATTAGACAGTGGTAATATGCATACATATTCACAGAAAATTATTTCAGTCATGAAATGATAGTACTGCAAACTTAAAAGTATCAAGAGATACTGTATAATAAGTAAGAGTGGTCAAATATATTATACATAATAATATTTTTCGTTCCTTCTTATTTTTTTAGTAATCCATCCACTTTTGTTAAAAACATAACTATATATTTAATAGAAATGGTTTTGAAAAATAACACTCAAGGTAAAGAAATATCAATTTTTAACTGTTACTTCAAATCAGAATCACTCCAAAGTTAATACAAACCAACATTTCTTTTGAAAATATTTCATTCAGACCGTTACATTTGTTTGTTATTTACAGAATAAATAAAGCCCGGAGAAGGAATATTTGCAACAGAAGAAGGAGTCTTGGTTTAAATCCCTTCAAGCGGTGAAAATAAGGATCATCGCTTGTAAGATTCTAGCTGAGCCATGCAATTATCTGCATGACTTACTTTATTGTTATTCTTAGTTCTGGTATTTAATTGATACACTTTTAAACACGCTGAAATCGGTTTTAATTCGGTTTTGTTTTACTTATATAATTGTTAGAATTGATTTATGGTTTATTATTGAAATGGATATTTACATATTACTGCTCATTTCTTGCCTTATAATTATAACCCATATATTTTGGTTTGCCAGTGGTTAAATAAAGAGAGAGCTGTACTTATTACTGCAAATTACTTTCCTGGTAATCTAACAAATAACTTCAGTTAAATACTGCAATTATAAATTATAAAAAATTCGAAACGATTAACTTTTTGTGAACCACATTGCTTTGCAAAATGAAGGAAAATTAGTTTATCTACAAAATGTGATCTTACCATTTTTATTCTATCTTTAAAAGTTTACTAGATTATTGATATTTTATTTGACATATGATAACATTTTAATTTATCCGCACAAAATTTCAATGCCAGAGTTTGAAACAGTTTTTATTTCTTTAATTACTACAACAATCTATAAAAAGTAATTGGTTTATTTAACACTGGCTGGTACCAAACTCGAGTTTGCTCAGGTTTTGCTTGAATACTGATAGAGATACTGATAGTATGCAAGTCAGTATACCGTTTCTTACTTATCCCTAAATCTGAAAATCTAAGATATTGTGAAAAACGTTATAGGTTTTACATTCCTAGAGGTTTAGGCCTGAACTTCAGAGATAACAAGTAAATACCCAATGCAAATGTGGAATTTGACCCTTTAAAGAAACAGAGTTGTAAAATAGTCATGAATCACGCATAGTTTAGAGAAGCTTTATTTGCAATTGGTTTTTAGAGAATACATGATTTAATCAGCTGAAATAGCAGTAACTAAGTTTTATTTTCCTGAGAATTTAAAATCAATAGAGAGATGAATATTATACGATAAATATTTAGTTATTTCTTATACTAATACCCAGGATAGTATAAAGTTAATTGGAAATAACAATTATAATTATTATAAAGTTGAAATGTATTAATTTAATTTAAAAATCATTAAACTAATTTTCTTGACACGCTCTCCCCAGACAACCAAATATTTGCCTAGACAACCAGACGACTTTATAAATATGAAACGGGACAACTTAAAACATGTCAAACAGCAGCAAAGCAAAAGCAATAAAAACAACCATTTAACGTTACCGATTATCGTTATTCATGGATTATCAGTAAAAGTGGTCAGAACCGGGCTCAATACAATCAGTGGGATTGAGTAGACAATATTTGTTTATTAAACCACGTTATATTACAATATCCGTATATTGTTACAAGTTATAAAAATCTGCGTTTATAATAGTTAATTACTATAAGACAACGTACTGAGTTTATTTAATTTACGTTTGATTTAATTTATCGGGAAATATTTATGCTGTAATGCTAAGAGAGGGGTTAAACTGTTCGGCCACTAATGGTATTTATCTTTAATACATAACTTAACTGGGGATTATTTTATATTTTTGAGTCAAACAAATAAAAACAAAGTGTGATTTTTTTATGCAAAAAAGTGGTTAGATGTTTCCAATTATTTTTTGAAACGATTTTCGCCCAACCAATTATAGAAAGAAAGCTAATCAATTTTTGGGAAATCGGACCAAAAATACAACCGCTAGACAAAAACGAAATACAAAATAACGCAGAGGTTCATGGTAGGAATTTCTATAGTGATCCCTGGTCTAAGAATCTCCATGGGGTTCATGCCAATAGGTCACTTTTTGATTTCTCCCCCTGTACATAGTATATGGAGAAGGTATTGATTTCGGAAAGGTTTTAGAATTTGAGTTAGTGGTGGAAATATTTGTTCTGATGCTCCCTGAACCCGAAGAGTTGTTTTTGAAGTGATGTCTGTCTGTCTTTCTGTATTTATGCGTGCAGTCATAGAGACCACGCCAATGGGCCGGGTTTGATAAAATTTGGTGGTACTAATGTATGGTATCTCCAGGAAGGTTTTAATTTTTTTTAATTTTTAATTTCAAGGTTTTGGGTTTTGTTCCAAAAACCGCCAAAATCACAATAAATCAGATTTTCTAAAAAAAAAAAAAAAAAACATAACTATTTTAATATTTTCATTTGCACTTAAAACCACTGTGTGTATGGTAAATTATTTTGTAGTTTCCAAAAAATAATTTGGGTAGTTATATCACAAAAAATAATTGCGAGATTTCCTATACAGGCTACCGCACTTTATGTTCTATATTTAGTAAATATAGAGTGATTTATTAATTAAAATTGAACTAAAATTGAGAAAATATGTGTCAGTTTCCTCATACTTGTTATTCATAGACAATTTTGCTAAAATTATATAAAATCATTCAAACATAAATAAATGTCCTCTTCCCAACGTCCTTCAATGGAATGATAATGAAGACAACATATTGTCATAGTGTCCTAGTTGAGTTTCGGGTCCTTATTGTGTTAGATGGATCTGGTTTTGCAGTTAGGTTAGGTTGTTTCGGTGGACATTTTATTTGGTGATTTGGGTTATGTATGATTTTAATGAAGACAATATTCTATTGATTATGGGACAAATTTTATGTCCAATTCTAAATCACAAATCACGGATAAAGTAATCACACCTTAAGATAGCACTGAGTAACAAATGAGCAGCACTGCAGCACAATACGGCGACTCATTTATAACATTAATGACCATTCGTATATAATCCCAATTTCATGTCGCCACTTTTGATTCCGTATTCAAGATTCTCTTCGCACGTGGGGACAAGATCACATTCCAGATCCTGAGATCTCGTACAACTTGTTTCCTCTAATCAGCGATGTCAAGTGACTGCAATTGTTTCATAAATAAAATATATCTTTCATTAATCAGAGGGTTTTTACGTGACTACAAGATCACTGGATGTTGAATGAGAGCTCATTTTTGATCCCCATTTAAAATAACTAATTCGGTGTCACGACATAATCACCTGTGCATGAAATCACAGTTCATTTCCTTATAACATCTCGTAGCTCTCTCAAACAATATCCCTTTTTGTATCTGCATGCGAGAAAGGTTAATTTTGGAGTAAATGCTTAGTTCTACAAAAATCGTATAGGTTTATGTACATAGATCTCTTTAATACAAGTGTATTTTTACGAAAAACGTGTACAAGTGCATGACAAATTCTCAAGAATAATTCTAATAAATAAAACAATCTATTAAGAGAAAAGCTTGATAGTAACTTAAAATTAGATGATAATTGTTTACTCCGAATTATAATTTAAGCTGTTCAGAGCCACCAAAAAGCAATGTTGATTTTGCTGGGACAGAACCAATAAACTGAAGTTAAATTTACACAGCCATCAACAATTAACATAAACCACGTTTTCTCCACATGATTATCATTTAAATAGCTTTGTTTTTTTATATAACTTAAAATTATTTACGAACTGAAGGTCGGAAAACATTATGCCTATGATTGTCCTCACAAATACAGTATTTGAAGGTAAAACCCAGTAATACCATCCTAATCTTGACTTAACTGGTTTAAACAGCATAACTATCTAAACTGGAAAATGCTGGCTCACAATAATAAGAATAATTGGATCCAATAATTTTCAGAACATATCTAATATATATTTTGTATATATTATAAGCTAAATTAACATTTTTTCCACTTTTAATCTTACTATATCACAATAGAGTGATGATTGGGTATTTTTGTAGGGCCCACAGCACAGGCCCGGAAAGGTAAGCGCTTGGTTTTAGGTTATAAAAGAAGTGAAAACAAGCAATTCTACTTGATGGCTACGAAGTATCATTACTATCAATATGTATTTGCCCATAGTTTATTTTAACATAGCTCTGCAGCAGCATACTGGTGTGATCCGTGGAACTTGTTGAGTATTTTAATCTGTTTCATTAACAATAATTTATTAGTTGCAGCAATAAAACCCATACAAAATAGACGTTTAAACAAATAACGTGAATGTCCGGTTAGTACTTTCTCTCTCACTCTCTAGCTCTTGATTAGTTAAATACAGAACGATATCACACTATTTTGTCTATAAGACCTGACCTTCTTACAGTTCGTATAGTCATTGGTTGCGGATTACATTTATATATGAATAGTTTATTTTATACTAATTTGTGACTACTTTTTTTAGATTATAGCAAAACTCTTATAAAGACCTAATTTGTTGAACCCTATATTTCTGTAATACTTAATATCATATTTTGAAATAAATGCGTTTTAAATTAACAATTAACCTAGAACAATGAATGTTTAACGTTTTTTTTTTAGAAGAATCCAATAATTGTGAACATTAAGACAGGGTGTTATATCAGGGTGATTATACAGAGTTGGTAAAAAGTCTGGAATATATGTAATATTACTAAAAGTAATAAGCAAAATTTAATGACACTTTGCAGTTACTTCTTAGTCACTGACCATTAATTTATTATTTACTCTTTTTCGCATGACCACACTGAACAAACTCTACAGTAATGGCTACGCATAATAAGGGTAAAATTAAAGCTAAGTTTACTATTTGCCCAACCTTAATATGGTTATTTTTAACCATAAGTTATAGTTAAATATGTTATAGTTAAAAATACCTATAATAATATTCTAAGGTTATTTGTTAAAATAGATATTACTTTGAGCAAAAATATAATGCACCGGTTGGGTCTCGAACCCACGACCTTAGGTTTACTGTACACTCGCCTTAACCCCTACGGCGGTTCTGACTTACAAGAATCGGAGGATTGTAGGTAGACTGTACCTACACAACTTAAACTACGTACTTTTGTTTTATTCTAAGATTGGATAATACTTTCGTTTTATGCTTCTTAGTGAATCTACTCGTGCAAATCACTGTAATAAAAGTAGGAAAAAACTAATTTGATTTATGTATCTATGAAATAGAAAAACTACGAGCAAATAATATATATGTAATATAATTGTAATAATAAAAATATAATGTTAATATAAATATATATATAAATATTACTATAGAATTAATAGTAATATAATATTGCAGGATTTGACAACGCGGACGATTGGTTTGTTGGCCCAACCGCGATAATACCGACTGACTGATTAACTATCCAACCACTTCTAACCATGTCAACCATTCCCCATCGTTGGTCCAACGATTTGTGCTGATGGGGTAAATACAAGCCTACTTCGAGTTATCCCTCATTTTAAAGGCCTTTGGTAATACAACATGACATTGCAAACCCTATCGCAAAATCAGAATCCAATCACAAATTGCAGGTTATTATGGACTGTAATATTTTAGCCTTAAGGGAGATTAAATTAATTTTGATAAAGTAAGGAATTATACAAAATTATGTTGTTATTCTCCTTGGTAACACCTTCAAATTTGGTAAGTCATAAGTAGTATAAAAACGACAATTTCAGTCCATCGACGATGTATGAGGGATTGAATTGAGGGATTAAATTTTCCCCTTACCCGCACTCTAGGCCGGGAATATTGAAGATTTACAATTATAAATCAACAAATACTGGTCGATTCACACCGTCCGATCGGATGCATGATATCTCGCGCCACGTGCCGTTATCATCCGACTGGGCAGAGGTCAATGTCGCTGGATTATCCAAGCTTCACTGTTGTTCATTGTTGGAGTTCATTGTTGCCACGGTTTGAAATCAATTCATTCCGGTACTTCCAAAACCTTTTACATTTCACTTTGTTTGCATTACAATATTTCCTCTAATTCATGGAGGTTTCTTGTAAACTTCACAAATCATCTGCGCGATTCTGTCTCCTCTACAAACGTTAAAATCAGTATCAGACTTATTCTTCAACAATACGCCTACATTTCCGATGTAGACTCTATCATTAAAACCTGCGTTAAAACGGATCGAGCGTTTTCATGCTACACCAGAACGCGGCGCGATTCTTCCGTAACAACCCTTTGGAAACATGAAAGTCAAGTCTGTCAATATTAATTGTTGACCGCGTTTCGGTACGACACAATTTTAAGCACTTTTCAAATCTAAACCAGCGGCTTCCGACGAGCCGTCAACAGGTGGTAATGCATTCAAAGTTAAAACACCCTAAAAAGGCCTAATTCACGACCCGGCGATTTACCGGGTCTGATTAAAAAGTTTACAAATTTGATTAAAATTTTGTATTTGTTGATGTTGATCATACATATTTTTAAGTGACATTGGTAATTCAAATGAGGGCGTGAATCGCGCCCCCTATTTATTTTAGATGTTTTTTGTGTTGTGTTTATAATTTTTATAGAAATTCGTGACCCGTCGTTTTGACGGGCCCCAACGGAAAAAGTTGTTGGAGGTCAAACATGGATTCAAGAGCAAAATGTGTAAGGCAAATGACAACATCTGAAAATACCCCTCATGTCCCGCAGGTTTTTAACAGACTGGTCAATATAAATCTTAAAACTGTACTTATCTTTAATGTAAAAGTTTTAAACACACACCAAATAGCACCCTAGTCATGCGTCTTTTGAAACTAAGCTAACAGATTTGACATAATGCAAGTTAAAACTACACATTTGAAGACAAGGTTTACCGGAAAAAGTCATTTTTCCACACATAAGCATATAACTGCAGTTGAATTTGAGGTTATAAAAGAATTTTACAGATTATAAGGGTTAACTTGGATTTAACAGGGTATAATTTGATTTTTAAATGCGAAAACACATAATATTAACTAAATACAAGGTTTAACTTTGAATGCATTACCACCTGTTGATGGCTCGTTGGAAGCTGCTGGCTTGGATTTGAAAAGCGCGATATGATAGTGTTGTACCAAAACGCGGTCAACAATTAATGACAGACTTGACTTTTAAGTTTCTAAAGGGTTGTTACAGAAGAATCGCGCCGCGTTCTGGTATAGCATGAAAACACTCGATCGGTTTTAACGCAGGTTTTAATGATGGAGTCTATACCGGAAATGTAAGCGTATTGTTGAAGAATAACTCCGATACTGATTTTAACGTTTGTAGAGGAGACAGAATCGCGCAGATGATTTGTGAAGTTTACAAGAAACCTCCATGTATTAGAGGAAATATTGTAATGCAAACAAAGTGAAATAGAAAGGGTTTTGGAAGTACCGGAATGAATTGATTTCAAACCGCGGCAACAATGAACGCCAACAATGAACAACAATGAAGCTTGGATAATCCAGCGACTTTGACCTCTGCCCAGTCGAAAGATAACGGTGCATGGCGCGAAATGACATACATCCGGGCGGATGCTGTGAATCGACCAGTATTTGTTGACTTATAATCCTGTACCATCTAAAATATTCCTGGCCTAGAGTGCGGGTACGGGGGGGATTTAATCCCTCATACATCCTCATTGGGCTGAAACTCTCCTTTTTATGATACTGTCATACTACCTGCTTAATTATTAGTGAATGTCCTATGGAAAGTGAATTATTAGCATGACCCGCACGGTGAAACTTAAGCCCGGGACCACCATAGAGGTTCCTAACGTGACCCCCTGAACACGTTTTGGGGGTTCGTTCAAAATGTTATATATATATATATATATATATATATATATATATATATATATATATATATATATATATGCAGGCACACTAGCGGTCGCATTTTTTGTCCGATTTACTTCAAATTTGGTAGGGACGTTCCTTTCTATAATCTGTTGGACAATTCGTTGGACAAAACAATCGGAAAACTCTAAACCCCTTTTTTGGGGATTAATCTTTAAAATTTTGGGTTTTTGGGCCCAAAAAGAGGTCAGAAAAGTCCCTTGTGAAATTAACGAATGTAAAAATATGGGAATTAGTGTGGCAAAACGTTTTAGCCCTCTCTCGTCATTCTAGCATATATATATTTACCGAGTTATTAAAGAAAATGTGTATTGACCAAACAAAGTACGTTGTCTTATGGGGTTTTATATTAGAAAAGCCTGTTAATCATTTTTTTGTGTACTTTTATCATCCCCAACAACCTCACGCCTACTTTAAAGCCTGACTGGGAGGGACCTTCTCCTAAGCTTATAATGCGCAAAATTTTATTCCCAGCATTGCAGGTAAATAGAACCAGGAGTATCAGAACAGCCGAAAAATCAATATTTTCAAATTTGAATAAAAATTCGAATAATTGTATGTGTTTAACTGATTTTGAGTTTTCATTGGATAATTGAACGAAGTGAAAGTATCCTTATACACAACTTCACTGCTTAGACTGGTAAGAGAATCAACTCAACTGGCGTGTCTGTGACCACAATAACTCGAGAATGCCTCCACAGTTAAACTTAAAATTTTCCAGAAAAAATTAACAGGTCAAAATCTCGGTCAAGTTCGTTATTCAGATAATTTCATTCAGTATTAATCAAATTATCTTAAAACCAAATTTATTTTTTTCTCCATAAGAATAACATTGGAAGCCTTTTTAGTGGTACTTGAATCTTTAAAATTTAGCCGACGTCTATGTTTCAACAACAGAGTAACAATAGTTAGTTTACTAGAGTATACTTTGTTATACTGGATAACAACAGTTTTTTACCAACAAAAAACACACAAGAGAGATATATCGAAGTATATTTTTAAGTTGTGAGCATATTTATTATTTTATAAATTATTAAGTGTACGTTAAAAAAAATCCATACAGTTAATATTCCCTTAGTACGCCTACTCTGTGTAAATATCGTCAGTCGGACAGAGGCAACGATTGTAACAGTGGCAGACGACAGACGACGCGTGTGGCAGATCGAAAAACTCAGAATACCTTGGTGATGACTGTAGATACTAAGATATTAACTTAACTTATAAAATAGTATGTTTTATTAAATTTTCTTAGACAATTGGTAATATTGTGATAAAAAGTAATATTGTGTATTAGCGAATTTCCCCTATAGGGAAGAAGCTATTACCGTAGTCGGCATAGTAAGACCTAGGCCCGGGACCATGATAACTTTTCGTTTTGAGGTCCCCAGACCCCAAAAACACCATTCGTTCGAAACTGTATATATATATATATCTATATATATATATATATATATATATATATATATATATATATATGTGTCCGTGAGCACGATAACTCTCGTAAAAATTATCCAATTTTGATGAAATTTGGTATAAACGTGTAAAGCAGCATTTATGACTTTAAGTTCGAAAACCAGCCAGATCGCTCTATCCGAAGGGGTATTTTGGGGGGGTTTTGTACCCCAAAAATGGGTTTTTCGAATTTTTTACATATAATTTTGGAAATAGTCAAATTTTATTTTTTCCCATTGGATTCAGCCTAAAAAAACACACAATTTGGTATTTTGATCATTTCTCTACGTCAATTGGTTACCGAGATATTGAAAGTGCTAAACACAGTACGTTGTCTAATGTTATTCTTATGGAGAAAAATATAAATTTTATATCTCGCTTATTTATGAACCTATACTGACGAAACTTGGTATACGGCTTCATCTGGTTGTGGACCATTGATATTTGCTCAAAAAGACACTTTTTTACCCAAGGCTCCCGTAGCAGCAAACCTGCGTACTCAGCCCCATGTTATTCTTATGGAGAATAAGTAACGTGTTATCTGCCTTCATTATGAAAATAAATTAATGAAATTTGGTATGTGGCTTTACCTACATGAGTTATATTGATATTTGTATAAAACCCCATTTTTTGTGTTCCTTGCTTCAGCAAACCTGCATACTCAGCTGCCATGTTATTCTTATGGAGAATAATTAAAATGTCATAAATCGTTTATTTATGAATGTATATTGATGAAACTTGGTATGTAGCTTTATGTGGTATTGAGATACATATATATGCATTGGAAATTCGCTGAGTAGGCAGGTTTGCTGCTACGGGGGTATTGGTAATATTGTGTGTGTAAAAAGTATACAAAGCCTCAATTTGTCTAGAAAGCGTTGATGAAGTTAGTCACAGTAAGCGAACAACCTTAAAATTTATTTTTGTAGGACAATTATTTGCTAGGTTATATTTTCACTAAATTAATAATAAAAATTGTCTACATTACCTAAAATACATTACAAGTAATGTAGTAGGTAACCGCAATAAAAGCTATAGATTATTCTAACCAAACAGCTTTTTTTCGGGAGGCTATCTTGGAATGATTTGACATAGCCTAGGGTTGGATTACAGTAAGAGTAAGCCGACATTAAACTGGCAATACAATGTTGTAAAATACTTCAAACACATTACCAGGAATGTTGTAGTGAACCAAAATAAAAGCTATAAACTATTCTAACCAAACTAAGCCTTTTATACAGGTTATCTGAAATGATTTGACAATTCCTAGGTTTGGATTATACTGAGCTGTTTTCATCATAAACTTGAACCGATGGTTATAAAATGTAGATCTATACACTTAGGCTACTTGCCATTTTAGAAGTTTCATGTACGGTCTTGGACCAACCCATGTTTATAGAATTTAATTTCATGATAGCCTAGGCTATTGAAATATCATTTTGTAAAATATAACTGTTGTAAAATACTTTAAACACATTACCAGGAATTTTGTAGCGAACCAAAACAAAAGCTTTAAACTATTCTAACCAAACTAAGCCTTTTGTACAGGTTATCTGAAATGATTTGACATCTCCTAGGTTTATATTATAGTGAGCTGTTTTCATCATAAACTTGGACCTATGACTTTAAAATGTTGTCATTTTAGAAGTTTCATGTACGGACTTGGGCCAACCCATGTTTATAGCATTTAACTTCATGATAGCCTAGGCTATTGAAACAATATATTGAAATCTCATTTTTTCATCTAAATAACTGGACCTGACGACTTACTGTTAATCCTTAAGGATATTTTGACTTGGCCTATAGAAATTGTTAACATTAGTTCATATAGGAAACTCGCTTTTCTCTTAAAAGTTAAATTAACCACACTGCTAAAGTCACGTCTTAGCCCAAAATGCTCTGTGTGTTCTAAGATAACGCACCCATGCCAATCCTAACAACAAACGATGCCTGAAATCTTCAATTTATTTTTAAAATAAATAAATTTACGTATTTATACAACATTTACTTTGATAAAAACAAGTGATAAATGTATGTATGTTTTTCTACGGATAAAATGTTAGGTCAGCGGCGGGATCCGAACCTGCGACCTTTCGCTCCAAGAGCCAGTGCGATACCTCTCAGCTACCGCGATAATTAATTCATAGAGAAGTGACTAAAACTATAGCTATATAGACATAAAATCCGGATTCTGGCGGCAGTTAAATAATAACGGAATGTATTCTGATGATGTTACTCAAATCAGATATTGAATTTTTTATGAGACTCGATTTAAGTTTGATCATGTGTTTTAATTATCCTTATACACGAGGAATGAGCGTACACCTAGTATTTTTTTATGTGGAAATTCACTTCCCTCACGTCAGCGTGCTGCGTGCGAACTCGTTTGTAATTCAAAATCGGATTATTTTACAAAGAATATATTTTAAACAAGTAGTTTTTAAGGGCAAGAAACTACGAAAGTTTACTATGCTTGCTGTGTTATTTATAAATCTATATTAAACCTAGTCTTAATATTACAAAAAAAGTCCTTGCTGACATCAATAGTTCATTTTCTTTCTAATATGATGAATAGCTAAATATCTGATTTTTACCTAAGAGGTATTTAAAGGATAAATGCTTTTGTTATGGACATTCACTTTTAATTTATCGGATTGTAACTTAAATACATGTTCATTATTACAGATTCCTTAAGGTCAATCACTGAAAGGCAAAATAAATAAGTTGAATTGAATATTTAAAAGATATTCATGCATTAACAACACTCAGCAAAACAGTAAGAACAGATTTTCCATTAGGTACAGGGCTTTATAGAAGTAGTAAGGCCGCGCGCTTTGGCCCCAACATTGGTCTTATGGAGAATAGAATAACATGGACTCTTATGGAGAATAGATTAACATGGACTCTTATGGAGAATAGAATAACATGGACTCTTATGGAGAATAGATTAACATGGACTCTTATGGAGAATAGAATAACATGGGTTCTTATGAGGAATGGAATTAGGGTGTAATAACTACCCTGTGTCTTTCTTTTGCTCCCCTTTGGGGTTGATTATTTATCTTTTGCATCCCTCTTGCAACCCTCTGTGTTTAATTATGTACCATTTTTGGTAATTATTTATCCCTCGCGTCCTTTTGTCTCCTTCACTTCCTTCTGTGTATCTATCTACAGCTCCTGTTCTCTCAGTGTACTGTAGCTCGAAGGTGTAACATGAAACTTTTAAGTAACCTGATTGGCTGGCATGTTAATTCGCGTTCTTCTCAAAGGTTGACACACCCACTACAATTTCGCACTACTTTTGGCTCCAGGCCTGTCACCCAGACGGCGTTCACTACCGCTGCCACTACCCTGGCACCAGACTACCACCTCCTGTAACAAATAAACATATTGCATCAACCACCTCCCCACCACTTTCTATTATCTCGCGCGCTTTCTCCCTCTCTTTTCTCTCAGCTTTCGTTGTGATCGGACGTATCCCTGTGTTTGCTGCGCTTGGCGAAGATAACCCTACTTTTCCTAACCTCACTTTCGAATGTTCCCACGCGGGTGTTTTGTTCGTGTTTGACTTGTCTGTGTAAGTGCGTTTTATGACATGCTAGCGTACAGTAACCTCACCGTCTCTATTTCACTGGGTAGTGTTGTGTTTGTATGTGCTGACTAACCTAACCCCACCCAGTAACCTTTGAGATTTACCATAACCTCACTTCCTTGTGTCAAGAGTTGTGTCGTGCTTGTATTTGTTGACTGACATAACAGTAATATCACTTTCTGTCCTTGTTATTTTGCAGTAACTTCGCCATTTTGTTTTACTTGGTAGTGCTGTGTTTGTATGTGCTGACTAACATAACAGCAACCTCAGCTTCTTGTTTGATTTGACTATAGTAGTGTTTTGCGTTGTATTTAATTGTTTTATTTAGCTAGAGTAGTATTTGTATGTGCTGACTAACATAACCTCACTGCCAGTAAACTCAGTTTCTTGTTTTGATTTGACTATAGTAGTATTGTGTTTGTATGTGCTGAGTAACATAACAGTAATCTCGCGTTCTCATGCAGTTGTCTTGTTCATATCTGAATTGTCTATGTTAAGAGCGCTGTATGACTTTCTAGTGTACAGTAACATCAGTTTTGAGAGTTAACTACATGTTTCAAGAGTAGTGTCGTGTGATTTTTAGCGTTATCTAAATTGCTAAAGTAACCTACTTTTTCTAACCTCACCCATTACACTCCAAAATGTATAACCTTACTGTATTATATTAATTTTCCGTGCATGGTATACTTCATTTTATTTATGTGTTGTGTTCGTGTTTATTGTCTATGCTAGAGTAATGCTGTGTGGTATATCCATTTAATCTGACTTGGTAGTTTACAGTAAAGAAAGTAACATACCCTAACTTCCTTGTGGCTAAAGTAGTGTTGTGTTGACTAACATAACCTCACTCTCAGTAACCTGATTTTTTTGCCCTGGTACTTTTGTACAGCAAATTCACCTCAGCAACCTCACTTTCTATTCTTGTTCTTTTATGCAGTATTGGTTAGATCAGTTTTTGTATGTATTGACTATCATAACCTCACTTTTCCTAACCTCACACTTCCTTGTGTCAAGAGTAGTGTTGTGTTTGTATGTGCTGAATAACAGTAATCTCACTTTCCATTCTTGTTCTTTAATGTAGTTTTGGTTAGAGTAGTGTTTGTTACCTTCATTAGAGTTGTTTTCTGACTTTCGGTAACCTGTAGTTCTGGTTTGACTTGCGTAGTTTGTGTGTTAGTGTTTTTCTGACTTGCGCAGTAATACAGAGGTACTGTGCTCTTTTGTAGATCCTCTGTACCTGTTCTTTTAGATAACTTGATCAGTGACTTTAAAGTATCAGTTCCAAGAGTTGCAGTTACATAATCTATCTTGTTCATTTAATATAAATGAAGACTGCTACAAAGTAACAGTTCCAAAAGTAACCGTTCCAAAAAAAAAAAAAAAAGTAACAGGTCCAACAATACCCATCCCCATTCCCACAGTTTTCAAGGTAACAGTTCCAAAAGTATCAGTTTTAGTAGATCAAACAGTGAAAAAGTAGCAGTTCCGCTCACTATGTATATCTAATGACCGACTCCATTACCTCAGTCTGATTTCAGTCGTGACGCTGATCAGACGTGTTTTGCGCTGCTCTTGCGTAAGTGTTCTCTTGCACAGATTATTATTGATTCTGCGTGATTCAGTTATATCCTCGTGAGCTTGACTCTGTTCGGGGTACTTGCTGTTTTAAGCGTTAGCACAGTTTAGCTTGTTTTAAGTATTTAATTCTATGTTAAAGGATGGAAGTTTCTAAAAACGACCCTCAAAATCCGGTACAATTACTTAGTACCGCTCAAACGTATGTTAAAAAATTCAGACTTTATGGGACTAATACTATTTTTAAATTTACTAAACCTCCCAGGGGCATCTCTGAGTTTGATTGGCTTAGAAAAGGTTTTAATCAAATTGTAGAGGCATCCAAAGCCGACGCTGAACCTACCGATTATCTTGGGTTTAAATTACAGTATATAAATTTAAAAAGTAAAGAACCGGGGTACGTAGATTTGAGGCCTGTCTCAGAAATTACCGGTGACGTCCTTTGGGAGATTTTCGGGGGAATAGTACAGTCAAATTCAGAATCCATCAAGTCCACGGACACGTTTAAAGTAGATGTAGCACGGATAAACGTTCCAGTAGGTTCTGGGAGGGTAAGACCCGACTTTTATAATACATTTGATGAAGAATATTATGCTAGAAAGGGTATTGTAGTAATTAACAACAAAGACAATTTATGCCTGGCTAGAGCGTTGGTAGTGGGCAAAGCACTAGCAAAAAGTGATCCTCAGTATAAAGCAATACGTCAGGACAAGGGGAAAAGACAAACTTTCAGAGCTAATAAGCTCATAGCAAAAGCCCGTGTAGAAATGCCGGAGGATGGTGCAGGAATCCCTGAGCTTGAAAAATTTCAGTTCCATCTTAAAAAATACAAAATTACCGTCTACAACTACGACAAAAAAGGCCGGGATGTCTATTTTGAAGGGGGTAATGAAGACGCTAAATTCAAAATTAACTTGCTCTTTCACAATGGCCACTATAACGTAATTACAAACTTAACTGCTGCGTTTGTTTGCAATTTCTTTTGTGAAGCCTGCCATATTCCCTATAGCAACAGACATGAGCATCGATGCTCTAACAGATGCCCGTCCTGTCATACCATCTCCCCGCCCTGTAAAGTAGAACACGGAGGCATCACATGCCGTTTTTGCTGTCGCTTCTTCAAAAACGAGCGGTGTTTAATAGCCCATCAAGGGCAAGTTTGTAAAACTTTAAAACTCTGCCGTGACTGTAAGAAAATTATTTATCCAAAAAAACGTAAGACAGCTCATGTATGCGGAGAGGTTTACTGTAAACCCTGTGAAGCGTTCAAAGACCCCGCGCATCAGTGTTTCATGAGGGTAGATAGGAGAACACCAAAGAACCGTGATTTTGTGTTTATTTTCTTTGACTTGGAGACTCGCCAAGACGAGTCACTTCCCTCTGACCCCGAGCAAAAATTACATAAAGTAAACTTGTGCGTCTCTCAACAGTACTGCTTTAAATGTATTAATGGGGGTGAGTGTGAAACTTGCTCGGAACGGCAAAGGGTATTTGAAAAAGAACCGGTAAAACAGTTTATGAACTATGTAATGGAAATTCGGAAAAAATTTAAAGATGTCTGTGTAATTGCCCACAATGGGCAAGGTTTTGATTTCCAATTCATTCTACAGTACATCATGGAAGAAACTAAATTTACCCCAAAAATAACTCCTCGGGGAACTAAAGCTATTTTGATTGAAGTAGCCAACGTAAGGTTTGTGGACTCACTTAGCTACTTTCCCATGGCCCTCTCTGCACTCCCTAAAGCTTTTGACCTACCTCCTGAGAAAAAGAAGGGCTATTTCCCGCATCTCTTCAACACTCTGGCAAACCAAGACTATAAAGGTCCTATGCCCGACAAGCAGTACTACTGCCCGGGATCAATGTTTGAAAAGTCCCACAAGGCCTTTGGAAGCTGGTACGACGAACGAGTCGCTGAAGATTACGTGTTTGATTTTAAAAAGGAAATCCTAGAGTATTGTATCTCTGACGTAGAAATCCTAGCCCAAGCGTGTATTAAATTTAGAGCTTTACTTCTTCAAGAATGTAACGTAGATCCTTTTCTCGAGGCTATAACAATCGCCAGTGCATGTAACTTGGCCTTCCGCCGTAACTTTTTAAAAGAAAATACTATTGGACTTATACCAAAATCAGGGTACCGACTTTCAGACAATCAGTCAGCCATTGCTTTACAGTGGTTAACGTGGGAGGAGGAGAAACGTGGAGTAAAGATTCAACATGCGGGCCGGGGTAAAGAAGTACAAATTAAAGGAATGAAAGTAGATGGGTTTGACGGTGAGCGAATTTATGAGTTTCACGGGTGTTATTGGCACGGTTGCCCGAAATGTTATCAATACAGCAGGGAGGAACCTCTGCCGGAGGATCCTTCAGACAGTTTGCATCTCCGTTACGAGAGAACCAAGTCCAAAGTGGAAAAATTTAACGACTACGAAGTAGTGGAGATGTGGGAGTGTGAGTTCCGTAAATTGAAGAAAGACAAAAAATTAAATCACCTGAACCAACTGTCCATTCTAAACACACTTCCACTTAATCCTAGAGATTCCTTCTTTGGAGGTAGGACGGGTAATACTAAAACGTATTGTAAATGTGAAGAGGGAGAAACAATCCAATATGTAGATGTCTGTTCCCTTTATCCGTATGTAAATAAATATTGTAAGTATCCCGTGGGTCATCCTACTATTTATGTTGGAAATGAGTGCCGAGAGAGGGGTCTTGAGGTAGAGGGCTTGTTAAAATGCAAAATTCTACCTCCTTACAACTTGTATCATCCCGTACTCCCCGCAAAAATGAATAATAAATTGATGTTTGTGTTGTGTAGAACCTGTGGGGAGACTCTAAACCAAGGGGAATGTTTTCATGATAGTGAGGAAAGGGCAATGGTAGGAACATGGACCATGGATGAAATTAGAAAAGCTGTAGAAAAAGGCTATGTGATTTTGGACATGTACGAGTTGTGGGAGTATGAAGTCGCCACTTATGAGAAAGAGGGACTTTTTACCGATTTTATTAATAAATTCTTGAAAGTAAAGCAGGAAGCCTCAGGGTATCCCGCTTGGTGTAAAACAGAGGAGGATAAAGACAAGTATTTTTATGATTTCTTTGAGCGTGAGGGTATTCAAATGGAGAAAGACAAAATTGCTAAAAACGGGGGTTTGAGATCGGTAGCCAAACTCATGCTAAACAGTTTTTGGGGCAAGTTTGGTCAACGCGAAAACATGACAAACACTTCAATTGTGAGAGACTCTAAAGAATTGTTCAATTCGTTAACTCAACCAGGAACAAAAGTAAAGTTTGTTGAAGTAATTAACCAGGAGGTTTTATTAGTTAATTGGCAGAATGTTGATGAAGCTAGTGAGCCTCTAAAAACTGTAAATGTTGTAATTGCGGCCTACACTACAGCTCATGCGAGACTTAAACTTTATGAACACTTGGAGGCTTTGGGTGGGCAAGTCCTTTACTATGACACAGATAGTTGTATTTATTTATACCGGGAAGGACTGTACAGGGTCCCTACGGGAGATTACCTCGGGGAAATGACCGATGAATTGGCAGGTGACTACGGGCCCGGCTCTTATATCGTAGAGTTTGTTTCTGGAGGGCCTAAAACTTACGCATACCTTGTATGGTCAACCAAAAAGCAAAAGCTAGAATCTGTGTGTAAAATAAAAGGCCTCACCCTCAACCTAAAAACCTCCGAAACATTAAATTTTGAACAATTGAAAAAGATGGTCCTTAGTGAAGCTGCTGACATTTTAGAAATTGAAGAAAATAGAATCAGGAGGACAAAGAGACATGAAGTCGTTACAGTAAGTGAAATTAAAAAGTTTAGAATTACAGGGCCCAAGAGAAGATTTAATGATGATCACGACACCTTACCTTTCGGCTTTAAAAAACAAAAACTAATGGAACCATCACATGGGTACTAAGCGTATATACCTGTAAACATAAAATCTATTAACTCATTCTGTTCTGAGACGTGGTCCTGATCGGTTGTGTTTGTGCTGTTACACTCAGTTGTATATTGTTTTGTTATATTCTTGTAGAATGTCTGCTGAACATAATACATCCGCTAACCAACAGGTTTTTCTTAAACTTATACACAAAAAGAGGTTAAATGAAAATGTAAAATTTAATATTACACGCTCAGAGTTTAAGTTCTTACTTACAGGTTCAATAAATGCCCGGGAATGGCCTTTGGTGTTTTTGGAGTACATAGTAGATAAAATAACGGAGAACTCCTCATCAAACACCTACATCGGAGTATCAATAAAGCACACAGGTGCATCAGGAGACATACCTTACATGCCTTTAGCTAATCTAACACCGACAGTTTTTGATGATCACTTTGAAGAAATGTTTTGTAACGTTGAGAAACTATCTGGGGTTTTAAATTTTGAAGTATCACTTGTCTATATTCCTAGTTGCTACCGTCGATAAAGGTAGCACTTCCCTATGGAGCAGCGTTACTCCTGTATATACCACTTGTCACTATTACCGTTACATCATTCTGCTCCAAGTCGTGGTACTGATCAGACGTTCTTCTGCGCTCCTTTTGCCTGTACTATTGAGTAAATTGTGACATGGCTGCTAAATACTATACATTCAATAACAAGCCGGTATTGATTCTGTTTGATAGTGAAGGAAAGCCATGGTTTAAAGCTAAAGACGTAGCTACTGCTCTAAAGCATGTTAATGGTTGGAGTGCAGTTCGAAAACATGTAGATGACAGTGATAAATTAACTGTTAGTAGTTTTACTGACGCCCAAAAACAGGGCGTTGGACCGATTGAGAAAACAACAGTTTTCATAAACGAAGCCGGATTATGTTCTTTGATGTTAAAATCAAATACTCCTGAAGCAAGACTGTTAGTAAGAAGTCTGTTGCCGGAGAAGTTTTACCTTACTTACACAAATATGAAAGATGAAAGTTCACTTTAAATGTAAATTTTTCTTTAAAATCACAAGTTCCCACTGTATGTGTGTGTGTGTGTGTGTGTCTGTGTGAATGAAGGTCCCTGGCGCGGGTGACGAAAAGCCCCGTAAACCTGAATGAAGGTCACTGGCGTGGGTGACGAAAAACCCCGTAAACCTGAATGTGTGATGAAGGGTTTAGTAGATTGAGGCGCCTGGCTAACACCCCGGCTACTCTTTCGAACAACCCGGTGTGACTGAAGGACTATGTACATCGAGTAGTCTAGCTAACACCTAGAATACTCCTTGGAACAGTCCGTACGGTGGGACTTGTACAAAATAAAATAAAAATAAAAAAAATAAATACAAAAAGTAAAAAAAAGTACCAAATAAAAAAACAACAAATATATAAAAAGGAGGTAGCATTTTGTTATGGAATGGCTACCACAGTGAGAGGCGATGGGTGGGGCCTCTCACCCCAGAGGTTTAGGGCTCCTGGCGATGCTCTGGGTAACCAAAAAGAACGCGCCGACGCTCCTACGGCCTAGCCTAAGGCTTACCGTGGTGTGGAAACGTGAGCGTTCAAAATTATTTAACCGGGGTTAGAAATGTTTGGCCGGGAAATTTAAGAAGTTTTAGTCAAGTTAAATATAGTTCCTGACCAAGTACTTTCAGCGGAGGCAAGAGTAAATGACCGAGCAATTTAAAACACTGCGGTCAAATTAATTGTAGCCCCCGTTAAAGTAACTTCACCGGACTTGGACATAATTGACCGGGAAACATAAAAAGACACTAAAGGTCAAGTTAAATATAACCCCCGTTAAAGTAACTTCACCGGACTTGGACATAATTGACCGAGGAATCACATGGTGAAAGTACCTCATGGACCCCGGCAAACAGTTTAGCGGGCCTGGAATCCCTTAGCCGAGGGATTTAAGAGTTTCAGTCAATTTATGACACTGCCCTCTTAAAACACCTTCAAGTAGAATTTGAAGTATTTGACGGAGAAATTACACCGTAAAATTACAACAGACCCGCCGTTTTACCGGACTTAAATACAAATAACCAATCAAGTTTAAAGACTCAGAGCTAAATACTGCATAATTTCTGTCCTTCTAAAGAATTTTATGCTTTTTAAAACCATTTTATGCTTGTTGTCTTTAATATGTACCCATGGTGTGTTATTTGTTGCCAACTCTCTGATATTGGTGTTGGTTACAATCCTTTTACTAGTAAATTCTGTAAAATTACATATTGATTCAGTTTGTTACAGAGTTTTTCAAGCAAATAACTTCAACAAAAAGCCACATCAGAACTCTAAAGTGTTTAACTTTTCAAAATACCCTACTGTCAACTGTCTCTTTCTTACACATTAGTTTTAATTCATAATCAGTGGGCCCTGAGGGTCCAACACAGAATCATAATAATAATTGGGTTGGGCCCCATTTTGGGGCTTGACTACTTCCGGTGTATGTTACACAATTTTAAGATGACTCTAAATATCACTGTAGACCATCTACAAGTGTAATGTTGGGTGAGGGTAAAGTACATTTAAGACAAAGTTAATCGGAAAAAACTAATTCCCTACCTTACCATACCCATACCATACCCATACCATACCCATACCATACCAATACCCTATCATACCATCCCAATACCAGGCCATATCCTACCCTACCATACCATCCCAATATCATACCATATCCTACCCTACCATACCATACCAATACCGTACTGTACTATATCATAACATACCATACCATACCAATACCCTACCATACCATCCCAATACCAGGCCATATCCTACCCTACCATGCCGTTCCAATACCATACCATATCCTACCCTACCATACCCTACCATACCATACCATACCGTACTGTACCATATCATACCATACCAATACCATAAAAATACCAATAACATAACATACCATGTCCAACTCTTAAACTATTATATCCTACCAATTCCATACAATAGCCTACCATATCACACCATACCAAATTAATATTATGAATGGGCATAGCGATTCACGACCCTTGTTTGATCTAATATTGTTCTTAAAAGTTGGGGCACAAAATTACCAAACAACCTTCAGTTTATTTTATTAAAAGAGAGCCCCGATTCCAGGCCCATAGAGTAACGGTTTCTTGCCTGTCCATTTCTGCTAGTGTTTACAAGCCTTTTCTCTCCTTTAATTTAATAGAGGTTTCTAAACAGTTCAATGCATGTAAAGTTGCCCAAAGTAATCCTGCTTAATAGTGCAAGTATTCCTTTAATTTACAGGCACTCCCTATGCTAAACAGAAAAACCTCCACTCATGAAACTAAAACCCAAGTTATTGGTCTATTGAACTAATAAACAAGATAGAGACACATCCCAGTGCAACAGCTACAAATCAGATAACACTTGATGAACTCAAATACACCTAACCAATGGATACAAATTCAAAATACTTTAACAACAATTACTTTTCTTCATAACAGCTAAAAAATAGTCAGAGAGCCATTTTTAGCGAAGGAAGGTGTATTGGCCCCCTTTACCTTCAGTAACTTCTCGTTAAACAGTCAGTCAAAGTATAATTTATTTTGTGTTGGTTTTTTATTCGTACAACGTTTCTTATATGTGAGTTAGTTTCAATCACATGTCTTTTACAGTGGCATGATTTAAGAGTAGCTGAGGTATAATATGATGTAGAGAAAACAATACCGGAAGTACAGGGGAACGAAACTCTCCCCCTAACCCATAATGAATAAACCAGGCCTTTACTCACTTAGTTTAACATAAAATACAGAAGCAAACGCCCTGGAGACTAAAAAATTAACTCAGAAGTTAAAACTTTCAAACACCCTGAAAATCTAGTAAGACAGAGCTTGAGATAAATGGTTCTGTCCAGTTGTTGTGATGTGTCTTCTTCTTTATATAGATTAAATTGTATTGAGAGTTAACAAGTGTAAATTCCCATTACAATTGTCCCAGCTGTCCCCATGATATTTAATATCTGTCCCTTCAATTATTTTGATACTTTCCCGCAGTACAGAGTTTAAGTTTGGGTAAGATGTAGAGGATATTAACAAGTACCTACATACCAAGTTTCGTAAAAATTGGCACAGCCGTTCTCGAGATATTAAAGTTTCTAGTTTTGGCGGCCATCTTGGATCCGCCATTTTGGTTAATATTTTAGTCATGTGGGCAGATGTCCCTCGCGGGCGCCTACACTACGTAGTAGGCGAAATCTGTTATCAGAATCGCTCTAGGACTTACCGTTTTCGAGATATTAGCGATTTTAGGAACAAGTGATAACAAGCGGAGTAGGGGTGGCCCCGATAGAGCTGGCCAATCTTTTTTTTTTTGCAGTCCATTGCATTTTAAATGTTTGTGATTTTTCGGATGTCCATGACTTTCTTTATTAACTGTCCATGAGCGTGACGTAATGGCTCCATTATTCATAAATCAATGACTTGTCTTTGGTCACGCTCTTTGGTTTTTAAGTTTAACCCTCCATGACGTAACGAGAATCTGGAGGGAATTTGGCGGAAAAAATTAGGAACTCTGGCGGGAAACATGGGCGCCGCCAACTTGGAATGACGTCATGAGTCACGTGACCAAAATGCTGGCTTCTGATTGGCTTGCTCAAGTGGGGCCATCCCTACTCCGCTTGTTATCACTTGTGGTCACTGTTGTTCTCCCTTCCTTCCTCTCCCTCACTCCTCCTTCCGTCTGTTTTATTTGTATTCTTTGTTATGTGTTCTGGTTTTCTTCTTCTTATGTTATTTTGACTCCCTCTCACCTTCCTTCCTCCGCCTTACCCTTCCATCTCCGACTTTTCTTCTTTTTCTTCTCATTTTAGTAAAAATATTCCTAAAATCGCTAATATCTCGAAAACGGTAAGTCCTAGAGCGATTCTGATAACAGATTTCGCCTACTACGTAGTGTAGGCGCCCGCGAGGGACATCTGCCCACATGACTAAAATATTAACCAAAATGGCGGATCCAAGATGGCCGCCAAAACTAGAAACTTTAATATCTCGAGAACGGCTGTGCCAATTTTTACGAAACTTGGTATGTAGGTACTTGTTAATATCCTCTACATCTCACCCAAACTTAAACTCTGTACTGCGGGAAAGTATCCAAAAATTGAAGGGGCTATACTTTAAAAATCAATATCTTAAGAACAGCTAAGCCGATTATAATGATATTTGGTACGTATGTACCTGTTAACCTCCTCTACATCTGACCAAAACTTAAACTCTGTACTGCGGGAAAGTATCAAAATAATTGAAGGGACAGATATTAAATATCATGGGGACAGCTGGGACAATTGTAATGGGAATTTACACTTGTTAACTCTCAATACAATTTAATCTATATAAAGAAGAAGAAACATCACAACAACTGGACAGAACCATTTATCTCAAGCTCTGTCTTACTAGTTTTTCAGGGTGTTTGAAAGTTTTAACTTCTGAGTTAATTTTTTAGTCTCCAGGGCGTTTGCTTCTGTATTTTATGTTAAACTAAGTGAGTAAAGGCCTGGTTTATTCATTATGGGTTAGGGGGAGAGTTTCGTTCCCCTGTACTTCCGGTATTGTTTTCTCTACATCATATTATACCTCAGCTACTCTTAAATCATGCCACTGTAAAAGACATGTGATTGAAACTAACTCACATACAAGAAACGTTGTACGAATAAAAAACCAACACAAAATAAATTATACTTTGACTGACTGTTTAACGAGAAGTTACTGAAGGTAAAGGGGGCCAATACACCTTCCTTCGCTAAAAATGGCTCTCTGACTATTTTTTAGCTGTTATGAAGAAAAGTAATTGTTGTTAAAGTATTTTGAATTTGTATCCATTGGTTAGGTGTATTTGAGTTCATCAAGTGTTATCTGATTTGTAGCTGTTGCACTGGGATGTGTCTCTATCTTGTTTATTAGTTCAATAGACCAATAACTTGGGTTTTAGTTTCATGAGTGGAGGTTTTTCTGTTTAGCATAGGGAGTGCCTGTAAATTAAAGGAATACTTGCACTATTAAGCAGGATTACTTTGGGCAACTTTACATGCATTGAACTGTTTAGAAACCTCTATTAAATTAAAGGAGAGAAAAGGCTTGTAAACACTAGCAGAAATGGACAGGCAAGAAACCGTTACTCTATGGGCCTGGAATCGGGGCTCTCTTTTAATAAAATAAACTGAAGGTTGTTTGGTAATTTTGTGCCCCAACTTTTAAGAACAATATTAGATCAAACAAGGGTCGTGAATCGCTATGCCCATTCATAATATTAATTTGGTATGGTGTGATATGGTAGGCTATTGTATGGAATTGGTAGGATATAATAGTTTAAGAGTTGGACATGGTATGTTATGTTATTGGTATTTTTATGGTATTGGTATGGTATGATATGGTACAGTACGGTATGGTATGGTATGGTAGGGTATGGTAGGGTAGGATATGGTATGGTATTGGAACGGCATGGTAGGGTAGGATATGGCCTGGTATTGGGATGGTATGGTAGGGTATTGGTATGGTATGGTATGTTATGATATAGTACAGTACGGTATTGGTATGGTATGGTAGGGTAGGATATGGTATGATATTGGGATGGTATGGTAGGGTAGGATATGGCTTGGTATTGGGATGGTATGATAGGGTATTGGTATGGTATGGGTATGGTATGGGTATGGTATGGGTATGGTAAGGTAGGGAATTAGTTTTTTTCCGATTAACTTTGTCTTAAATGTACTTTACCCCCACCCAACATTACACTTGTAGATGGTCTACAGTGATATTTAGAGTCATCTTAAAATTGTGTAACATACACCGGAAGTAGTCAAGCCCCAAAATGGGGCCCAACCCAATTATTATTATGATTCTGTGTTGGACCCTCAGGGCCCACTGATTATGAATTAAAACTAATGTGTAAGAAAGAGACAGTTGACAGTAGGGTATTTTGAAAAGTTAAACACTTTAGAGTTCTGATGTGGCTTTTTGTTGAAGTTATTTGCTTGAAAAACTCTGTAACAAACTGAATCAATATGTAATTTTACAGAATTTACTAGTAAAAGGATTGTAACCAACACCAATATCAGAGAGTTGGCAACAAATAACACACCATGGGTACATATTAAAGACAACAAGCATAAAATGGTTTTAAAAAGCATAAAATTCTTTAGAAGGACAGAAATTATGCAGTATTTAGCTCTGAGTCTTTAAACTTGATTGGTTATTTGTATTTAAGTCCGGTAAAACGGCGGGTCTGTTGTAATTTTACGGTGTAATTTCTCCGTCAAATACTTCAAATTCTACTTGAAGGTGTTTTAAGAGGGCAGTGTCATAAATTGACTGAAACTCTTAAATCCCTCGGCTAAGGGATTCCAGGCCCGCTAAACTGTTTGCCGGGGTCCGTGAGGTACTTTCACCATGTGATTCCTCGGTCAATTATGTCCAAGTCCGGTGAAGTTACTTTAACGGGGGTTATATTTAACTTGACCTTTAGTGTCTTTTTATGTTTCCCGGTCAATTATGTCCAAGTCCGGTGAAGTTACTTTAACGGGGGCTACAATTAATTTGACCGCAGTGTTTTAAATTGCTCGGTCATTTACTCTTGCCTCCGCTGAAAGTACTTGGTCAGGAACTATATTTAACTTGACTAAAACTTCTTAAATTTCCCGGCCAAACATTTCTAACCCCGGTTAAATAATTTTGAACGCTCACGTTTCCACACCACGGTAAGCCTTAGGCTAGGCCGTAGGAGCGTCGGCGATTTCTTTTTGGTTACCCAGAGCATCGCCAGGAGCCCTAAACCTCTGGGGTGAGAGGCCCCACCCATCGCCTCTCACTGTGGTAGCCATTCCATAACAAAATGCTACCTCCTTTTTATATATTTGTTGTTTTTTTATTTTGTACTTTTTTTTACTTTTTGTATTTATTTTTTTTATTTTTATTTTATTTTGTACAAGTCCCACGGTACGGACTGTTCCAAGGAGTATTCTAGGTGTTAGCTAGACTACTCGATGTACATAGTCCTTCAGTCACACCGGGTTGTTCGAAAGAGTAGCCGGGGTGTTAGCCAGGCGCCTCAATCTACTAAACCCTTCATCACACATTCAGGTTTACGGGGTTTTTCGTCACCCACGCCAGTGACCTTCATTCAGGTTTACGGGGCTTTTCGTCACCCGCGCCAGGGACCTTCATTCACACAGACACACACACACACACACACATACAGTGGGAACTTGTGATTTTAAAGAAAAATTTACATTTAAAGTGAACTTTCATCTTTCATATTTGTGTAAGTAAGGTAAAACTTCTCCGGCAACAGACTTCTTACTAACAGTCTTGCTTCAGGAGTATTTGATTTTAACATCAAAGAACATAATCCGGCTTCGTTTATGAAAACTGTTGTTTTCTCAATCGGTCCAACGCCCTGTTTTTGGGCGTCAGTAAAACTACTAACAGTTAATTTATCACTGTCATCTACATGTTTTCGAACTGCACTCCAACCATTAACATGCTTTAGAGCAGTAGCTACGTCTTTAGCTTTAAACCATGGCTTTCCTTCACTATCAAACAGAATCAATACTGGCTTGTTATTGAATGTATAGTATTTAGCAGCCATGTCACAATTTACTCAATAGTACAGGCAAAAGGAGCGCAGAAGAACGTCTGATCAGTACCACGACTGATTAGAAGGTTATACATTTTGGAGTGTAATGGGTGAGGTTAGAAAAAGTAGGTTACTTTAGCAATTTAGATAACGCTAAAAATCACACGACACTACTCTTGAAACATGTAGTTAACTCTCAAAACTGATGTTACTGTACACTAGAAAGTCATACAGCGCTCTTAACATAGACAATTCAGACATGAACAAGACAACTGCATGAGAACGCGGGATTACTGTTATGTTACTCAGCACATACAAACACAATACTACTATAGTCAAATCAAAACAAGAAACTGAGTTTACTGGCAGTGAGGTTATGTTAGTCAGCACATACAAATACTACTCTAGCTAAATAAAACAATTAAATACAACGCAAAACACTACTATAGTCAAATCAAACAAGAAGCTGAGGTTGCTGTTATGTTAGTCAGCACATACAAACACAGCACTACCAAGTAAAACAAAATGGCGAAGTTACTGCAAAATAACAAGGACAGAAAGTGATATTACTGTTATGTCAGTCAACAAATACAAGCACGACACAACTCTTGACACAAGGAAGTGAGGTTATGGTAAATCTCAAAGGTTACTGGGTGGGGTTAGGTTAGTCAGCACATACAAACACAGCACTACCCAGTAAAATAGAGACGGTGAGGTTACTGTACGCTAGCATGTCATAAAACGCACTTACACAGACAAGTCAAACACGAACAAAACACCCGCGTGGGAACATTCGAAAGTGAGGTTAGGAAAAGTAGGGTTATCTTCGCCAAGCGCAGCAAACACAGGGATACGTCCGATCACAACGAAAGCTGAGAGAAAAGAGAGGGAGAAAGCGCGCGAGATAATAGAAAGTGGTGGGGAGGTGGTTGATGCAATATGTTTATTTGTTACAGGAGGTGGTAGTCTGGTGCCAGGGTAGTGGCAGCGGTAGTGAACGCCGTCTGGGTGACAGGCCTGGAGCCAAAAGTAGTGCGAAATTGTAGTGGGTGTGTCAACCTTTGAGAAGAACGCGAATTAACATGCCAGCCAATCAGGTTACTTAAAAGTTTCATGTTACACCTTCGAGCTACAGTACACTGAGAGAACAGGAGCTGTAGATAGATACACAGAAGGAAGTGAAGGAGACAAAAGGACGCGAGGGATAAATAATTACCAAAAATGGTACATAATTAAACACAGAGGGTTGCAAGAGGGATGCAAAAGATAAATAATCAACCCCAAAGGGGAGCAAAAGAAAGACACAGGGTAGTTATTACACCCTAATTCCATTCCTCATAAGAACCCATGTTATTCTATTCTCCATAAGAGTCCATGTTAATCTATTCTCCATAAGAGTCCATGTTATTCTATTCTCCATAAGAGTCCATGTTAATCTATTCTCCATAAGAGTCCATGTTATTCTATTCTCCATAAGACCAATGTTGGGGCCAAAGCGCGCGGCCTTACTACTTATAGACTTCGCCTAATTTAAATATGTGACACAGCTATCATAAATTCCTTTTTAATTCACCTCTTTGAATAGAAGTTTTTCATATTTTTATACATGCGTATTATCTAACTTTGCATATCAGAGGAATTTTCTTTTTACATTTGTTCGTATTTTGTTCGCTCATTGCAGCTTTTATATAATATAACCATTTATTTAAAATAATTTCCATAACACTTTATTCGCTCAATTTACTATAACCTTCTGCAGATATTAAAAGAATAGTTCACTTATAAATATAATGTTTAAGTTTATCAAATAAAACAATCCACTTTTTTGTATTGGTCTCCTCCAACAAGAAAATAATAATTGAAAAAGTTTAACCCAATCAGTCAATTTGCGAGACAATCCGATCCATTAGCCTTATAACGGGAAATTTCTAAGTGGAAGGTTGAGTTTTCAGTTTGATTGAATCTTTCAGGGAACAAAAATCATTCACATGCGTTTAACTACTATTGAAATTGCAAGGCTAGGTTCCTAAAGTTTTGGAATGTGAAATAATTGGTTTAATAAGAAATCAATAATGTTGAGCACACAAAACAATGAATAGAAGCAGTCAGGAAGATATCTCACGGTAGTATGGTTTTTATATAAAGAATCTTTGTATTTATTTATTGTTTAATTCCTCAAGTTCTTCTAGCTTTGGCATTAAATTAGTTCTCCGATTCTCATATTTTTACAGGATTAACTTTGTTTATACAATTAAGAATTATATGTATATCGAATTACATTATTACTTAATATATTTAAAGGCTGTATATATATATGTATATATATATATATATATATATATATATATAAAACTTGGTTATCTTGTTAATAATTTGGTTAATCTGGTTAATCTAGTTAGGGATCTGGGTAAGTTTTAATTCGAATTTTTGTAGTTTAAGTTTTTACGAAATACCGGGATTGAGAGAGGCTGTGTTATATATGTTTCGATTATGCGTATATGTGTTTGTATAAAACCAATTTTGGCTGGTTTGAATTTATAGCCGCACATTTGACATACATCTCCACATTATTTATATAAAATAATGTGAGTACTGCCCAAAATAGAACATGGAATAAATTTAACACGCCTAAGGGGAAACATCTATTCAAAACTGCAACTAAACATGGATGATACCAAATACTGTACCATGATTAGGAAAATTTTAATTAAATAGGCCTATAAATTTTGGAGGAATTAACATTATTGTAAATAGTTTTCAAGTAAGAGACCAGTATGAGATTTTGAACAATAGTTTGCTAAAGGATGAGTCACCAGATTAGTAAGAGGGACGCGTTTAGACGGGATTATTGTTTCAACTGGTTTTAAGTAGACAAGCAAATAGCGCGTTTGCACTATACCTCTTGAAGTCAACTTGATCAGCATGGCAGACTCCCCCGGCGCGGCACCCGCTGCGAACCTCCGCCCTCGGTCTCTGGTGTCGTACAGACGGTGCTCTACTTTGCTCCTGACCCCCTCTCTACTTTTACCAACTTACTCGTGCAAAAATGATATTTACTTGTCTACTTAAAATCTGTAGAAACAATAATCCCGTCTAAACGGAGATTTAACTAACAACAGTGACTTTTAAATTGTTAACATTTTTAATAAAAGTTATTTATAAAACACATAACATAAGTTTTAATAAAACTACAATTTAATAGTTTTGTTTGAAAAACACATAGGAACAAAGTCCAGACCCACCTGGGGTACGTTGCTGTTGTTTTCTCCTGACATCATGCTTCTTTTTTCCCCTTGTAGCTGACTTTTACGGCAAGCAGGAGTTACTGTTGGAACATTCTGCTCCGGCCCAACACGGATAAATAAGAAGGTGTGAAAAGACGCCGGCAGGTGTCGAAAAAACAAGAGTTGGTCAAGGGAGACCGAAAGAAAAGAAGAAAAAGTTGGCGAGGATCAATCCAAAGAAGGAAGAAGATTTGTCCTCTGGAAAGTGAAGGGCCTGAAGATGAGAGATCCCTCCCCCCTTTTAGTCGCCTACGGTATATTCTAACCCGGATGCGGCACGGAGCATAAGTGATAGTGTTGATTTTTTACTTAACCTTTAATCGAAATATCAGTTTGTGATGTGAATGACAAAATAGTATTTAATTTTCCCATTGAATTAGCATTGAGTGAATGCTTTTGCTCTACCCAAGTCACCCAGTGTGACAAATCTGTATTACTGCCAACTAATTATGATAACTTCAGCAAGGCGTAAAACAAACTAAAGGTTTTTACCTAACTCTTTGTACCATTTTGAAAGATCAACATCTATTACACAGGTTAGTAAATTTACCAAATCTTCCTCCGAATTAAGACAAGGGAACTCCCACAGACACTTTACTGCAGGGGCGCATTATAAAGTTGGCTCCCAGAGACCCGCCCAAGTCTGGGTTGACTCTTTATACATTCTGACTTAGGGGGTCTTGTACACAAACTTCATCTATTTATTTAATAGGGTAGGATAGCTGAAATATTGTATATTTTTACTACAAAAACTACCAACAATGTGTGTCTTGCAGTTCCGTAAATTACCATTAAAACCAGCCGTCATTTTCTAATTGATCACAGATGAAATTGTAATTTTTATGTATAATATAACGCAATTATGTCAGTGTGCCAGATAAAAATATGTGATTGTTTATAGTTTTTTTTTGTGGGAACAATTATTTTGTATATTAATTATTGAGCTCAAAACAACAGAAAATATAATCATATTTTAAAACATAATCATACTTAATATTATAAACGTGAAAGTATAGATGTTTGTACGTAACTCTGAAGTTTCATCACGTGAAAACTACTGGACCGTTTGAGATGACATTTTTCAGAAAGGTACTTGATAGACCAGAGTGTGAGGATTCAAGTTATGAAAATCCTATAGGGCTATGCTCCACGGGGGTTCAAAGTTCCCATGTATTCCTTATGGACATTCATTTTTGTTTGAGCTGATAAAAATACAAACGGCTGATCTTGATTCGTAGTAGTTCCACAGGCTAACCACATAATGCAGCACACCTAAAACTATCATAGTCTTATAAATAATTCGCGGGGCGAAGCCTACGGGTATTGTAATATTATGACAATATAAAGTGGTTTAATTAAAAATTTGTCTTCAAGTGTTTCGTATATCGAATGTTTAACGTGACTAAACTGTGACGTAAACACATGTTCTTGTTCAGCACTGTTTAATTTTAGTGCTCCTAAGACAGTCTAACATTGGCAAGATTGCATTCCTTGTCTTTAGTGTGATTACATTTCCAAGTAGCCGGTGAAAATGGCTTGGGTAAGGGCGGTCTAACGATAATCGCAGGAATATTCAATGTTCTTGCCCTATTTTAGACGCCCACTCTAACGTAAGCATCACTCTAGGGTTGGTAGGTAAACTGACAGATATATGTAAAAGTGATTAGAATTTGTAGTGCTAGCTTTCAAATGGGTTCAGTGAAAATATTGATAGGTGTGCAGATATGAAGGTGTTTTAATTAAAAGTCTGTCACGTAGGGGGTACGCATACATTTGTCGAGAAATTTAAAAACTATACACAGTTATGATTATTTGTGCGTACGGCTCCATATCCTTAGCAAATAGTGTTCCAGTTACAATATTATAGATTTATAATGTAGTTTATTTTGATCACATAAAACAATAATTAGATACTTGGATGAATAAATTTGAATGTACAATTGAAAAAAATTAAATAATAATTTTAGTGAGAATCGTGAGTCGTTGGCGTAGTGGTCAAGACGACAGACTCCGCCACAGCAGTGGCCCTGTCGTGGGTTCGAATCCCAGTACTAAACCCAGTATTATGTAAACTTTATCAGTACTGTTCAACTCGTACCGTAACGGCTTACCCCTTGCTTTGCTGGATACGTTCCACGCACAGATGTATAGTATAAGTGGACCAAGCCCAAAAGAGGCTGCCAATGTCTTAAAAAAAGAAGTGTTTCACATGCGTATAATTTAACAAAAAAGAGTGAGTTACCGCGTTTAAACACTCAAAACATAGGATTAATATAGTATCTCGAAAAATACTGTATAATTAAAATAAAATATCAGTTGAGAACCTTGAAACCATTGCGAACTTTAAATGTTATTATTCTGGAGAAGTTGAACATATTAAAATATATAAATATATAATCATTTAAAAAGGATATACAATTATAAATAGTACAAAAGTCACCAATAACATTTTAATTCCGTTTGAATAACGGTGACAATGCCACAGTTCTTGCTCACACAGCGGTTCATCTACCTCGGCGAATAAAAAAGATACAAGATCTTATTTTCCTTCATCGTGTTTCCTTAGAAAACAATCAGCTTAAACCAAATTTTTACTACAATGTATCGAATGACGTAAGCAATGATTTATGTTAGTAAATACAATATGTTTAATGATTCCATGATTTTAAAAATCCATATACAATAATGGTATAGTATATTTCCTTACCCTGTGTTTGTTCGTTGTGTTATCATTTTCTCCATGGTAAAGTAGCTGCCTGAGCGCTGATATGTCAACAAAATTACTTGTCACAGGCTTTGTTAAATTCATGATTGAACTTGATTAAAAGTGTATTAAAACAGTTACGATATACAAGTACCACTGCAGTTTTCAGTGGTGATAATTCTGTTTGGTTTCCATGTAACTCTATACGACTAAAGATTTGCTGGAATTTTGCGGTTCATGTGAAAACTAGTTGCTTTGGCAACTCACATAAAGCAAAACTTACTTCTAGTTTGAAAAATAGACTCTTTGCAGAGGGAAAATCTGTTATTTGTTCCACTTGCAGTTTTTTGTGGCTCCAAGTACTGGGTGTTTTTTAAACTTAATCCATGATTTGTAAATGAAACCTGCAAATAATTTTTGTAATTGAAATATGTTTTATGGTTTTCACAATTCTACAACCATTCATATAACTTTATAATTTTAAAATTAAGTTGTTTCAAATTAAATTGCTCGTACAGACCTCCTTAAGCATTAATGTTTAAGACAACCCTTTTCAGCTTTGTACTGTAAAATAAAATTTCAATACAGTAGAGTTAGCACTGGATCTTGAACTCTACATAAGAAAGTACTGACTGCTGGAAGTTGTTTAACTATAATGGTAGTAAAATCACCAAAATAGCGTCAGGTTTGGAATGGGGAGAGGGATGAGGAAATAGGTAAAATGATGTATAATTTAAACTATTTTCAACTTTCTTGACTTTGAAGAATTTGTGGTAATCCACGTTTTGAAGTACATTAAATGTACAAACAAATCTGGCTGGTATCTGTAACTAATATTTTCTAAGTTATGGAAGGACAAATATAAGGTATTTCTCCAAAAACTCTTAAAAGTCGCACAGCTTTGAAATATTTCATGTGTTTGAATTAATAATGACAGCAATTTTTGGCAGCGTCTTTTTCACTACATTTCTCAGATCAGTAACTATCTGAACCAGTGTTTGTTCAAATAAATCTATCCTGTACACTGCATGGCGAAAGTACGAGTCACGAGTTAGGCTAATAGCTATACCTCTTTTGTTCTCACAACGAAGAATACTATTGACTCTTAAACATTTACACACATAATATACAATTATTTAATATAGTATATTATGATAGAGATTTTACGTATAGAAAGAACAAAGTACATCTATATTAGATTAGAATATACTAGCTTAGCGTATAACTTGCGTATAAAACCTTTGTTTTTATCATAAGGAAAACATGAGGAAAAGTTTTTTTTTTATGTTTGATCCCATCCTTTACTAAATGCCTTTCTAAACAATATTTTTGTCCATACCTAATCTTTATTAATTATTCATAACATGTTTGTATAAATAATATTCACATTATTTTCCCTTGCATATGTATCAAACAAACATTAGATTTCAATCAAATGTAAAGAAACACTTCGTAAAGACTCCTACAAGTCTACTGGGAACAAGCTCTTGTTTTTTGTAAGGAGGATTATCGATGATTTACGTAGGACAAGCGTCCACATTTCCAGAAAAAGAATAGAGGGAGAACGATCAAAATATATGAAACAACTAAAGCAAGACACAACAAATAATTTGCAGCATAAATATGCTCTAATCATTGTTTTAGCTTATACGTGTTTTCTCACGAAGACGATCATTACGAAATTGTTTTCGTTGAAAATATTAGTTTGACACCGTTTTGTTCTCTTCGCAGACATTATTTAATGTAAAACAAAAACTCAAAATATTATGTTTCATCGACATATTACATATTTAATTTTTGGATGATAAAGCATTAAATTGCGTGAATTAAGATTAATATTTAAACTGAATCAATAAATATTAATATTTCAGTACATTAATTAATTAATATTAATAATATTTTCTCCACTCGCCTCATTAATATTATAAAATATATTAAACTGGTAAATAAAAATCATAACAAAATTGTATTTAAATTTTCCGTACTACTTCTTCATCAAAGCTCTGCCCTATAAATTTCATGTAAATTTTAAAGTTGTCAAAAGCAGTTGTCACATTTTAGCTAACCTATATATATATATAATGAAGGGGCATTTATTTACCCAGTAAAATATATTACTCTTATGTATATTTATCACTGATCTAATATAATTTTATAGTTATTCAAAATAATTTCAAGGATAGTTATTGTAAATGTTAAGGATTTTCCTGTCATAGCACTGTAGTACCTGCTATACTGTATATATTTAGACATTATATATTTATTATCACCCTTTACATTTTTATTAGTTTCTTCCCGGTAGACTTAAATTAACCTGAGCATTAAGTTGTTACCATAAATTTCAAATTAATATTTAATAAAAAAGTTAAGCACATCATTGAGTTTCTTGTCTACTGTAGCATCTATTTGAAAAACATTTCGAAAACAAAACCAAATATACTATAGGTTAGTTGAAAAATGATGTTTTATGGAAGAAAAGCCTTGCTAAGTTCTAGTGATCGCGATGCACTTTAGATCAGATTCTTTTTATCGATACGCAAAAGATGAATATAAACTCGATAAGTATGGAGAATACAAACTTGCAATACAAGGATATCATATGTGCTTTAACGTTACAGAAGAGACGATGAGCCAAGAAACTTTTGTACACTACTTACCTAATGTTTGGTCTTAGATACCTTGAAACCCTAATGACCCTATTTTACTTGTTTGTTTGTATATGAATACTTGAATACAGTATAGATACATTTTATTTTTACTTTTTTTAAATACGTGAAATTTTAAAACTTGTGTCTTTATAAAATGCAAACAGAAAAACCAAAGTGTGAATGTATACTATAATAAAATACTACTATTTTGACTGTCGACCACAACAATTTATTGGATTTTCCAAAAAATCTAAATAATCATTGCACGGTTAGCTTGAAATATTAGAAACTATAAAAAATAGTATTTTTACTCATATATTCACATTGAATGAAGGGATTAAAAGTATTAGTGCAGCGTGTTGTAGAAAATGTTATTCTTTTGGAGAAAGCATATCGGTTTTGAATTGTCTGGTAGGAATGTAAAAGCCAGTATTGTCTGTCATAACTCTGTAAACTAAACCATTTGCCTCACAAACACTGGAGAGGTGAGAGGGAATTTCCGCGGGTTAGTTAGGTTTATAAATAGGTTTTAAAGAATTTGTTTAATTTGTTTATTGACAATTTTATAATTAAGAACCAGTTTAAATTAAAAATAGTTCATTAATTTGTCTTGTTGAACTGTAAAAAGTAACAAAAGATCAAATTACACTGTAAATTACAGTAAGTTATATTCAATGTTACAATAAATACAATATTAATATTCGAATGGAGGGTGAATAAAATAAAATATTTCTCTAATAATATGAATATCTTTCAGTAGGATACCTCGTTTCCTTAAGACTTATCCATATACAAGACCATTCTGAAAGATTGCATAAAAAAGATACTTTTTATGGCTTTAACACACTTCAAACCACTCTATTTGGAAAGTCTGGGTACATAAAGAATATTAAAGAAGACTTTTACCTTAACATTTATATTCTTCACTACATTGTTCCATTATACATTCCTTGAGTTCGTATGTTTTCTGCGACGGTGAACTTAATGTCTCGAGACATCGGTCACAAACAGGAAATATAATCCTTGGTCATATATTATAAGGCCAGTCATATATTACGTGTGTGTCGGTCTTGTGATATATTATATGTCTTTTAAGTTGTAGGATCGGCGTAAGAAAACCTTTTAAATGCCAAGAAGGAAGAAAATAAACATAAAATTTGACAAATAATGGATCCTATACAAATTTGTAATTACTTTACGATAGACGTCAAAATATTCTACTTAAAAAAAATTAGAAATTTAAAATAGTCCGATATATAAAACAGATGATCTGTACTTTTAAGTAATTTCCACCGAATTTACTTTGGGTCAATCATTCACCACCGTAATTTGAGTGTTTTACTGGCAAAACAATGAAGATTATATGAATACCTAGGTTTAAAAAGAGAAATACGGATATATATATAATATAGCAAGCACTGTGGATACATGTGTTATATTTTGAATGACTCGTTCCATCATTTTTGTCTGTGGGTTTATTAAATTCAACGGAGGAACATGGTTTAAAATAATGAACTGTACTAAGAAATTGCCGACTCAGAGAGTTCCAAAATTAGAAAATTAGAAAATGCGGACGGCAAAATATGTGTTACCTTTTATTTTTAACTGCTCAAGAATATCAAGATGAAGCCGTGTCCAAGAAATTGTTCTTTTTTAAGCGTTGAGTTAAGACGATGACGACGACTACGATGAGCCAGGCCTGGTATAACTTGCTAATTTATGATGCGGTGCGGTGAAAAATTTATTATAAAAAACCGGTAGTGGATGCAAAGTAATAACAATCTTGAGGTTTGACTTTAAACACTGTGTAACGTTACATTATAAAATAATTTTGATATTAACTGAAAATTTGGAAGTTGTGGTCGAATTAGAAAAAACTCCTGTGACATGATAAAACTTAGTGAGTTCACTTCTACAGCTGGGTACAGTTCCTTCCAGAAATCGGAAATCCTGTGTATTATTGGTTGTGACGTAGGTCTTTTGACAAATCAGATGGACGGTCCAAAGTCTATTGATATGAATTGTGTCGCTATACAGATGTTCAACTGTTCATTGTATGAAATAAAAACGTTTCTTCCTAATATAGCCTTCTTCGTAGGCTAGGCCTAGTAGATAATTTAAATCAAATAAAACCTTATGATTTATTATTATTTTATTTTTAAGCCTAATTAAAATACATTTTAAGCCCATGTAATTATGACGAAACAAAATTAATCCATCTTCTGACACGGAAAAAAAATCAAATACAACTGCAATATTTTTAGGTCCATAGTTTTTGCCTATTTTAATATGAAATATTAAACAATTACCTTATGGGTAGTCATAATAATAATAAAATTAATAATGATCTATGGGAAATTCTATGAAATATGGATATATTATAATATTTTCAATACGTGTATTTTTTCACCTGTTTGTAGAATTTAATGGTATGTAACACAATTTAGACATCTACAATTTTTATGATATTTTTATATTTTAAAGATTTTAAATACTGAAGTCGATTTCAAAGCGGATTGTGAGTGTAAGAAAGTATCGTCAGCAGTGTTACCAGATATGGGGATTTGTCCTCCCAGCGGAGAAGGTGTTTTAAGAGGGCAGTGTCATAAATTGACTGAAACTCTTAAATCCCTCGGCTAAGGGATTCCAGGCCCGCTAAACTGTTTGCCGGGGTCCGTGAGGTACTTTCACCATGTGATTCCTCGGTCAATTATGTCCAAGTCCGGTGAAGTTACTTTAACGGGGGTTATATTTAACTTGACCTTTAGTGTCATTTTATGTTTCCCGGTCAATTATGTCCAAGTCCGGTGAAGTTACTTTAACGGGGGCTACAATTAATTTGACCGCAGTGTTTTAAATTGCTCGGTCATTTACTCTTGCCTCCGCTGAAAGTACTTGGTCAGGAACTATATTTAACTTGACTAAAACTTCTTAAATTTCCCGGCCAAACATTTCTAACCCCGGTTAAATAATTTTGAACGCTCACGTTTCCACACCACGGTAAGCCTTAGGCTAGGCCGTAGGAGCGTCGGCGCGTTCTTTTTGGTTACCCAGAGCATCGCCAGGAGCCCTAAACCTCTGGGGTGAGAGGCCCCACCCATCGTCTCTCACTGTGGTAGCCATTCCATAACAAAATGCTACCTCCTTTTTATATATTTTTTGTTTTTTTATTTTGTACTTTTTTTTACTTTTTGTATTTATTTTTTTTATTTTTATTTTATTTTGTACAAGTCCCACGGTACGGACTGTTCCAAGGAGTATTCTAGGTGTTAGCTAGACTACTCGATGTACATAGTCCTTCAGTCACACCGGGTTGTTCGAAAGAGTAGCCGGGGTGTTAGCCAGGCGCCTCAATCTACTAAACCCTTCATCACACATTCAGGTTTACGGGGTTTTTCGTCACCCACGCCAGTGACCTTCATTCAGGTTTACGGGGCTTTTCGTCACCCGCGCCAGGGACCTTCATTCACACAGACACACACACACACACACACATACAGTGGGAACTTGTGATTTTAAAGAAAAATTTACATTTAAAGTGAACTTTCATCTTTCATATTTGTGTAAGTAAGGTAAAACTTCTCCGGCAACAGACTTCTTACTAACAGTCTTGCTTCAGGAGTATTTGATTTTAACATCAAAGAACATAATCCGGCTTCGTTTATGAAAACTGTTGTTTTCTCAATCGGTCCAACGCCCTGTTTTTGGGCGTCAGTAAAACTACTAACAGTTAATTTATCACTGTCATCTACACGTTTTCGAACTGCACTCCAACCATTAACATGCTTTAGAGCAGTAGCTACGTCTTTAGCTTTAAACCATGGCTTTCCTTCACTATCAAACAGAATCAATACTGGCTTGTTATTGAATGTATAGTATTTAGCAGCCATGTCACAATTTACTCAATAGTACAGGCAAAAGGAGCGCAGAAGAACGTCTGATCAGTACCACGACTTGGAGCAGAATGATGTAACGGTAATAGTGACAAGTGGTATATACAGGAGTAACGCTGCTCCATAGGGAAAAGTGCTACCTTTATCGACGGTAGCAACTAGGAATATAGACAAGTGATACTTCAAAATTTAAAACCCCAGATAGTTTCTCAACGTTACAAAACATTTCTTCAAAGTGATCATCAAAAACTGTCGGTGTTAGATTAGCTAAAGGCATGTAAGGTATGTCTCCTGATGCACCTGTGTGCTTTATTGATACTCCGATGTAGGTGTTTGATGAGGAGTTCTCCGTTATTTTATCTAATATGTACTCCGAAAACACCAAAGGCCATTCCCGGGCATTTATTGAACCTGTAAGTAAGAACTTAAACTCTGAGCGTGTAATATTAAATTTTACATTTTCATTTAACGTCTTTTTGTGTATAAGTTGAAGAAAAACCTGTTGGTTAGCGGATGTATTATGTTCAGCAGACATTCTACAAGAATATAACAAAACAATATACAACTGAGTGTAACAGCACAAACACAACCGATCAGGATCACGTCTCAGAACAGAATGAGTTAATAGATTTTATGTTTACAGGTATATACGCTTAGTACCCATGTGATGGTTCCATTAGTTTTTGTTTTTTAAAGCCGAAAGGTAAGGTGTCGTGATCATCATTAAATCTTCTCTTGGGCCCTGTAATTCTAAACTTTTTAATTTCACTTACTGTAACGACTTCATGTCTCTTTGTCCTCCTGATTCTATTTTCTTCAATTTCTAAAATTTCAGCAGCTTCACTAAGGACCATCTTTTTCAATTGTTCAAAATTTAATGTTTCGGAGGTTTTTAGGTTGAGGGTGAGGCCTTTTATTTTACACACAGATTCTAGCTTTTGCTTTTTGGTTGACCATACAAGGTATGCGTAAGTTTTAGGCCCTCCAGAAACAAACTCTACGATATAAGAGCCGGGCCCGTAGTCACCTGCCAATTCATCGGTCATTTCCCCGAGGTAATCTTCCGTAGGGACCCTGTACAGTCCTTCCCGGTATAAATAAATACAACTATCTGTGTCATAGTAAAGGACTTGCCCACCCAAAGCCTCGAAGTGTTCATAAAGTTTAAGTCTCGCATGAGCTGTAGTGTAGGCCGCAATTACAACATTTACAGTTTTTAGAGGCTCACTAGCTTCATCAACATTCTGCCAATTAACTAATAAAACCTCCTGGTTAATTACTTCAACAAACTTTACTTTTGTTCCTGGTTGAGTTAACGAATTGAACAATTCTTTAGAGTCTCTCACAATTGAAGTGTTTGTCATGTTTTCGCGTTGACCAAACTTGCCCCAAAAACTGTTTAGCATGAGTTTGGCTACCGATCTCAAACCCCCTTTTTTAGCAATTTTGTCTTTCTCCATTTGAATACCCTCACGCTCAAAGAAATCATAAACATACTTTCTTTATCCTCCTCTGTTTTACACCAAGCGGGATACCCTGAGGCTTCCTGCTTTACTTTCAAGAATTTATTAATAAAATCGGTAAAAAGTCCCTCTTTCTCATAAGTGGCGACTTCATACTCCCACAACTCGTACATGTCCAAAATCACATAGCCTTTTTCTACAGCTTTTCTAATTTCATCCATGGTCCATGTTCCTACCATTGCCCTTTCCTCACTATCATGAAAACATTCCCCTTGGTTTAGAGTCTCCCCACAGGTTCTACACAACACAAACATCAATTTATTATTCATTTTTGCGGGGAGTACGGGATGATACAAGTTGTAAGGAGGTAGAATTTTGCATTTTAACAAGCCCTCTACCTCAAGACCCCTCTCTCGGCACTCATTTCCAACATAAATAGTAGGATGACCCACGGGATACTTACAATATTTATTTACATACGGATAAAGGGAACAGACATCTACATATTGGATTGTTTCTCCCTCTTCACATTTACAATACGTTTTAGTATTACCCGTCCTACCTCCAAAGAAGGAATCTCTAGGATTAAGTGGAAGTGTGTTTAGAATGGACAGTTGGTTCAGGTGATTTAATTTTTTGTCTTTCTTCAATTTACGGAACTCACACTCCCACATCTCCACTACTTCGTAGTCGTTAAATTTTTCCACTTTGGACTTGGTTCTCTCGTAACGGAGATGCAAACTGTCTGAAGGATCCTCCGGCAGAGGTTCCTCCCTGCTGTATTGATAACATTTCGGGCAACCGTGCCAATAACACCCGTGAAACTCATAAATTCGCTCACCGTCAAACCCATCTACTTTCATTCCTTTAATTTGTACTTCTTTACCCCGGCCCGCATGTTGAATCTTTACTCCACGTTTCTCCTCCTCCCACGTTAACCACTGTAAAGCAACGGCTGACTGATTGTCTGAAAGTCGGTACCCTGATTTTGGTATAAGTCCAATAGTATTTTCTTTTAAAAAGTTACGGCGGAAGGCCAAGTTACATGCACTGGCGATTGTTATAGCCTCGAGAAAAGGATCTACGTTACATTCTTGAAGAAGTAAAGCTCTAAATTTAATACACGCTTGGGCTAGGATTTCTACGTCAGAGATACAATACTCTAGGATTTCCTTTTTAAAATCAAACACGTAATCTTCAGCGACTCGTTCGTCGTACCAGCTTCCAAAGGCCTTGTGGGACTTTTCAAACGTTGATCCCGGGCAGTAGTACTGCTTGTCGGGCATAGGACCTTTATAGTCTTGGTTTGCCAGAGTGTTGAAGAGATGCGGGAAATAGCCCTTCTTTTTCTCAGGAGGTAGGTCAAAAGCTTTAGGGAGTGCAGAGAGGGCCATGGGAAAGTAGCTAAGTGAGTCCACAAACCTTACGTTGGCTACTTCAATCAAAATAGCTTTAGTTCCCCGAGGAGTTATTTTTGGGGTAAATTTAGTTTCTTCCATGATGTACTGTAGAATGAATTGGAAATCAAAACCTTGCCCATTGTGGGCAATTACACAGACATCTTTAAATTTTTTCCGAATTTCCATTACATAGTTCATAAACTGTTTTACCGGTTCTTTTTCAAATACCCTTTGCCGTTCCGAGCAAGTTTCACACTCACCCCCATTAATACATTTAAAGCAGTACTGTTGAGAGACGCACAAGTTTACTTTACGTAATTTTTGCTCGGGGTCAGAGGGAAGTGACTCGTCTTGGCGAGTCTCCAAGTCAAAGAAAATAAACAAAAAATCACGGTTCTTTGGTGTTCTCCTATCTACCCTCATGAAACACTGATGCGCGGGTCTTTGAACGCCTCACAGGGTTTACAGTAAACCTCTCCGCATACATGAGCTGTCTTACGTTTTTTTGGATAAATAATTTTCTTACAGTCACGGCAGAGTTTTAAAGTTTTACAAACTTGCCCTTGATGGGCTATTAAACACCGCTCGTTTTTGAAGAAGCGACAGCAAAAACGGCATGTGATGCCTCCGTGTTCTACTTTACAGGGCGGGGAGATGGTATGACAGGACGGGCATCTGTTAGAGCATCGATGCTCATGTCTGTTGCTATAGGGAATATGGCAGGCTTCACAAAAGAAATTGCAAACAAACGCAGCAGTTAAGTTTGTAATTACGTTATAGTGGCCATTGTGAAAGAGCAAGTTAATTTTGAATTTAGCGTCTTCATTACCCCCTTCAAAATAGACATCCCGGCCTTTTTTGTCGTAGTTGTAGACGGTAATTTTGTATTTTTTAAGATGGAACTGAAATTTTTCAAGCTCAGGGATTCCTGCACCATCCTCCGGCATTTCTACACGGGCTTTTGCTATGAGCTTATTAGCTCTGAAAGTTTGTCTTTTCCCCTTGTCCTGACGTATTGCTTTATACTGAGGATCACTTTTTGCTAGTGCTTTGCCCACTACCAACGCTCTAGCCAGGCATAAATTGTCTTTGTTGTTAATTACTACAATACCCTTCCTAGCATAACATTCTTCATCAAATGTATTATAAAAGTCGGGTCTTACCCTCCCAGAACCTACTGGAACGTTTATCCGTGCTACATCTACTTTAAACGTGTCCGTGGACTTGATGGATTCTGAATTTGACTGTACTATTCCCCCGAAAATCTCCCAAAGGACGTCACCGGTAATTTCTGAGACAGGCCTCAAATCTACGTACCCCGGTTCTTTACTTTTTAAATTTATAGACTGTAATTTAAACCCAAGATAATCGGTAGGTTCAGCGTCGGCTTTGGATGCCTCTACAATTTGATTAAAACCTTTTCTTAGCCAATCAAACTCAGAGATGCCCCTGGGAGGTTTAGTAAACTTAAAAATAGTATTAGTCCCATAAAGTCTGAATTTTTTAACATACGTTTGAGCGGTACTAAGTAATTGTACCGGATTTTGAGGGTCGTTTTTAGAAACTTCCATCCTTTAACATAGAATTAAATACTTAAAACAAGCTAAACTGTGCTAACGCTTAAAACAGCAAGTACCCCGAACAGAGTCAAGCTCACGAGGATATAACTGAATCACGCAGAATCAATAATAATCTGTGCAAGAGAACACTTACGCAAGAGCAGCGCAAAACACGTCTGATCAGCGTCACGACTGAAATCAGACTGAGGTAATGGAGTCGGTCGTTAGATATACATAGTGAGCGGAACTGCTACTTTTTCACTGTTTGATCTACTAAAACTGATACTTTTGGAACTGTTACCTTGAAAACTGTGGGAATGGGGATGGGTATTGTTGGACCTGTTACTTTTTTTTTTGGAACGGTTACTTTTGGAACTGTTACTTTGTAGCAGTCTTCATTTATATTAAATGAACAAGATAGATTATGTAACTGTAACTCTTGGAACTGATACTTTAAAGTCACTGATCAAGTTCTCTAAAAGAACAGGTACAGAGGATCTAAAAAGAGCACAGTACCTCTGTATTACTGCGCAAGTCAGAAAAACACTAACACACAAACTACGCAAGTCAAACCAGAACTACAGGTTACCGAAAGTCAGAAAACAACTCTAATGAAGGTAACAAACACTACTCTAACCAAAACTACATTAAAGAACAAGAATGGAAAGTGAGATTACTGTTATTCAGCACATACAAACACAACACTACTCTTGACACAAGGAAGTGTGAGGTTAGGAAAAGTGAGGTTATGATAGTCAATACATACAAAAACTGATCTAACCAAAACTGCATAAAAGAACAAGAATAGAAAGTGAGGTTGCTGAGGTGAATTTGCTGTACAAAAGTACCAGGGCAAAAAAATCAGGTTACTGAGAGTGAGGTTATGTTAGTCAACACAACACTACTTTAGCCACAAGGAAGTGAGGGTATGTTACTTTCTTTACTGTAAACTACCAAGTCAGATTAAATGGATATACCACACAGCATTACTCTAGCATAGACAATAAACACGAACACAACACAAAAATAAAATGAAGTATACCATGCACGGAAAATTAATATAATACAGTAAGGTTATACATTTTGGAGTGTAATGGGTGAGGTTAGAAAAAGTAGGTTACTTTAGCAATTTAGATAACGCTAAAAATCACACGACACTACTCTTGAAACATGTAGTTAACTCTCAAAACTGATGTTACTGTACACTAGAAAGTCATACAGCGCTCTTAACATAGACAATTCAGACATGAACAAGACAACTGCATGAGAACGCGGGATTACTGTTATGTTACTCAGCACATACAAACACAATACTACTATAGTCAAATCAAAACAAGAAACTGAGTTTACTGGCAGTGAGGTTATGTTAGTCAGCACATACAAATACTACTCTAGCTAAATAAAACAATTAAATACAACGCAAAACACTACTATAGTCAAATCAAACAAGAAGCTGAGGTTGCTGTTATGTTAGTCAGCACATACAAACACAGCACTACCAAGTAAAACAAAATGGCGAAGTTACTGCAAAATAACAAGGACAGAAAGTGATATTACTGTTATGTCAGTCAACAAATACAAGCACGACACAACTCTTGACACAAGGAAGTGAGGTTATGGTAAATCTCAAAGGTTACTGGGTGGGGTTAGGTTAGTCAGCACATACAAACACAGCACTACCCAGTAAAATAGAGACGGTGAGGTTACTGTACGCTAGCATGTCATAAAACGCACTTACACAGACAAGTCAAACACGAACAAAACACCCGCGTGGGAACATTCGAAAGTGAGGTTAGGAAAAGTAGGGTTATCTTCGCCAAGCGCAGCAAACACAGGGATACGTCCGATCACAACGAAAGCTGAGAGAAAAGAGAGGGAGAAAGCGCGCGAGATAATAGAAAGTGGTGGGGAGGTGGTTGATGCAATATGTTTATTTGTTACAGGAGGTGGTAGTCTGGTGCCAGGGTAGTGGCAGCGGTAGTGAACGCCGTCTGGGTGACAGGCCTGGAGCCAAAAGTAGTGCGAAATTGTAGTGGGTGTGTCAACCTTTGAGAAGAACGCGAATTAACATGCCAGCCAATCAGGTTACTTAAAAGTTTCATGTTACACCTTCGAGCTACAGTACACTGAGAGAACAGGAGCTGTAGATAGATACACAGAAGGAAGTGAAGGAGACAAAAGGACGCGAGGGATAAATAATTACCAAAAATGGTACATAATTAAACACAGAGGGTTGCAAGAGGGATGCAAAAGATAAATAATCAACCCCAAAGGGGAGCAAAAGAAAGACACAGGGTAGTTATTACACCCTAATTCCATTCCTCATAAGAACCCATGTTATTCTATTCTCCATAAGAGTCCATGTTAATCTATTCTCCATAAGAGTCCATGTTATTCTATTCTCCATAAGAGTCCATGTTAATCTATTCTCCATAAGAGTCCATGTTATTCTATTCTCCATAAGACCAATGTTGGGGCCAAAGCGCGCGGCCTTACTACTTATAGACTTCGCCTAATTTAAATATGTGACACAGCTATCATAAATTCCTTTTTAATTCACCTCTTTGAATAGAAGTTTTTCATATTTTTATACATGCGTATTATCTAACTTTGCATATCAGAGGAATTTTCTTTTTACATTTGTTCGTATTTTGTTCGCTCATTGCAGCTTTTATATAATATAACCATTTATTTAAAATAATTTCCATAACACTTTATTCGCTCAATTTACTATAACCTTCTGCAGATATTAAAAGAATAGTTCACTTATAAATATAATGTTTAAGTTTATCAAATAAAACAATCCACTTTTTTGTATTGGTCTCCTCCAACAAGAAAATAATAATTGAAAAAGTTTAACCCAATCAGTCAATTTGCGAGACAATCCGATCCATTAGCCTTATAACGGGAAATTTCTAAGTGGAAGGTTGAGTTTTCAGTTTGATTGAATCTTTCAGGGAACAAAAATCATTCACATGCGTTTAACTACTATTGGAATTGCAAGGCTAGGTTCCTAAAGTTTTGGAATGTGAAATAATTGGTTTAATAAGAAATCAATAATGTTGAGCACACAAAACAATGAATAGAAGCAGTCAGGAAGATATCTCACGGTAGTATGGTTTTTATATAAAGGATCTTTGTATTTATTTATTGTTTAATTCCTCAAGTTCTTCTAGCTTTGGCATTAAATTAGTTCTCCGATTCTCATATTTTTACAGGATTAACTTTGTTTATACAATTAAGAATTATATGTATATCGAATTACATTATTACTTAATATATTTAAAGGCTGTATATATATATATATATATATATATATATATATATATAAAACTTGGTTATCTTGTTAATAATTTGGTTAATCTGGTTAATCTAGTTAGGGATCTGGGTAAGTTTTAATTCGAATTTTTGTAGTTTAAGTTTTTACGAAATACCGGGATTGAGAGAGGCTGTGTTATATATGTTTCGATTATGCGTATATGTGTTTGTATAAAACCAATTTTGGCTGGTTTGAATTTATAGCCGCACATTTGACATACATCTCCACATTATTTATATAAAATAATGTGAGTACTGCCCAAAATAGAACATGGAATAAATTTAACACGCCTAAGGGGAAACATCTATTCAAAACTGCAACTAAACATGGATGATACCAAATACTGTACCATGATTAGGAAAATTTTAATTAAATAGGCCTATAAATTTTGGAGGAATTAACATTATTGTAAATAGTTTTCAAGTAAGAGACCAGTATGAGATTTTGAACAATAGTTTGCTAAAGGATGAGTCACCAGATTAGTAAGAGGGACGCGTTTAGACGGGATTATTGTTTCAACTGGTTTTAAGTAGACAAGCAAATAGCGCGTTTGCACTATACCTCTTGAAGTCAACTTGATCAGCATGGCAGACTCCCCCGGCGCGGCACCCGCTGCGAACCTCCGCCCTCGGTCTCTGGTGTCGTACAGACGGTGCTCTACTTTGCTCCTGACCCCCTCTCTACTTTTACCAACTTACTCGTGCAAATATGATATTTACTTGTCTACTTAAAATCTGTAGAAACAATAATCCCGTCTAAACGGAGATTTAACTAACAACAGTGACTTTTAAATTGTTAACATTTTTAATAAAAGTTATTTATAAAACACATAACATAAGTTTTAATAAAACTACAATTTAATAGTTTTGTTTGAAAAACACATAGGAACAAAGTCCAGACCCACCTGGGGTACGTTGCTGTTGTTTTCTCCTGACATAATGCTTCTTTTTTCCCCTTGTAGCTGACTTTTACGGCAAGCAGGAGTTACTGTTGGAACATTCTGCTCCGGCCCAACACGGATAAACAAGAAGGTGTGAAAAGACGCCGGCAGGTGTCGAAAAAACAAGAGTTGGTCAAGGGAGACCGAAAGAAAAGAAGAAAAAGTTGGCGAGGATCAATCCAAAGAAGGAAGAAGATTTGTCCTCTGGAAAGTGAAGGGCCTGAAGATGAGAGATCCCTCCCCCCTTTTAGTCGCCTACGGTATATTCTAACCCGGATGCGGCACGGAGCATAAGTGATAGTGTTGATTTTTTACTTAACCTTTAATCGAAATATCAGTTTGTGATGTGAATGACAAAATAGTATTTAATTTTCCCATTGAATTAGCATTGAGTGAATGCTTTTGCTCTACCCAAGTCACCCAGTGTGACAAATCTGTATTACTGCCAACTAATTATGATAACTTCAGCAAGGCGTAAAACAAACTAAAGGTTTTTACCTAACTCTTTGTACCATTTTGAAAGATCAACATCTATTACACGGGTTAGTAAATTTACCAAATCTTCCTCCGAATTAAGACAAGGGAACTCCCACAGACACTTTACTGCAGGGGCGCATTATAAAGTTGGCTCCCAGAGACCCGCCCAAGTCTGGGTTGACTCTTTATACATTCTGACTTAGGGGGTCTTGTACACAAACTTCATCTATTTATTTAATAGGGTAGGATAGCTGAAATATTGTATATTTTTACTACAAAAACTACCAACAATGTGTGTCTTGCAGTTCCGTAAATTACCATTAAAACCAGCCGTCATTTTCTAATTGATCACAGATGAAATTGTAATTTTTATGTATAATATAACGCAATTATGTCAGTGTGCCAGATAAAAATATGTGATTGTTTATAGTTTTTTTTGTGGGAACAATTATTTTGTAAATTAATTATTGAGCTCAAAACAACAGAAAATATAATCATATTTTAAAACATAATCATACTTAATATTATAAACGTGAAAGTATAGATGTTTGTACGTAACTCTGAAGTTTCATCACGTGAAAACTACTGGACCGTTTGAGATGACATTTTTCAGAAAGGTACTTGATAGACCAGAGTGTGAGGATTCAAGTTATGAAAATCCTATAGGGCTATGCTCCACGGGGGTTCAAAGTTCCCATGTATTCCTTATGGACATTCATTTTTGTTTGAGCTGATAAAAATACAAACGGCTGATCTTGATTCGTAGTAGTTCCACAGGCTAACCACATAATGCAGCACACCTAAAACTATCATAGTCTTATAAATAATTCGCGGGGCGAAGCCTACGGGTATTGTAATATTATGACAATATAAAGTGGTTTAATTAAAAATTTGTCTTCAAGTGTTTCGTATATCGAATGTTTAACGTGACTAAACTGTGACGTAAACACATGTTCTTGTTCAGCACTGTTTAATTTTAGTGCTCCTAAGACAGTCTAACATTGGCAAGATTGCATTCCTTGTCTTTAGTGTGATTACATTTCCAAGTAGCCGGTGAAAATGGCTTGGGTAAGGGCGGTCTAACGATAATCGCAGGAATATTCAATGTTCTTGCCCTATTTTAGACGCCCACTCTAACGTAAGCATCACTCTAGGGTTGGTAGGTAAACTGACAGATATATGTAAAAGTGATTAGAATTTGTAGTGCTAGCTTTCAAATGGGTTCAGTGAAAATATTGATAGGTGTACAGATATGAAGGTGTTTTAATTAAAAGTCTGTCACGTAGGGGGTACGCATACATTTGTCGAGAAATTTAAAAACTATACACAGTTATGATTATTTGTGCGTACGGCTCCATATCCTTAGCAAATAGTGTTCCAGTTACAATATTATAGATTTATAATGTAGTTTATTTTGATCACATAAAACAATAATTAGATACTTGGATGAATAAATTTGAATGTACAATTGAAACAAATTAAATAATAATTTTAGTGAGAATCGTGAGTCGTTGGCGTAGTGGTCAAGACGACAGACTCCGCCACAGCAGTGGCCCTGTCGTGGGTTCGAATCCCAGTACTAAACCCAGTATTATGTAAACTTTATCAGTACTGTTCAACTCGTACCGTAACGGCTTACCCCTTGCTTTGCTGGATTCATTCCACGCACAGATGTACAGTGTAAGTGGACCAAGGCTAAAAGAGGCTGCCAATGTCTTAAAAAAAGAAGTGTTTCACATGCGTATAATTTAACAAAAAAGAGTGAGTTACCGCGTTTAAACACTCAAAACATAGGATTAATATAGTATCTCGAAAAATACTGTATAATTAAAATAAAATATCAGTTGAGAACCTTGAAACCATTGCGAACTTTAAATGTTATTATTCTGGAGAAGTTGAACATATTAAAATATATAAATATATAATCATTTAAAAAGGATATACAATTATAAATAGTACAAAAGTCACCAATAACATTTTAATTCCGTTTGAATAACGGTGACAATGCCACAGTTCTTGCTCACACAGCGGTTCATCTACCTCGGCGAATAAAAAAGATACAAGATCTTATTTTCCTTCATCGTGTTTCCTTAGAAAACAATCAGCTTAAACCAAATTTTTACTACAATGTATCGAATGACGTAAGCAATGATTTATGTTAGTAAATACAATATGTTTAATGATTCCATGATTTTAAAAATCCATATACAATAATGGTATAGTATATTTCGTTACCCTGTGTCTGTTCGTTAATTAAATGTGTTATCATTTTCTCCATGGTAAAGTAGCTGCCTGAGCGCTGATATGTCAACAAAATTACTTGTCACAGGCTTTGTTAAATTCATGATTGAACTTGATTAAAAGTGTATTAAAACAGTTACGATATACAAGTACCACTGCAGTTTTCAGTGGTGATAATTCTGTTTGGTTTCCATGTAACTCTATACGACTAAAGATTTGCTGGAATTTTGCGGTTCATGTGAAAACTAGTTGCTTTGGCAACTCACATAAAGCAAAACTTACTTCTAGTTTGAAAAATAGACTCTTTGCAGAGGGAAAATCTGTTATTTGTTCCACTTGCAGTTTTTTGTGGCTCCAAGTACTGGGTGTTTTTTAAACTTAATCCATGATTTGTAAATGAAACCTGCAAATAATTTTTGTAATTGAAATATGTTTTATGGTTTTCACAATTCTACAACCATTCATATAACTTTATAATTTTAAAATTAAGTTGTTTCAAATTAAATTGCTCGTACAGACCTCCTTAAGCATTAATGTTTAAGACAACCCTTTTCAGCTTTGTACTGTAAAATAAAATTTCAATACAGTAGAGTTAGCACTGGATCTTGAACTCTACATAAGAAAGTACTGACTGCTGGAAGTTGTTTAACTATAATGGTAGTAAAATCACCAAAATAGCGTCAGGTTTGGAATGGGGAGAGGGATGAGGAAATAGGTAAAATGATGTATAATTTAAACTATTTTCAACTTTCTTGACTTTGAAGAATTTGTGGTAATCCACGTTTTGAAGTACATTAAATGTACAAACAAATCTGGCTGGTATCTGTAACTAATATTTTCTAAGTTATGGAAGGACAAATATAAGGTATTTCTCCAAAAACTCTTAAAAGTCGCACAGCTTTGAAATATTTCATGTGTTTGAATTAATAATGACAGCAATTTTTGGCAGCGTCTTTTTCACTACATTTCTCAGATCAGTAACTATCTGAACCAGTGTTTGTTCAAATAAATCTATCCTGTACACTGCATGGCGAAAGTACGAGTCACGAGTTAGGCTAATAGCTATACCTCTTTTGTTCTCACAACGAAGAATACTATTGACTCTTAAACATTTACACACATAATATACAATTATTTAATATAGTATATTATGATAGAGATTTTACGTATAGAAAGAACAAAGTACATCTATATTAGATTAGAATATACTAGCTTAGCGTATAACTTGCGTATAAAACCTTTGTTTTTATCATAAGGAAAACATGAGGAAAAGTTTTTTTTTTATGTTTGATCCCATCCTTTACTAAATGCCTTTCTAAACAGTATTTTTGTCCATACCTAATCTTTATTAATTATTCATAACATGTTTGTATAAATAATATTCACATTATTTTCCCTTGCATATGTATCAAACAAACATTAGATTTCAATCAAATGTAAAGAAACACTTCGTAAAGACTCCTACAAGTCTACTGGGAACAAGCTCTTGTTTTTTGTAAGGAGGATTATCGATGATTTACGTAGGACAAGCGTCCACATTTCCAGAAAAAGAATAGAGGGAGAACGATCAAAATATATGAAACAACTAAAGCAAGACACAACAAATAATTTGCAGCATAAATATGCTCTAATCATTGTTTTAGCTTATACGTGTTTTCTCACGAAGACGATCATTACGAAATTGTTTTCGTTGAAAATATTAGTTTGACACCGTTTTGTTCTCTTCGCAGACATTATTTAATGTAAAACAAAAACTCAAAATATTATGTTTCATCGACATATTACATATTTAATTTTTGGATGATAAAGCATTAAATTGCGTGAATTAAGATTAATATTTAAACTGAATCAATAAATATTAATATTTCAGTACATTAATTAATTAATATTAATAATATTTTCTCCACTCGCCTCATTAATATTATAAAATATATTAAACTGGTAAATAAAAATCATAACAAAATTGTATTTAAATTTTCCGTACTACTTCTTCATCAAAGCTCTGCCCTATAAATTTCATGTAAATTTTAAAGTTGTCAAAAGCAGTTATGTCACATTTTAGCTAACCTATATATATATATATATAATGAAGGGGCATTTATTTACCCAGTAAAATATATTACTCTTATGTATATTTATCACTGATCTAATATAATTTTATAGTTATTCAAAATAATTTCAAGGATAGTTATTGTAAATGTTAAGGATTTTCCTGTCATAGCACTGTAGTACCTGCTATACTGTATATATTTAGACATTATATATTTATTATCACCCTTTACATTTTTATTAGTTTCTTCCCGGTAGACTTAAATTAACCTGAGCATTAAGTTGTTACCATAAATTTCAAATTAATATTTAATAAAAAAGTTAAGCACATCATTGAGTTTCTTGTCTACTGTAGCATCTATTTGAAAAACATTTCGAAAACAAAACCAAATATACTATAGGTTAGTTGAAAAATGATGTTTTATGGAAGAAAAGCCTTGCTAAGTTCTAGTGATCGCGATGCACTTTAGATCAGATTCTTTTTATCGATACGCAAAAGATGAATATAAACTCGATAAGTATGGAGAATACAAACTTGCAATACAAGGATATCATATGTGCTTTAACGTTACAGAAGAGACGATGAGCCAAGAAACTTTTGTACACTACTTACCTAATGTTTGGTCTTAGATACCTTGAAACCCTAATGACCCTATTTTACTTGTTTGTTTGTATATGAATACTTGAATACAGTATAGATACATTTTATTTTTACTTTTTTTAAATACGTGAAATTTTAAAACTTGTGTCTTTATAAAATGCAAACAGAAAAACCAAAGTGTGAATGTATACTATAATAAAATACTACTATTTTGACTGTCGACCACAACAATTTATTGGATTTTCCAAAAAATCTAAATAATCATTGCACGGTTAGCTTGAAATATTAGAAACTATAAAAAATAGTATTTTTACTCATATATTCACATTGAATGAAGGGATTAAAAGTATTAGTGCAGCGTGTTGTAGAAAATGTTATTCTTTTGGAGAAAGCATATCGGTTTTGAATTGTCTGGTAGGAATGTAAAAGCCAGTATTGTCTGTCATAACTCTGTAAACTAAACCATTTGCCTCAACACTGGAGAGGTGAGAGGGAATTTCCGCGGGTTAGTTAGGTTTATAAATAGGTTTTAAAGAATTTGTTTAATTTGTTTATTGACAATTTTATAATTAAGAACCAGTTTAAATTAAAAATAGTTCATTAATTTGTCTTGTTGAACTGTAAAAAGTAACAGAAGATCAAATTACACTGTAAATTACAGTAAGTTATATTCAATGTTACAATAAATACGATATTAATATTCGAATGGAGGGTGAATAAAATAAAATATTTCTCTAATAATATGAATATCTTTCAGTAGGATACCTCGTTTCCTTAAGACTTATCCATATACAAGACCATTCTGAAAGATTGCATAAAAAAGATACTTTTTATGGCTTTAACACACTTCAAACCACTCTATTTGGAAAGTCTGGGTACATAAAGAATATTAAAGAAGACTTTTACCTTAACATTTATATTCTTCACTACGTTGTTCCATTATACATTCCTTGAGTTCGTATGTTTTCTGCGACGGTGAACTTAATGTCTCGAGACATCGGTCACAAACAGGAAATATAATCCTTGGTCATATATTATAAGGCCAGTCATATATTACGTGTGTGTCGGTCTTGTGATATATTATATGTCTTTTAAGTTGTAGGATCGGCGTAAGAAAACCTTTTAAATGCCAAGAAGGAAGAAAATAAACATAAAATTTGACAAATAATGGATCCTATACAAATTTGTAATTACTTTACGATAGACGTCAAAATATTCTACTTAAAAAAAATTAGAAATTTAAAATAGTCCGATATATAAAACAGATGATCTGTACTTTTAAGTAATTTCCACCGAATTTACTTTGGGTCAATCATTCACCACCGTAATTTGAGTGTTTTACTGGCAAAACAATGAAGATTATATGAATACCTAGGTTTAAAAAGAGAAATACGGATATATATATAATATAGCAAGCACTGTGGATACATGTGTTATATTTTGAATGACTCGTTCCATCATTTTTGTCTGTGGGTTTATTAAATTCAACGGAGGAACATGGTTTAAAATAATGAACTGTACTAAGAAATTGCCGACTCAGAGAGTTCCAAAATTAGAAAATTAGAAAATGTGGACGGCAAAATATGTGTTACCTTTTATTTTTAACTGCTCAAGAATATCAAGATGAAGCCGTGTCCAAGAAATTGTTCTTTTTTAAGCGTTGAGTTAAGACGATGACGACGACTACGATGAACCAGGCCTGGTATAACTTGCTAATTTATGATGCGGTGCGGTTAAAAATGTATTATAAAAAACCGGTAGTGGATGCAAAGTAATAACAATCTTGAGGTTTGACTTTAAACACTGTGTAACGTTACATTATAAAATAATTTTGATATTAACTGAAAATTTGGAAGTTGTGGTCGAATTAGAAAAAACTGCTGTGACATGATAAAACTTAGTGAGTTCACTTCTACAGCTGGGTACAGTTCCTTCCAGAAATCGGAAATCCTGTGTATTATTGGTTGTGACGTAGGTCTTTTGACAAATCAGATGGACGGTCCAAAGTCTATTGATATGAATTGTGTCGCTATACAGATGTTCAACTGTTCATTGTATGAAATAAAAACGTTTCTTCCTAATATAGCCTTCTTCGTAGGCTAGGCCTAGTAGATAATTTAAATCAAATAAAACCTTATGATTTATTATTATTTTATTTTTAAGCCTAATTAAAATACATTTTAAGCCCATGTAATTATGACGAAACAAAATTAATCCATCTTCTGACACGGAAAAAAAATCAAATATAACTGCAATATTTTTAGGTCCATAGTTTTTGCCTATTTTAATATGAAATATTAAACAATTACCTTATGGGTAGTCATAATAATAATAAAATTAATAATGATCTATGGGAAATTCTATGAAATATGGATATATTATAATATTTTCAATACGTGTATTTTTTCACCTGTTTGTAGAATTTAATGGTATGTAACACAATTTAGACATCTACAATTTTTATGATATTTTTATATTTTAAAGATTTTAAATACTGAAGGCGATTTCAAAGCGGATTGTGAGTGTAAGAAAGTATCGTCAGCAGTGTTACCAGATATGGGGATTTGTCCTCCCAGCGGAGAATGCTTTCCCTTGATTACAGGCGGTGGGGAAATGGTAGGGACTTTAATTTTGTGGAGAAAAAGTGGGGATTTTTTATTGAGGTATATTTTGAATATTTTCGTCAGACCTATTCTGGGATTCAATAATTCTGACAAAATTTTACTGATAAGGTATTAGGTATTTTTATTTTTACCGACATGTATTTTTTATGTCAGAAATAATTGGAATAAGGGGTTATTGTTACAGGAGAGAAGTCTTATATGTTGAATGCAAGACTCTGACAACTGATAACTAGTACCAGTTGTCTATGGCGTTTTCTACTGCGAGTGTTTTAGCGAATTTCCCCTATAGGGAAGAAGCTATTACCGTAGGTAAGACTTAAGCCCGAGACCATGATAACTTTTCGTTTTGAGGTCCCCAGATGCCAAAAAACCATTCGTTCAAATTTTTATATATGTTTTAGTTTTATATATGGTATATGTGTGTCCGTAAGCACGATAACTCTCGTAAAAAAGGTCCGATCTTAATAAAATTTTGTACAAATATGTAAAGTACCATTTATTTGAACTAGTTCGAAAACCAGAAAATCACACCATCCGAAGGGGGGCTTGGGGGGGGGTTTGTACAAAAAAATGGGTTTTTGGAGTTTTCACATGTAATTACCATTTAAATCAAATTTTAATTTATACCATTGAATTTAGCTTAAAAAATTTGGTATTTTGATCATTGATCTACGTCAATTGGTTATTGAGATATTGAAAGTGCTAAACACAGTACGTTGTCCAATGTTATTCTTATGGAGAAAAAGAAAAATTGTAAATCTCGGTTAATTATGAACATAAACTGACGAAACTTGGTATATCGCTTCATCTGGTTGTGGTTTGTTGTTGTTTGAATAAAAAACTAATTTTTCACCTATGGTTCTCGTAGCAGCAAACCTAGGTACTTCGTCCCCATGTTATTCTTATGGAGAATAATAAAGATGTTATAAATCGCTTATTTATGAATGTATATGGATGAAACTTGGTATGTGACTTCACTTAGATGAGTTCTATTGATATTTGCATAAAAACCCATTATTTTGTGTTTCTTGTTGCAGCCAACCCTTGTACTCATCCGTAATGTTATTCTAATGGAGAATAATGAAGATTTTAAATATCGCTTATTTATGAATATATTTCTTATGAATTCTGGTAAGAGGCTTAATGTGTTATTAAGACATATATATATTCATTGGAAATTCACTTAGTACGCAGGTTTGCTGCGACGGGGGTATTTTTTTATGAACTAAAATATTGAATTTTGAGCTATAAGAACTAAACAATGTTTAGATTAAGAAGATTTTTTATTTTTGTACGGCTACTAATTGCCTGATAGATTAACCAACTTTTTAAATAATTATTTGATTATATATAGCATTTTCATATATTAATAAAAATAACAGTGACTAAGTTATTATTAAGTATCAATAAAAAGTGTATGTATCATAATTGCAAATGGCTCGTATGTAATTTCAAGTAGGGATTTAGAATGTAAAATATTTTTAGTAACTGGGAAATGAGAGGAACTTTGGGTAATATTAGTGGGGAATTAACCTGGGAACACTGAGCGTCAGCTATAAGTTGACTGGCATTGTGGCAAAGTAAGTTGCAGCTCCTTTCGACCAAATTTGAATTCACTGTCAAACTGATTAAACTTATAGAATTGTATTTGGTTAATTCCATGGATGTAAGCTGGTTTTCTCACTATTGTGCATGCTATTCATTTTAATACTTCTCACACAAATTTTTATCCTTTTACGTATATAATTGTTCGCTTGTAAAAAAATAAACTCAATTTGCTATTTATATAGCATCAGAGATAAGCTTGACACGTATTGGCCGCAGACACGCGATGTTTACACGTGATAATCCCTGTGGTAACGAATGAGGATGGATCAAACTGTCCTGCTGATAAGGCGGCACATATATTCCTGCAAGGTTAGTAGATAACATATATTTTAGCACACAGTTCAATCTGCTTAGAATATCCGAAAATGTTGCAAAAGTTGCAACTCTTGTTCTCACTTCAGCAGGCTTTTAATGAACAAGAAGTTTCCTTTGTCACAAATATTTCAAAGGACCCAAAGACCAATTTTAATTAGGGAACCAGCCGAAATTTCAATATGGATTCAACATAGCGGCCATTTACAAAATATCTGATTTTAATTTAAAAGTTTAAAAAATTCAGTAGGTTGTACAGTGTTCAAGTTTATGTTGCAAACAGTACTACCATAATGTAGTTCAAAATAAAAATAGATCTACCATCGCAATTCTTAATTCATTCAAAGTTAAAATTTTCTTAATTCCTTAAATTGATTGATATATTTCCTACACAAAACAAACCATAAAACGTAAAACCAAACACAAATATGACTCCATTTAGTTCTACAGTTCATTAAAATAATTGCAAAACTAATTCAATTTTATTTCTAAAAAAAATATCAAAAACGCCTGTTCATCGGATTGATGTCAATCGTGGTAGATTGTTATGCGTATACGTTTTCAAGCAAGATTATAAAACAACAGAGAAAGGCTAATAGAGCGAGCAGTGGTAACAGAGAGGTATCGAATACTTTTCGAGAATAGCAGTCGCCCGCACACATTTTGTTAGCCGTAAAATAATATTGTATTTAATTAAAAAATATAAACTATAACAAACGATAAGTTTGTGCTGTATAGTCAGTTTAAAGCATAGTAAAACAAAACAATAAAACTAATGTTTAATAAACGCTAGTATACATTACACAGCATGTTAATTGGCTTAAGAACAAAATTTAACAAACTTTGGACGAATAAATACAAAAGTTGGATCTCTATAATTAATTGTGTTTTATTTGATCTATACTAAAATATATATTACAAATTATAAAAAAATACCAATGAATAAGCTATAAGGTCTAAATAAAGGTAAATCTTACAAATAAGTAAAAGTTAACCAAAGCAACTTGATAAAAATCGTGTTTTTACGATAATACATGTTGAATTTCAATCACTCTTCTAAAATATTTATCGTGCATTTTTCGGACTGCTTTATACAGTAAAGGTGGGGATAAGATTTATTTTACCTTGTGTGAAATTAAATAATTTGGTGAGCAGTTTTAATAGAGTTTAAGCTTATTAAATATGTATTAAAAAAACCATTGAATGGATAAAAAAAACAAGTAAATGTACACCAGCTGATGATAGTGTTATCCCTGAAATGCGCCATTTCTTGTCTATTCTAAAGATAATTAGGTGAACGTAATTACTGTGTTAACTAACCGCTTAGAGCCGTGGCCTTATCAACATTCTTTCCTGTCTTTTAGAAATAAAATGCTGCGAAGTAATCAGTTCTACTTGTATTTAGAGTGTTCTTCCGTCTTGCCATATTTTACACCATTTCACCCATCCGTAAACGTATTGTTAGCAAATTAAAACTATATATTAGCATAGATTAAGTATTACATAGGCTTAGATATTACCATTGATTATCAGTTTAAAAAACTAAACAATTACTTCTATTCTCTTGTTCTATTCTTCCCTTCTTGTTTTTCTTCTCTATTATGTTATATGATTAAACATAACAGAATGGAATATATAACAGATACTAATTTTAATTGTTTTATCAAGCTTTTCATAAAGAATACTTTTTAACCTCATTTAATTTATAATTTTTGGCAAGTGACCAGCAAATAACAAATAACAACCTTCAAAAATTATAGATCTGTATTTAAGTATTGTTTATGCGGTCTTCCAATTCCAAAAAAGGTAAACTGTTTGAGATATACAGTTAAAATGTCAAACGGGTTATCAGTCGATTCCTTCACACATAATTCTTAATTTTATATCGCAATACCTGTGACTCTCTTCAAATTCCTATGAGTGATTCCAAATTTATATTGATAAAAAGTTGAAGGTATAGCTTCATGTAGTCAGTTTGGCGACGTTAGGTCGTTAAGAGTAATAAATTGAGGTGGACTTTTTACATACGAAATCCAACCGCTTTTTATGTTACTTTAGCTAACTAAAGGTAAAGCAACTCTTGTTTGATTGGTTTTACGTAAATTTGCTCTCATGCAGATACTAATGGTAAGATTGTTTTTATTAATCTTCTATAGTTGGGTCGTTCAAAACAATACTTTTGACTTTTTTACTTTAGGAATAATACTTTATTTTTAGGAAATTAACTAAGTGTACTCCTTAACTTTACCACATAATTAACCTTACCAACATAATTCCCCCCCTTATAAATGTCGTCCGTGCCGTGCCACCCTAGTGCGTGCTTTAATTACCCAATTAATTCAATTGACTAAGGTGCTGAGTTGGGCTGGTTAGAACAGCTCATGGTATAAGCAACTCGAGGGTGGTAATACCGCCCTTTACTGAGTTTTCATAGGCACAGATAAAATCATAAAACTCATAAAATAGAACTTTGGAGTCATGTGAAAAACGCAACCAGTATTTTGCTGTTCTTCTATATTGGAGATAATATCTCAATCCGAAGGTATTCAATAAATAAATTGAGCTATAGTCGTAAGTTAGTGAAGCAGGAGTGACAAGGTGTTATCCTTCGACAGAAATGTAATGTAATTTTACATTAGAATATAAAATGGAATGGAGTTACTTTCAAACACGTCAGTTCCTTAGAACTCTTAGTATTCAAAGTAATGCAACGTATTTATTAAGCATGCACTAGGGCACGGCATGAACGGACGGCATGCGGAAATGTTTAAAGTAAATAATATTGAATGAAATGTGAGTGCGCCCACTAGAGAAAGATGGCCGGCAACAGAGGACCAGCAACTTCCACCGTTTGTTAAAAAGTGGACATTTCTGAGCTGTCTTACCAACGACGCATCTTCATTTCCCCGCACTGACCGGGTGGGTGGCAAGAAACTTGTTTTCTCTCTGGATAGTTTACCTACCACATGGTTCAGAAGACATTCAAACTTCTCGTAAGTCATTCGGAAGTACTGGAAAAATTCACCTCATCCTCTACAAGATCAGGAAGAATGGATGTTTAGAGCTCGCCAAAACTCGGTATTTTTCTATTTATGTAGTAAAGTCTATCCAAAATCTTTGCTTCCTCCTTCCAGTCTTTTCCTCTTCTTCTGCCAAAATTAAACTATCGCCACTTCCTCATATATATTCATTATGTGTACACACAGAATAGTTCGCAGACTGTCCTAAATTGCGGATGTGTGGTTGCCCCGTCCGTCAGTGGATAGTGTCCGTTCCCCCCTCCCCCCATAAATAAATGTCGTCAGTGCCGTGCCACCCTTGTGCGCGCTTTAAATACCCAATTGATTAAATTGACTCAGGTGCTGAGTTGGGATGGTTAGAACAGCTCATGTTATAAGAAACTCGAAGGGTGGTAAACCCGCCCTTTACTAAGTTTTCATAGGCACAGATAAACTCATAAAACTCATAAAATAGAACTTGGAGTCATGTGAAAACCCAATCGAGCACTCGTGCACCGTGCAGTATGGCCTAAGCACATATGACTGCGGGTGGGTAGTAGCAGGTCTTATCGGCTCGGTTGATGAAGCTGGGGAGAAATCAGCTGATCTCAGGGTTCACTTTATGTTTCAAGCTGTATACAACAACGGCTTACGATATTTCAAAGTCAGCATGAGTGGTAAGTTCATTTTTGTTGTTTGAATGCATTAGATTAGCATTTCGGTAGATGACTAGTAATGAAAAGTTTACATTATAAAAATAACAACATTAAAATTACATTTTATGTTTCACGTAGTTAATGGTCAATAGTCATACATTATTTGTTCATAAATTAGTTTATATGTTGTTCAAGAATGGCGCCTTTGATTTAAATACTAAAAACAAGAAATATTTTTAATATAAATAAAACAAAGTGTACTAAATCCATATATTTTTACGTACTTTTTATATCGCATGTAAGGTGTGTTGAAACCTTTACAGATGAAAGGGCAGAAAGATGAAACAAAATTATTTTGAACCAAATTTATCTCTGTAAATACCATAAAACAGTTATAAAAACTTCAAAACAGAGTGTTCCAAGAACTAAAGTCACTCTTTAGAATCCTGTTCTTTTAAATGTTAAAGGTCATTAGTAAAAATATTAATTTAAAATTTGTATGATAGAACTGAACCATCTTTATTATTTTTTAAATGGAGGATATTATAAAAACTATGTATTTACCGAATACCCAGTATTTTCTTAACTACTAGACTTGATACTTAACGATTCAAATTTCCTTCTCATTATAAAGTTAGCTTAACTTTGATATGAAAATAATGATATTCAAAGTAGGAATTTAGAATATAAAATGTTGTTTAACATATTAAAAAAAAAAATAAATAAATAATTAGCTCTCTTTCATTCAAACTTCCGATCTCAAAAGCTTTAGCGCATGCATCGAAATATCTAGGTTATAAGTAATGATAGAAGTAATATATATATATATATATATATATATATATATATATATATATAATAGTCTCAAAATAACTGAAGTTTTTCTGACGACATAGACTGTACTAAACCTACCCACTAAGGTGACTTAGGTGAGGGATGTTAGTTCCTAATACGGTATTACAACCGATCAACCCATTCTGATACAACCCCTCCCTTTCCCTCTCTGCTCCTTTATCACTCAATACTCCTGTTCTCAATATCATGCTCAAAGCTCAATTGAACTCCGCGGATAAGTAAATAAAAGACATAATTAAGAATGACTTAGATACCTACTTACAAACATATTAACAAGCTGGATGTTTACTAGAATGAAGTTAGAAGTTAGGTCATTCTATGCCTACTGTGTAATTTGTTGTTATTTATTTTATATTAATGCACAATAGCTACAATAGTATTTTATTCGGACATATTACGTTATTGTATCATCTCATTATAATGGTCGATGTGAATAAAATATAGTGGTGTCTATAATAAGATCTGTAAAAATATTAACTTATCATTTCGTTAATTTGGGTTACGCCATTAAAATACAATTTTAACATATATAGGTTTTCCCTGGGATTATGAGAAAACTCTCAATCAAACTGGATGACATACTCTACATTAGGAATAATTGTTAATTGTATAATATTACAGAGTTTATTTTCTCATTGTGTGTTGATATCGACGTGAGTTGACATTTATATATTGTTTTATTACATTTTACATTAATATGGAGAGCAAAACCGTAAATAAACTACTGATGTAAAGATAATTTTTTACTAAAAGTGCATTAATCATAAGCACTTACACTTTACATAATATATAAAAACAAATATTTTTATGTTTATTTTCATTGGCCACAGTTCAATATATTTCTCGTAATTTCAGTAAGAAAAATATATAGGAATATTTTAAGGAACAAAGAGTGTCCTATTTTTTGGAAATGAACAGTACGATATATAGGTACTTTATAATGGCTATTATTTGTGTACTGAGTTCGCTGCTATTAAAAGAAGGAACACATAACAAATATACCCCCGTCGCAGCAAACCTGCGTACTCGGCGAATTTCCAATGCATGCATATGTTTCTCACTACCACATAAACCCACTTACCAAGTTTCATATGAATATATAAATAAATAAGTGATCTATCACACTCTATTTATTCTCCATAACAATAAAATTAGGGCTGAGTACGCAGGTTTGCTGCAAAAAGGAATACAAAATATGTTTTTTGTGCAATTATCAATTTAACTCAACCAGGTGAAGCTACATACTAAGTTTTATTAATTTATGTTCATAATTAAGGGAGATATAGAACTTTACTTATTCTCCATAAGAATAACATTAGGGCTGAGTATGCAGGTTTGCTGCTACCAGGATGATCAGCAAAAAAAAAAACAATTTTTTGTGTAAGTATGAATGTACCAGTACCACGTGAAGCCACTTACCAGGTTTCATCAATATACATTCATAAATAATCGAGATATCAAATTTTATTTACTCTCCACAAGGATAACATTGGACAACGTACTGTGTTTAGCACTTTGAATATCACCAAAATTATTGTTTTGTAGAGCTGAATTGATTGGTGAAAGCAAATGTGAAGTTTACATTAAAATGAACTGAGGAAAAGCCAAAAAACCTTTTTCCCATAAGATTAACATGAAACATTTTATGAGTAAGTTTTTTGGATTTTCTCCGCAACCACTTAACCTAGGTTAATCATTCAAAATACTATATTATTTGTTTTTTAAGCTCTATAACATGGTCAAAACCAAAATTAAGATTTTTAAAAATTTTAGGGTGAAAAATCGCAAAAACTGATTTTTGGAAAATTTAAAACCCCCATAAACCCCCCTTCCCATGCTCCGATGTTTCTGGTTTTCAAACTTAAAAGTCATGAATGCCACTTTACACATTTGATCCAAATTTAATCGAAATCGGACGTTTTTTACTCAAGTTATCGTGTTAACGGACACACACACACACACACACAAACACACACACACAAACACACACACACACACACACACACACACACATATATATATATATATATAAATTTGAACGAATAGTGTTTTTGACATCTGGGGACCTCAAAACAAAAAGTTATCATGGTCTCGTTCTTAAGTCTTACTATGAGACCTACGGTAATAGCTTCTTCCCTATAGGGGAAATTCGCTAAAACACAGAGGAAAAATATTAAGTCATGTGTATATGAATTACTGTTTATACTTGTTGTCCCTTAAGACTATCAGATCACTCAATTGCAGCCAATAATGTCATAAGGAGGCCAATAAATTCAGAGGTTCTCTAATTTTAAGCGATACACCTCCTTAATAAAATTATCATGGCTGACCCGCGCTCAGACATGGACTTTTCTGATGTGTTTGATATAGCCTTCTTAATGATAACTGATTTTTAAATTTTAAGTTAAATTATAGAGATACGTTGCATTGTGAATCATATTGTGTTATAGAATGTAACAAACTGCAATTGACTTTTCCTGCTTCGTCCGTAAATAATACCTTTGACGAAAATAAAGTGTTGTGTTCACACTTATCACGCAATTCAACACTGAAAGTGCGTCTCTTAGGAAAATCCGCCGGAAGTAGAGTCTGGACACGCTGTAAATGGTAAGGATAAAACAAAAATCCTCCAAACTGGCATGTGGTCAATACCTATCATAGCTCTGATTCCTGTTGTACTTACTGTAGGATCTTCATCGACTGTTCTTAATACACGCTCCTCGACATCTAACGTTCTTGCTGTTTGAGGCCTCCCACGGTCAAGTGACGTCTCTGTAAAGAATCCAGTTTCTCGTAGGCGGTTGTGAAATCTAACCAACGTGGTCTCATTTGGAAGATTTATATTGGGAAACCCCTCAGAATACAAGCGTCGAGCTTCAGCGCGATTGCAATTTGAAAGCCCGTACTAAGATGCATATCCGCCATTTCTTGAAGAGAATATTCATTTGGCATTTTCCAAATAACAAAAACGTTGAAACACAGTAATTCATCATATTAACAGCTTATTGCTTCAACCTTTGGCTCAGGATGACACAAAAAGGATCATATGTTTTAATTGTTGCCAGAACAGCTGATTACTACTTTCGCTAAACTAAGCTAGAAATCACTATGGAAACCCATATTGGAAATTAATGTTATTCAGTAAATTTTTGGCCAATGTTGACGATCCAGGTACCATTACAATTGTAAATTAATCTAGTTTTTCTTATAATTTTGTAAATTTAATAAGATTACAATAAGTTTAGTTTTTTAATTGTGATAGTAATATGATTCATGGTTAATATTTACACAAAATAAGCATTATTTTATTCATAAAAACTGCATCATTTCAGTTATTTATCATCTGATAATTAACATTTTTATACCATTATTTTAAGGATAAAAAACAAAATTTGTTGGAATCCGACATGTTTTTGCTAATTATTAAGGGTTTTAAGATATTTAGCTTTGAAAAAAAAAATGGCCGCCATTTTGAAACGGTAAAAGATAGAAACTTGAAATTCTATACCAAAAAAATTAAGTAAATGCATGAAGTATGCCAAGTTTCAAAACAGTACCCTTAACGGTTCAAAAGATATACTAAATTTGGTAAAAACACAAACAGACCGACTGACGATAAACGGAGCGGAATTTCGAAAAATGTTACTCAACATGTTTTGCTTATTTTTGAGTGTAGAATCCGAAACTATCAAGCCAGTGCACCATTTTTGTTACACCCTTTATAGGCTAGCACTAAAAGCTAACCCGCACATAATTAACAGAGGGCCCTTTGAACATCTAGAACCCTAGTGTAATAAAATATGTCTGCTTTCTTTGGATAATGATAACACTAAAATTACCTATACGGTCCTTAAATATTGTTTTGGTTAATTCCGTATATATTTTAGGGGAACGTTTTTTTATTAATTATGTTTTTTGATAAAAAATAGTGTTTGAAAAACACTTTACCATTTTTTGTAAATAATTGAAAACAATTTTTTTATGTTATAATTTACCAGGTTGTACTTGTATTACATTACAGAAAGGTCACTGTAAGGTTAATTGTAAGGTTAGGAAGGGGTTCAGTCAGGTGGAAGAGTAGAGATGGTAGTACTGGGATGATAAATCTTCACCGAGTTATGACAACTGTTATTTACCATGTTAAACCCCACAACGAACTGTCTTTAGTTGATTTCCATTTTATTTAGTATCTCCGAAACTAATAGTGTCTTAATAATTAAAGTTATAATATATTACTTATAACTCTTTTAACGTTATATTGTTTCTTATGGGGCATAATTGACCACTTTTGGGCCCAGTAACTCGAAATTTGACCTTTAAAAGTAAAAAAGGCATTTAGGTAATGGATTTGTTTTAGGGAATCCGTCCAACTGTTTATGGAAAGGAAGGTACCTACCAAATGTTAAAAAGACGACAAAAATCGACCACTAGATTAAAATCACACACACACACACACACACACACACACACACACACACACACACACACACACACACACACACACACACACACACACACACACACATATATAAAGTTTTTAGTGACTTCCCGGAACGTGTTCAGGGGGTCACGTTAGGAATTTCTATGGTAGTTCCGAGCTCAGTCTTACCTTGTGTGGTTTGCTAATAGCTCACGTTTACAAAGGAAATCCGGTAATAGAAATCCCAAAAATGTAAGCAATTAATAACTTACAACAGTAAACATGGTTAGCCTCTACTAAACTTTATAACTTTATAATAAGATTCATGTAACTATAAACTTTCATCCAACGTAGCAAAATTAAGTAATAGCAACAGCTGTACCTGCGACTAAGACGTAGTAATATTTCTGCCATTCATTAACTAAGATTACAAACCCACAGACATTCGTTTAATCCAGGGAGATAATGGCAGGTCTCATTAGTGGGTACGCTACACAACCAGATGTCGAGAGTCTCTTTTGGATTCCAGCAATATTATGTAAAAAGTAATACATTACTGTTTCTGTTTATAAGAGTGCTTTCATAATGTGCATTTTTACAGACAATAAAACAAGAAACAGGGAATAATTTTGAAGCTTTAATACTGTTAGCATTATCTTCACCTTAGTTAATTAACCTACACCTTATCTTTGTTTGAATTAAAAGCGATAAAATAGTAGACTCTCAAGCAGTTTAAATGTGTTACAATAAAAGCTTAACCAACCCATTGTTTTTAGAAAATGTCTACTATAGGGAAGCTGTTATTACCCTAGGAATGTGGCATGGTACCTAGATAGGTGGTATTGTACCTAGGTAGGTGGGGCATAGTACCTAGGTAGGTGTCATGGTACCTAGGTAGGTGTCATGGTACCTAGGTAGGTGGGGCATAGTACCTAGGTAGGTGTCATGGTACCTAGGTAGGTGTCATGGTACCTAGGTAGGTGTCATGGTACCTAGGTAGGTGTCATGGTACCTAGGTGGGTGTCATGGTACCTAGGTAGGGGGGCATAGTACCTAGGTAGGTGTCATGGTACCTAGGTAGGTGTCATGGTACCTAGGTAGGTGTCATGGTACCTAGGTAGGTGTCATGGTACCTAGGTAGGTGTCATGGTACCTAGGTAGGTGTCATGGTACCTAGGTAGGTGTCATGGTACCTAGGTAGGTGGGGCATAGTACCTAGGTAGGTGTCATGGTACCTAGGTAGGTGTCATGGTACCTAGGTGGGTGTCATGGTACCTAGGTGGGTGTCATGGTACCTAGGTAGGTGTCATGGTACCTAGGTAGGTGTCATGGTACCTAGGTAGGTGTCATGGTACCTAGGTAGGTGTCATGGTACCTAGGTAGGTGTCATGGTACCTATGTAGGTGTCATGGTACCTATGTAGGTGTCATGGTACCTAGGTAGGTGTCATGGTACCTAGGTAGGTGTCATGGTACCTAGGTAGGTGTCATGGTACCTAGGTAGGTGTCATGGTACCTAGGTAGGTGTCATGGTACCTAGGTAGGTGTCATGGTACCTAGGTAGGTGTCATGGTACCTAGGTAGGTGGGGCATAGTACCTAGGTAGGTGTCATGGTACCTAGGTAGGTGTCATGGTACCTAGGTAGGTGTCATGGTACCTAGGTAGGTGTCATGGTACCTATGTAGGTGTCATGGTACCTAGGTAGGTGTCATGGTACCTAGGTAGGTGTCATGGTACCTAGGTAGGTGTCATGGTACCTAGGTAGGTGTCATGGTACCTAGGTAGGTGTCATGGTACCTATGTAGGTGTCATGGTACCTATGTAGGTGTCATGGTACCTAGGTAGGTGTCATGGCACCTAGGTAGGTGTCATGGTACCTAGGTAGGTGTCATGGTACCTAGGTAGGTGTCATGGTACCTAGGTAGGTGTCATGGTACCTAGGTAGGTGTCATGGTACCTAGGTAGGTGTCATGGTACCTAGGTAGGTGTCATGGTACCTAGGTAGGTGTCATGGTACCTAGGTAGGTGTCATGGTACCTAGGTAGGTGTCATGGTACCTAGGTAGGTGTCATGGTACCTAGGTAGGTGCCATGGTACCTAGGTAGGTGTAATGGTACCTAGGTAGGTGTCATAGTACCTTGGTATGTGTCATGGTACCTAGGTAGGTGTCATGGTACCTAGGTAGGTGTCATGGTACCTAGGTAGGTATCATGGTACCTATATAGGTGCCATGGTACCTAGGTAGGTGTAATGGTACCTAGGTAGGTGTCATGGTACCTAGGTAGGTGTCATGGTACCTAGGTAGGTTTCATGGTACCTAGGTAGGTGTCATGGTACCTAGGTAGGTGTCATGGTACCCAGGTAGGTGCCATGGTACCTAGGTAGGTGTCATGGTACCTAGGTGGGTGTCATGGTACCTAGGTGGTTGTCATGGTACCTAGGTAGGTGTCATGGTACCTAGGTAGGTGTCATAGTACCTAGGTAGGTGTCATGGTACCTAGGTAGGTGTCATGGTACCTAGGTAGGTGTCATGGTACCTAGGTAGGTGTCATGGTACCTAGGTAGGTGTCATGGTACCTAGGTAGGTGTCATGGTACCTAGGTAGGTGTCATGGTACCTAGGTAGGTGTCATGGTACCTAGGTAGGTATCATGGTACCTATATAGGTGTAATGGTACCTAGGTAGGTGTCATGGTACCTAGGTAGGTGTCATGGTACCTAGGTAGGTTTCATGGTACCTAGGTAGGTGTCATGGTACCTAGGTAGGGGTCATGGTACCCAGGTAGGTGCCATGGTACCAAGGTAGGTGTCATGGTACCTAGGTGGGTGTCATGGTACCTAGGTGTTTGTCATGGTACCTAGGTAGGTTTCATGGTACCTAGGTAGGTGTCATAGTACCTAGGTAGGTTTCATGGTACCTAGGTAGGTGTCATGGTACCTAGGTAGGTGTCATGGTACCCAGGTAGGTGCCATGGTACCTAGGTAGGTGTCATGGAACCTAAGTAGGTGTCATGGTACCTAGGTAGGTGTCATGGTACCTAGGTAGGTGTCATGGTACCTAGGTAGGTGTCATGGTACCTAGGTAGGTGTCATGGTACCTAGGTAGGTGTCATGGTACCTAGGTAGGTGTCATGGTACCTAGGTAGGTGCCATGGTACCTAGGTAGGTGTAATGGTACCTAGGTAGGTGTCATAGTACCTAGGTAGGTGTCATGGTACCTAGGTAGGTGTCATGGTACCTAGGTGGGTGTCATGGTACCTAGGTGGTTGTCATGGTACCTAGGTAGGTTTCATGGTACCTAGGTAGGTGTCATAGTACCTAGGTAGGTTTCATGGTACCTAGGTAGGTGTCATGGTACCTAGGTGGGTGTCATGGTACCTAGGTGGTTGTCATGGTACCTAGGTAGGTTTCATGGTACCTAGGTAGGTGTCATAGTACCTAGGTAGGTTTCATGGTACCTAGGTAGGTGTCATGGTACCTAGGTAGGTGTCATGGTACCCAGGTAGGTGCCATGGTACCTAGGTAGGTGTCATGGTACCTAGGTAGGTGTCATGGTACCTATGTAGGTGTCATGGTACCTAGGTAGGTGTCATGGTACCTAGGTAGGTGTCATGGTACCTAGGTGGGTGTCATGGTACTTAGGTAGGTGTCATGGTACCTAGGTGGGTGTCATGGTACCTAGGTAGGTGTCATAGTACCTTGGTATGTGTCATGGTACCTAGGTAGGTGTCATGGTACCTAGGTAGGTGTCATGGTACCTAGGTAGGTTTCATGGTACCTAGGTAGGTGGCATGGTACCTAGATAGGTGTCATGGTACCTAGGTAGGTGTCATGGTACCTAGGTAGGTGTCATGGTACCTAGGTAGGTGTCATGGCACCTAGGTAGGTGTCATGGTATCTAGGTAGGTGTAATGGTACCTAGGTAGGTGTCAAGGTACCTAGGTAGGTGTCATGGTACCTAGGTAGGTGCCATGTTACCTAGGTAGCTGTCATGGTACCTAGGTAGGTGTCATGGTACCTAGGTGGGTGTCATGGTATCTAGGTGGGTGTCATGGTACCTAGGTGGGTGTCATGGTACCTAGGTGGGTGTCATGGTACCTAGGTGGGTGTCATGGTACCTAGGTGGGTGTCATGGTACCTAGGTGGGTGTCATTGTACCTAGGTGGGTGTCATGGTACCTAGGTTGGTGTCATGGTACCTAGGTAGGTTTCATGGTACCTAGGTGGGTGTCATGATACCTAGGTAGGTGACACGGTACCTAGGTAGGTGTCATGGTACCTAGGTGGGTGTCATGGTACCTAGGTAGGTGTAATGGTACCTAGGTAGGTTTCATGGTACCTAGGTAGGTGTCATGGTACCTAGGTAGGTGTGATGGTAAGATCTTTTAAATTAAGGCTCCCAGTTGCTCAAATCACTATTCTTTCAAATATATATACTAGCGGTTCCTGGATCACATTGCTACACCCAAGAATCCTGTTGACAAATATTCGCTTATAATATTTACATTATAACTAGCTACCTAAAAAGTCAGGATTTTACAATGTGAAAATAATTGTGAAAATCATAACAAATATTTCTTCCATAAGAATAGCATAGTAACCTAGAAGTCCAGTGGGGCAAAGGCCTAAAAACTTAGGACTTTTATTACTGGCTATAAACCATCTCAGGATTTACCCAGATGACCATTTAAAATTAAATTTCAACCGAATGAGTAGTATAGGAACACATTTAGGATAACGAGACAGACAAGCAATTATTTGTATAAAATAAGGTTACTTTACCTCATTCAGCTTCAAAACAATCCAAATCTGAGTGTAAAGCGATCCAAATAAGTTTTTTGGATTGTTTTAAAGCTGGAGACGGAGGTAAAGTAAAATTATTTCATTGCTTATCAGCTTTGGAGGCTATTCAACCATAAATAAAAATAGGGATGTATGTCCATTCATGTGATAACTTTTGAAAGAAACGTCCAATTTTTATGTAATATGGTACTAACGTGTAAAATCACATTTATGACTAAGTTCGAACACCATAAATATGGGACTAAGGCAGGATTTTTTATGGAGGTTTTTAATTAACCAAAAATCTGTTGTTTTTGTATTTTCTTTGTATTTTTGTCCCTGATATTTTAAAATTACACAATTTTGGTCTTTACCATTTATATAGAGCTTAAAAAATAAGCAATCTTGTATTTTGAACCATTAACCAAGATTACACGGTTATGGATAAAATCCAAAAACGAATTAAAAAAATCCCCTTGTTAATCCTATAGAAAACAATTTTTTTTCTTTTTCACTCTTGGGGTTATCAAAAACATACTTTAGTTTTTACCAATGAATTCATCCTAGATAATAGACAAAAATAACAGACAGTGAACTTAGTCTATGACATCTAATCGTTCAGTAGGGATAAACAGTAAATTTGTGTTCATGTGTATAAATTCTTGAAGGATTTTTTAAAAAGGGCATTTTATAAATCCGCCATGGAAATATTCAAGTGCTCCTGTAGGAATAAAACTGAAATCCAAGAACTAAAATATTTGGTTGGTAAGACGTCCATTAATTCCAATGAGACGTCCCGTTAATTTGTTGGTGAACTAATGATATTTGAAGTGTTGTTAGGTGAGTATTTAAATAATATCAGTCCAAGCTCTTTTAAGCTCTGTCTTATTGTTAATTAGCTTATTAATATGTAATAACTGATGAACACTTTAGCGGGCGTGCTCGGTGAATACAGTGCTATAATATCTGTTTTCAATACACAGTTTGAAAGTGGTTGTTAATATAAATGCAAATTTCAATACCAGTTCAAGAGACAATATTGGTGAGAACTTCGATCGTTTTCATTGTTGGAGATAGAATTTCCATATGGAAACTTTTTTCACTGCAAGGTTCATTATATATATTTTTTAATAGAATTCCTAACATTTCGGTACATTAGCAATGTTGAATGTTGAACTATTAAATTTAGGTATTACAAAACCTAAATCCTATTAGGTATTTTGAATATAATTTATAATTCGTTTTGGGTCTCTTTACAAATATAAAAGAATTACATTTATGAGATGATAACCAACTAAGGCATTCCTACGTTATTACATTATTCACATTATTACATTTATTTTCTTTAGAACAAACGTCAAAATTCTTAAACTTAAAAATTATTCTATTTTTATTTATTTACCTATAAAATCTATTTTTTTTATAATTTTAAACTCTTCAATGTGTCTTGAAATAACCTAAGTGACTAGATAACTTAATAACAAATAATTATAACTATACAAATTATGTATACAATAATGTAATTATACAAATAATGTAATTTTAAACCGATTTAGTTCAACATTTCCACAATGGTTATCTATTGAAGTTAGTTCTGTTCTTTAATATTCAAATGTTCTATATTATATGAAGTGCTGTGAATTTTTAAAAATAAAATAGCAGCATTTCATAAACCTTATTACTTTGCAATGGTCAGTATTGTTAATGAAAATATTTAAATATGAAAATGCTGACATATTGGATTTATTCTTACTTTTCTATTAAAATATAAACAATATTCCGGTGTATGACACATACCTTCTCCTTTTAAGTAATACAAATCCCTTTATATTTAGAATAATTAATACGTTAGCCTATACACGTGCATTACATAGCCATTTTCTCTACACAAAGTGGTTTTAAATTAATAAAATCCCCCTTCACCCCCTCCCACCACCGTCCCTACACATAGGTGTTAGGTGGAAATACATTTGAAAGTCACTGAACTGGTCAATGATAGCTTAGTCTTGAAAGCATATTTAATTAAATGTATAGTAAATAAAAGATAAATGGTTATTTATTGGTTCTCCACAAGAACACTCACACACACGCACATTCAACTACGTTCCTCTTCATTTATTCTGAAATTGTCAGTAGTGAAATTTAATTTATCTATTTTTTTACATATATCCCTTTTAATGTTTATAAGTAAAACTCATGAAATAGTCGATGGAATCGTGCAAAATCTTAAAATGGAAATTGATTTTTGGAGCCTTTTAAACTAATAATATTAGATTCCGAATTTCCCCAGACATTTGGGAACTTCAAACACATAAACCATTATAATTTTGTTTAGACCCGTTTCAGCTGTTTTAATAAATTTAAAATACATGTTTTGGTATTCAGCTCTAATATAGTAAGATAATGATATTGGGCCCATTAGTGAGAGCTCTTGATTTTTACACATCCAGAAAGACAGACAACTCCGTGAAAATTACTTTTTATTCAAGGAGAACCAAAAAGAACATTACCTCTTAATACGACTGCATGTACCAATATACTCGGTAATGCTTTCAATAAAGGGATATGAGTGAACATTTCGGAAGAAAATAGTTCACTAGAAGACTTTGCATGATATTGGGCCCATTAGTGAGGGCTCTTGATTTTTACACATCCAGAAAGACAGACAACTCCGTGAAAATTACTTTTTATTCAATGAGAACCAAAAAGAACATTACCTCTTAATACGACTGCATGTACCAATATACTCGGTAATGCTTTCAATAAAGGGATATGAGTGAACATTTCGGAAGAAAATAGTTCACTAGAAGACTTTGCATGACGGCTACTGTACTTTATATTCTATAAATGCAATATAAATAGTAAATATGAAGATATTTACAAACATAAAAAGGGGAAAAGTATGTGTCAGTTGTCTGATACCAGTTATTTTCTTGAGGGAAACAAAATATTTTTGTTTTTATACTGTGTACCGTATGGCTAATTAAAGTACCTATTGTGCTAGTAACTGTTATTCCAACCTCAAGTTAAAGTGTGATAATATTGTTGTTTTAACTGAATAAAATATTACTTTGCTTACTTTTCATTTAAAAATATTATACAATTTGCTAGAAAATCAAAGCATGATTTGTTAAATCAAGTTTGAGTTGTTCATAAAATTCATTCATATATACTTCATTTGCCTAAGCTGCTCACGTATTCCTAGTTAATAACTCAAGTAGTACAATGATGTTCACAGCCAGTTCCCAGTGTGTTGCATTATTCAACAAGTTTTCTCATTTCCTTGAATACATTTCAAGTTACGAGATTCAACAATGTCTTACGAAATATTCATACCAGGTTGAATTTTGAGATACACTCTTTATATCAGATGTGGTTTTTATGGGATCCTGATACATTACAGAGAAAATAAGCCGTATATTGTAAGTATTCTGACATCGGTGAAATTTAATATGACGGATTTAATTATGGAACCGCGAAGAGCACGTTAACTCTACAGTTGTTAGTATAATTGAAAGTGGCATGTTGTAAAACAATTACGTATAGTAACTTCCTTATTAGCATGATACGAGTTGTTATAATTAATAAATGTAAATTAAAACTTCTTACTAGACAGTAAATATACGTAAGACTGTAAAAGGAGATTGATTTTGACCAGTCACACCGATCGTCATAAGGCTAAATGAGAGATTTACAAGTCTGTTATGCGTGGATATTGATGGGAATGCGAAGTTCCAACAAAACGAGGAAAGGAACAAACCAGTTAATTATATTATATAATCCTATATAAATATGTGAGTATATAAAAAACATGATTAAATATACAAATGCAATTAAAAATAGGCGGGGTTGTGTTAATGGTAAAAAAGTGAAGGTAGAAGTAACCACACAAGGTTTGTAAGGGTTAAGACGATTGATGTAATCCAGTGAAATATATGTCGGTTACATACTTTCTCAACAATTCCAAATTCGATTTTTAACCAGAAAATTATGTAAATTTTTATTGTATGTGCTATATCGGATGAAAGCTTAATGAAATTGTAATACAGGGGAAACGAAAACTACAGACTACGGACTTATGCCATCAGCAAAGACGCATAGATATTATGTATCCAGATAGCTAATTATGTGTTTTTGTTGTATTTAGATAGCTTGAGTAGAGATAGCAGACGAAATACAACTAAATGTTGGTAAATATGTAGAATGTGGCTGTGCTTATCTCTTGGTTATAAAAACAGTGGCAACAGTTAGGTTAATGTTTACTACAAATTTGAGCTCGTTGAACGAACATTTAAACACTTCATACAATTTAACTACAGTTTTTAAGAGACGAAACATTTTGCTTCAAGTGACACCAAAATGGATCTGATTTAATATCCAAAAATAAACTAACAACAACGTTTAAATTAAACCATAAACAATTCGTTTGGGCTATTTTGCATGCAGGCGTAACAAGTCTTTTGTAAAAAGACACTTTTTTGAATTTTAACTCGTTCTAATAAATATTTTAATAATATGTTGGGGATTTATTACAATACCACCTTTTAATTTTGCATTTTATTACATGCAGTTCAAAATTAATGTTTTAAATATAATTCTTTAAAAATCAATTTTCAAGCCACTAAATTTATTTTATGTTTATTTCATAAACAATATTTATTTAGTCTTTTCAAACCCGTCATTTTTGACGGTCTAATAAGCTAGTAATAGTATAAAATGATGGTATTTCTAATAATGAAAGACTGCTGACATTTAAACTTTGGCAATTACGGCTGAAAATATTGATATCCGTGAAACTCAAATATTGTCGCGGATTGCTGCTTAACTTAAGAGCAAGTCAAACAAAAGCTCTCAAAATATCTAGTTCTTTCTTTAAGTTCTGCGTCATCTGGATTTGAAAGACCAGCTTTGTAACAGGCAGTTTTAAAACGTAAGGTTCTATTTATTAAACCAGGAAGTCTAATGTTGTGTTGGTGGGAGAGTACACCCAATATATTTTATATCAGAAATTGGTCTAATAAGAGTACACATTAAACTCTTATCGCATTAACCAAGCAGTTTGTTGCCAGTTCAGTTTAACAGCGTCATGCAGATATTAAGTGTAATCAGCTGCAGCAATGTAATGCGTCATATGGCCATTCCTCTAAACGCTGCCCTCCCTCTACTCCCCATCTGCATAATCCTCTGTGAAAGTGCTTTAATTGAATTTTCAGCCTTGCTGAATTGCATATTTGCCCACTTTTTTGGTTAAAGTGCTTATTACATTTTGCAGAATAATTTATAGCACTGAAAATAATCAAATAGAGAGTTTATTTCTTATTTCATTTCTGGGAAACTGTAACTTAACAACAAAACTGGAACAGTTTCGATTAATTAATGTTATTCGTCAGTTGTTTATCTTTATTATTATGACAAGTTTGTTTTTATCTTAGCTTGCTATTTATAGATTAACAAACATACGTCTCGTCTTTTTTTCACTAAAAGATTGATGAAACCGCATGACCGCATGGTTCTGAATGGTCGACAAGTTTTAATCTTTGACTGTTTGTACTGCTTCACTTACCTAGCCGTATGGGAGTGATGATTACCACAGTTTAAGTTTTGTTTTTAAAGTTATACAGCACACTTATAAATAAAAACGTTAAGTATTAATACAAAAATACACAGTTAATACAGCTAAGTACAGTTTATTATCAGTCAAATATATTGCTTTATTCAATTATAATAAAACAATCATCACAAGTTTTGACTTCTTTTGTTTTATAATTTGATTTTAGTTTATTTAGCTTGCGTAAAAATCTATATATAATTAATTTAATAAGATAGGTTTTTTTACTGGAACTGCTCCTACAGTTTTCAACAGGTTTTGATATTCTTGGTGTCGTTGGATAGAGCTTGGTCTGAAGTTGTTTGTGTGCCCAAATTTTATGAAGATCGAACTGAAGGGAAGGGCCCTAGCCGCCCTTAAAGTTCGTAATTTGTCCATAAGATTAACACTTCTGGAAAGGTAACGCAATATGTACATAATTTTTACTATGAATGTATTACTCATGGAGTAATTTATTTCAGAGTGCAGAGGTTAAATATAAATAAATATATTCTTAAGGCTGATTTATTTAAAAAAATCACATTTTACTTTTTAATAATACTAAACATTTTCCTTTTTAATTTTTAATTAAACTTAATAGAACAGTACAGTTGATTTCAAGGAAGTATATTTGTGATTTTTGATAAAATAAATGGCAGTAGCTGGTACCCGGTGCGGCTTTGTTCGCGTGATCTTTCTTTATTACCGCTGATTTTCGTTTATTTGCCCGCTGGTAAAAATATTGTTACCATGGAAACTAAAATTAAATCATCAACCCATGACGTTAACTCTGACAATTGTTAAGCACATTTTGAATGCCAGTGGGGCGGAGACCCAAAATATTTTCATTGGGTCTTCCTACCAAATTTTGATAGATGGGTGTGCGATAGTTAACATTGGAATAATAATGGTCTGCGGGAATATTCCCTAAACAATATATGATCAGTCGTACGCCTATTCTGATTTGAGTTAATTAGCCATCATCCAACCGAAACGCAGCCCTATCAGTCCAGTAGTAGGTGCGAGATTGTAAACATAACTTTACATGCTAGTGGGGTGGGGTTCCAAAGGATCTTTGTATTGAGGAAAAGTCTACTTTCATTCTGGTGCATTATTTATTTCCCTACCAAATTCCAGCTCCATATTTTCAGTCTTTGTGTTTAATGATTAACTTGGGTATATTAAAGGCCAGTGGGGCGAAGTCCTAAAGTATAATATTACCAGAGGTAGGCCTATGTCTGCCTTGAGTTATTAGCTATCTCTCTACTGAGTTTTAGCTTTGTCAGTCAAGCAGGAGGTACAAAAGGTTGGAATAGTAGGAGTATTTTGAAGGTCATGAGGGCAGAGCCCTAAAACATTTGCGGAACAGGGTAATACAAAGTTTTTCTGACTACATAAACCTAAGGAACGGGAGATAGGGAAGCCATCGATCACGAAAATATTAATTTTAAATGCGTAGAGTACAACAAATAAAAACAAATGATTCGTAATTAGCAGGATTTTTATTGTTTGTTAGAATTAAGAGAATAAGATCAGATTATTAGATACCCCGATGCAGCAAACCTGCGTACTCAGTGAATTTACAATTCATAATATATGTCTTAATACTACATAAAGTCGCATTCCAAGTTTCATAAAAATATATTCACATATAAGCGATATATACAATTTTAATTATTCCCATAAGAATAACATTGGTGATGAGTACGTAGGTTTGCTGAAACAAGGAACACAAACAATTGGTTTTATCCAAATAGAAATAGAACTCAACCAGGAGAAGCCACATACCAAGTTTCATCAATATTTAATCATAAAAAGAGAAATATAACATTTTAATTATTCTCCTTAAGAATAACATGGGAGCTGAGTAAGCAGGTTTGCTGCAAAAGGAACAAAAAATTGAGTTTTTATGCAAATATCAATATAACTCAACAAGGTGAAGCCCCATACAAATTTGTATTAATTTATATTCATAATTAAGGGAGTCATTACATTTTACTTATTCCCCATAAGAATACCATGGGGGCTGAGTATGCAGGTTTGATGCTACGGGGATAATCAACAAAAAATCAATTTGCTGTGCAAATATCAATATACCAATACTACGTGAAGCCACATACCAATATTTCATCAATATACATTCATAAATAATCGAGATATCAAGTTTTATTTATTCTCCATAAGGATAACATTGGACAACGTACTGTGTTAAGCACTTTTAATATATCTGCAACGGTTGGATGTAGAATCACAATTTAAAGACCAAAATTATTTTTTTGTGGAGCTGAACTGATTGGTAAAAGCAAATGTGAAGTTTACATTAAAATTAACTGAGGAAAAGCTAAAAACCTTTTTCCCATAAGATTAACATGGGAGGATTTATGAGTAGGTTTTTTGGATTTTCCCCGCAACCACTTAACCAAAGTTAATAATTCAAAACACTATATAATTTGTTTTTTTTTAAGCTTTACAACATAATAAAAACCAAAATTAAGTTTTTTTTTATTCTAGGGTGAAAAATTCAAAAAACTGATTTTTGGAATATTTAAAACCACAATAAACCCCCTTCCAATGGTCCGATTTTTTTGGTTTTCAAACTTCAAGTTATGAATGTCACTAACATTAACATAATTTTAGTAAAGTAACATAATTTAGTAATATAATTTAGTAATATTTAGTAACATAATTAATAATAAAGACATTTGAACCAAATTTCTTTGAAATCGGACGTTTTTGCTCAAGTTATCGCATTCACGGATACAGATATATATATATATATATATATATATATACATATATACATATATATACATACATGTATATATATATATGTTTGAACGAATAGTGTATTGTGGCATCTGGGGACCTCAAAACAAAAGGTTTCATGGTCTCGGTTACCATAGTATAAGTCTTACCATGAGACCTACGGTAATAGATTCTTCCATATAGGGGAAATTCTCTAAAAACCACCAAAGCCAGCTTCAAGTAGATCTTTATCAGAATGTGTCAGTCAGATGTTATAAGTTGAGATTCAGAATTAACATTTTGGAAGGCAATAACACCCTTAATTAGAGTCTCCATGAAATGTGAACCAAAATTAGTATGCCATGAATGTTGTGTAAAATCGTATTAAACCTTCCTTATTTGCAATTGCATTTTACCAAAAATTTCTTTAAATTTTTTAAACTCAGATCATGGATAGTTGACACATTGTAGTCCTGAGAGTATTTACACTAAAGAAAAATAGCCAATATCAAGTAAAAAATAAATTTTAATTGAGTTTTGGAATAGAATGAGTTGACACATACTGTACTTGGCAAAGAGTCTGTACATTTATACACAATCGGAATTCCAAAAACCTAGGAGTTGCCACACGCCCATCTACTAATAGTCTGAGATAAGGACCGAGTTAGCGATTCAGATGATAATATTGTTAAAAGTCATACTCATCAGAGCGATATATTGCTCGATTTCGACAACGGGTTAGTCTTTATACCCAATCAACAGTATTATTTGCCAAGCAAATAGAAATAAAATAAATAGAAATGAAGTGCAAATTATAGGAAAACTTAATAAAATGTGCTAAATTGTTTCATATTATTAAACAAATGCTCAGTGTAAATTCATACAACGTAGGGAAAATACAGTATGAAAGAGGGCGTATGCAGTTATGAGAAATACAATAAAAGAACGTTATCAGCAATATGAAAACTCACATCCACTCGTACTGTAATGTTATTATTCTATTCGGCGGGGCACTGAATACTCAGTGTCTTATTGTGTCAGATCTTATCAATATTGTACCGTAAGGAGAATATGTTTCATATTTCATACACGTGCCATATTCCTAGTAGAAGCTTTGTTTTGATGTGGATGTGGATGTCAAATAAATAGATTTTTATTTACGCAAGTGAGAGAATCAAATAATGGGACGTACTTTAGTCGAAAGAATATATTTTAATGTATTGTTGAAAGAAGATATAAAGTATTGAGAGTGTAAACCTAGCTCTCGCAGCAAATATAAATTATAATCAATGTTTACTAAACTCAGTTTTTAATAAAATTTTACTAAATTATTTGTAGGTCATATCTTTCAGTTTAATAAAACTTGATTCGATCCCATATAATTGAATTATTCGATTTGATTCTATTGTAACATGAGTAAATCAAATAGCGATTATCGATTTGCTTTCTCTTAAGGCTATTGACTATTGAGGATTGTGATCAGTCAAACTAGGTTGAATTGGACCACCGTATATGTATGGTAAAATATATAGTAGTTTTGTTTTATTTGTTTTGTAGTAGATTTTTTGTGTAGATGTATACTTTTTAGAATTGTAAGACTTCAAATAATAACAATAGTAGGCGATTATAACTTGGTGACCAATACGTACCCACAGATAATAAAGATGCTAGTAAATGTGTTTAAAATGTAGCCAAGACTTTAAAACTACAGTAAATCTGCGCTCGAGACAAAGATTTGTGTGATGTTTGACATTGAACCCAGTGCTGACATTGTCTTCAAACTATCAGTGGTGCTTCAACATGGGAGAGAACTAATAGTTTGTAACTTGGTAATTTAAATAACATTAATAATTAATAAACGTTAATACCTATATCCACAACTAACACACTTTTTGATAATATAATTTAAAATGGGAGAGAACTGATAATTTGTAGCTTGGTAATTTAAATAACATTCATAATTAATAAACGTTAATACCTATATCCACAACTAACACACTTTTTGATAATATAATTTAAAATTTTACAAATAACCTGAGTTTATGTTTCAAGCACCTGTCCGAAAGTACTTAGTAAACGGTTGAGGTGGTCCCACACTTCTCGTGAACACGCCTGAACATTCGGCCGAACATTCTCCCGAATGTTCACTGATTATTCGGTCCTGTATTTTCCCACATGTATTCAAAGTTCGTGCAGCTCCCACACTTCTCGCGAATACTTCGAACATTCGAGTTCGGCCGAATGTTCGGGTGTGTTTGCGAGAAGTGTGGGACCGCCTTTATGATCATTATGTTTTTCCAGTTTTAATATACACAAGAAAATTCAAAAGTACTAGATTTGTGTAGCTAAGCAACATTATAATCGTGTTAGAGGGTTCCTTTTAATATATTGTGATATTTGATTTTATAGCCGGCTATATTTTGATTTCTATCGGCTTGATTTGTTTTTATGATGTACAATATCAAAGGTTAGAAACTAATTATTTAAATGTGAACTTTATACAACCATATCAATTTTATCATGAACATATACATGTAGTTATTACTAAAACATTTCATTATAACCATATGGTTGTTCACTATACAAACTATATTCCCTTATACAAACTAACCATTCGTTCCAGAAGGAATTCATGTTTTGTTAACGAGGGTTGTTAGTTGAAGAGCTATAAATGACAACTCACTCACCTCCCTAATTTGGTCCGAAAGGTTTATCTTCAGACTTTCACCGTAAATAGCCTCTTAGAGGCATAAACCATTCTGTGTTTCAACTGCTACTTGAGACCAACCAAAGTTTTACTTAGTGTGTATATTAGTTATTAACTTTCCTAAAACAATTAGGTTGTAGCCTTTCCTGTAGTTTTCTAAGGTGAAGAAGCAAAATAGAGTTTTCAACTTATCTTCTTACTAATAATACAGTTGATTTAAATGTTAAAACATTCACAAGTTCATTGTTTTTCGATTTAAAGGAATCGTCTTAGTATGTTTAATGCTATTATTTTTATAAATATTCCATTTTATTTTATGCATACAGTATCAGTGACAATTCCGGTTGGCAGTCAATACCTAGAAAGCCACCTCTTCCCATTCAGGCCGAGCATTAATACCTATGAATCTCATAGAAACATTGATGGATCTTAAGTCATTATGTACCCGTCCCAAATAATAGTGGGTAGATTCCAAAGGAATACTTGTTCTATGTTATCTCGGAACATGTTCTTGTTAATAGAACCGAGATAACATAGAAAAAGTACTAATATGAGAACACACTACTTGTGTTATCTACACATATTTGTTCTATAACTTCTGTATCTTGCTCCATATTGGGCCATCACGCATGTAGTATAACGTGTAATTGTTTGTTATTGCGTTTTCATAAATTGTATATTAACATTAAAGACTAATCTTATGAAGACTGTATTTGTAGGTATCCAAATCAAATCATCTGAAAAATAGTTCTGAAAAGACTGTTATTTAAAAATGAATCTTAATCCTCACATAGGTAACCCAAGTTTGTGAGGATGAGTCTGTTTGTAATAAATATTGCTCCTTCATATAATTTAATCGTTTTTTTCCACATGAAATAAACGGTCAGAGAGACGGTCAGATAAATAAAAAATCCTTTCCCTGATCCTCTCTCCCCTCACACTATTATTTTTAAAACAATTTGTTGTACATCCAAAATATATGCATTTCTGAATATTACATTTCCAGAGTACACTCATCATTATCTCGTAGTGGCATGATAATGAATAGACTTTGCACCCTAATAACCTTTTACTTTATTAAAACATGTCTATAATCATTGTTCAGTAATGTAGTTTTTTTCATATTTTAGCGTTTTAGTTCTCTGGGGGAAATGATGAACTTTATAAATTATGTAAAAAGAATTATATACATTAAACTAATATATAATTCCACCGTGGTGATTACTCCTTAAACATTCGCTGAATATTTACTGTCTATGATAATTGCTTGAACTTCATTTAAAGCAATGTCTATTTTTTTTTAAATCCGTAAGTAGGTAGTTGTATTATAGTATTGATAAATCATTGATCATGATCATTAATTTTTTGGATCTATTAGCCAAAAACACTCGTTTTAACTAAACATAGGTGATAACTTTTCTCCATCTAAATTTATTATAGACAACTTATAAAATGCAAACAGTTTGACAAAACAATAACAAAACTTTTATTTTGGATTTAGAGATAAATTTTAATGCCTAAATGAGATTGTAATTATTATAATATTACTGAATTGATTTGTAAGTTATTTTTACGAAACAAACTTGTCATTAACAAAACTTTGATTAAGAATAGGATAATACTTCTTGGTATTGCATGTTTTGACTTAAGTTTTCCACGTATTTTAGTTTTTTATGATTTGTTATAATTTACCCAATCTAAATGGGTAAAATTACTATCACAAAGGTAAAATACAATGTTTTGTAAAACACAGGACAAACCTATTCAATCGAAAATATTTTACACTAGCTTCTATGGCCGTGCTTCGCAACGGGGTGAAAAATCAGAATAATTGTAAGCAAAACAATAACAGTCTGTAGTTGTTATTTAAATTAATTGAATTAAGAAAAAAACACATTTGTCATAAACCAAAAAAAACCCTTCTCCTTAAAACAAACACTGGGAACTGGAAGTCCCAAGGAGCCGAGCCCAGAGGACTTTTCTAAATGGAAATAGGCCTATGAAACTCCTGGATACATATATTATATTTTTGAAAAGCTTCATCATAATGGGTCCAGTGGTTTTGGTGTGATGGAACAATAGACAGAAGACACAACCTAATTTGTATAATAATTATTGATTAAGACAACAAATATCAACAGTATCATATATTTGCAGTCAGTTGATTTAAGAACGTGCAATTAGCTCGTCACAAATTAAATGTAATACTTTCATATATCAACTAACCAAATTTCCGAAACAAGATAAAATTACAGATAATTCTGGTTTAAAACGATGTTAGACGAGAGGTCTTATTATATCAAAACTGCTTCTAATATCTTAGAAGATTTAATCAATACAAAACAATAATTTTATTCGAAACTTACAACCATATATTTGCATCAAATAAGATATCAGAACTGTCCACCTCAGCAACAACTCCCCATTGCTCATTGATTGTTTCTATAAAACACGACTCAAATATACTTTAACAATAAACATCTTTCAGTTACCGTTTATACAAATATATTAAAAACAGCGACTTTAAAAACTGTCCTCTTACAAGGTGTTATTACGCTTTCGAACTTATTTTAATGTGTTGTACATTTATTTACTCAACTTAGATTTCCCTTGGGCTATTAAACCAATAGGTACTTAGAGATTAAGAAAAAACTACAAACATTTCTTCAGTTTCCACAGATCTCCCTGTGACTGTTTTCTACGTTTTTACCAGGATATCCTCCGCAGAAAAATATACTTATCCAGATAGGGAAGCGGACTAGATCGAATGATCTGAAGGCTGGAAACGGAGCGAGCCCAAATTTAGGCCTAGCCAGAAGTAATGTCACAAAGAATCCCAGAGTATAGTCCTAAAGAATTGAGGGGGTTTTAAGTGGGTCGTCTAAATGTTTAGTAGGAGTCCAGCTCTACAGGTTGGCCACCTGTGTGCATTAATTTAATATTTCCACCTCTCCCTAAAAAAGTAGCAAATTACTTGAAATAAAAACGTCGATGTCTCGGTTATATTCTTTGTAGGTGGAAATTAATACATTAAAAATAAATGGAACACGTTTCATCTTAAATTAACAATATATGTCAGATAAACACTGTCAATATAATTGATAGATGTGGGGGGAAATGATTTTAGAATATCAGACATATTACAATTATAAGGAGGCTGAAATATTAAATAATTGTAAACAAATAATTTAGCCTATTTAAAATTTTCTTGTTATTACCTCTAATACATTAAAACAAATATACTTAGAAATTGTATTAGTTTTTAATTCAAGATTTATGTAAAACAAATATACTTAGAAATTGCATTAGTTTTTAATTCCAGATTTATGTAAGAAACATTTTTAACTATCAAACGTATATACTTAGTTTATATGCATTAATTGATTGTATGGCTGATCACTCTCATTCGTTAAATATAGACTGATACTGTTTTACTCGATTATGAGATATTTATTATGAGTAATGATATATATATATATACTATTAATTTACTATCCAACTCTCAATGATAGTTGAGATTAGAGTTAAGTAAAATGACGAGCATATTATTTTACCAACTTAAAAGATATATTGTTTCTGAAGATCCAGTTCCTCATGGCTCAACTGATCCGCACTATCGTACACCACATCGTAAATCTGGCCACCACTCACAATACGAAATGTGATCAGTTGAACTACAGTGATCCAATCAACCCAGCTGCCGGCAACTACTCAGTGATAACCCGTTTACTGTTGACGTATAACAAAGCGGCTCATTCATCGGAGACATGACGTCATACAAGTTGTCCCCGTAGAGTTACAATAGTATAGATTTTTATATCTAATTGGCAATTTCAATAAAGTACTATATTTATGTTGTTTTTCCACAATCTTAAAATTGTTGAAATACTTTGGCGAAATATTTGTTAACTAAGTAGTTAAATGAACTTTCAACACTTATTGTTCATTACGTATAATCTTATAAAATCAAAAAAAGGAGATAACACAACTGAATAATGTTATCCATTCACCAAGAAACAATAATACTCTGTTTTCAAATATTACACCTGATATAAAAGTTTACAAGCTAAAGAATATTGCATTTATAAATACCCAAATGTTCCGATTCCATGTAACTACAAATTTTAATACGAACTGATAAACGAATGAATTGGCAATTCAACCAATCTTGATGCATCTCTGGATATCAAGGTTTTACCAATGCAAGCGCATATTTTTATCGTCTTCCATTTGTCTGTACAAAGATTTAGATTATTACGTGTAATTTGGTACTTGAGATAAACAATCTCATTTGAAATACATGTTCACTGATACCTTATAAGTTTCTCCCATGGCCTTGTGTAAAAATACCGCTTAATACAGTATGTTTTAGCTCTTAATACATCAAATTTAACAAACGGTTTATGCCCGCAACTATTTAATTTGTTTATATTAGTTGACTGACCAAGACTAAAAAATCATACCACCGCCACAGCAAACCTGCGTATTCGGCGAATTTCCAATGCATATATATATATATATATGTGTGTGTGTGTGTGTGTGTGTGTGTGTGTGTGTGTGTGTGTGTGTGTGTGTGTGTGTGTGTGTGTGTGTGTCTTAATACCACATAAAGTCACATTCAAAGTTTCATCAATATACATTCGTAAATATGCGATTATAACATTTTAATCATTCTCCATAAGAATATTATGGCGGATGAGTACGCAGGTTTGCTGAAACAAGAAACACCAAAACTGGGTTTTAATACACAAACATAACTCAACTAAGTTTTACCACATACCAAGTTTGATTAATTTATGTTCATAATTAAGGGGGATAACATTTGACCTATTCCATAAGAATAACGTGGGGGATGAGTACGCAGGTTTTCTGCGACTAAGCAATATACTAAGTCCAAGTCCAAGTAAAGTATTTTACTGTACAACTCTATAGTAAGGTAAAATAAATTGACAGATTCTTACTTCCTAGAAATAACTTCCTCTTATGGTCTGAAACGGAATACGATATGAATGATCTTAAGAAAATGGCTTTAGGACTATAATCATGTTATTAGTATGTTACGTGCAGCATTATAAGCGAGTTTATGTATAGCTAACAATGTTCCGAAGCACCAGGTTCATTCAAAAATGTTACAGTAATGTAAAACAAGTAATCATATGAAAATTTTTATCCTTCTCTATGATACGATTTTTGTTTGTTTAAAAAATAGCTAAATATTGTTATGGGATTGAATTAAGATTAATACTAAAACATTTCCTCTTGAATTATTATAGTATATTTAAAGTGATGTGAATGACGTTTAGTCGAAGTCTTATAATTTCTCTAAGAATCTTTGGTTTAGTTATAAATAAAGTTATAAGTTAAAAACTACATATATTATTTTAATTTATTGCCCTAACACAGACAAAGCTGGTGAAAAATTAAAAGGATTTGTATATTATTGAGACTAAAATAATCAGAAGTATAGGCCAAAAACCAACTTTTGTTAGACATACAGTCATACGAATGAATATAAATAGGATGATCCCCGTCCATGAGTTTTATCTTCTGTACGTGTTTTGAGAGGATTCCAAATGGGAGTATTATGCAGGGCTGCCACATATAGGGGTTGGACAGAAGGTAATTTACTTTTACATTTCAATTAAATTTACGGGATGTAATATAATTGCGAGATGTATAAGATTATTTAAATTTTATTTGATTCATTGTTGAATGCATCTATACCTGTTAAAGGACAATTGAAATATAGGTTTAGAGACCTTCAGTCAATAGTTAAATTTCCAGTAGATTATTCCTACATGTTTCTGAAGTTCCATCGATTAGGTAGTACAAAAATTTCTTTCTTCTGTTGTAGACTCCATTTCACTAACCTTATAGGTTGCCGTGTTATTGTTTTGGAGAAAATATGTTTCTTGGTGAAACGAAAAGAGCCCAGTATAGCAACTAGTTATAGGACACTGAAAGTAAACAGAGCAGTTAAGTAAAACAACAAGTACTCCGCAAACCAACATGAGCTCAGCGTCAGCTTCAATTTTAAATACAATGTGTTTAATGACGGTATTCATCGTAGGATTATGTGGCCTACTGAGTGACTGGGAGTTTACTATTTTTCTTTTTTATGTTTGTGAGAAAACCAAATGCTGTATAAATTAAATGTATTGTATTTTTCTAATCAAATGCATGGTAATTTTTCAGTTTTAGGTTTTAGCTAGTTCGTGATTTCCATCCAGGCTTGATAGGCACCTGAAAATAAGAAATAAAATAGCAACACCTAGAAATAATTAGAACACAGATGAAACCATTGTCATTTGATAGTGAAAAGTATCGTGAATAACATATCAAAAGTCTCCAAAAATATCTTTGGTGGAAAGCCGCCATTTTTCCAAAATGGCGGCAAAATTCAGTACATTTTTGCTTTTTATTGATATTCTGACTTTCCTGTAAATTTTACTCAAATATTCCACATTACCTTTATTGTTCCTCTTGAAATTATCTTTTAAAAGGTACCAAATACATGTATTAATAACCAAAAATAGACGTTGTAAGGGTAATCCAATATTAAATATAACAATGTTTATAGATTAATATTATTTTACTGGTAGAGATCATGCATAAATTAGGTCACGCTATTTTCAGCCCTTTTTGACCCCCTCCCACCATTTTGTCACGCTCTGTCTCGCTGTTCATAACCTTCCCTCCCCCCTGTCACGTCACACTTATTAATTATTAAGTATTGGATTGTGGGTACGGTACCTATTTATCACTCTGTAACTGATGATTTCGCAGGCTTTAACTCCATTAACCGTGCACGGCCCCTTAAACATTTGTATATAAGTAAATACCACCGTCGCAGCAAACCTGCATACTCAGCGACTTTCCAATGAATATAGCTTAACACATTAAAACCCTTAACAGGATTCATAAGAAATATATTCACAAACAAGCGATATTTAAAATATTAATTATTATCCATAAGAATAACATTGGGGATGAGTACGCAGGTTTGCTGCAAAAAGGAACACAAAATAATGGGTTTTATGAAAATATCAATAGAACTCATCCTAGTGAAGTCACATACCAAGTTTCATCCATATACATTCATAAATAAGCGGTATATAACATTTTAATTATTTTCCATAAGAGTAACGTGGGAACCAAGTATCTAGGTTTTCTGCTACGGGAACCATATGCAAAAAATTTTTTTTCTTTTGTGCAAACAACAATAAAACACAACCAGATGAAGCCATATACCAAATTTCGTCAGTTTATGTTCACATATAAGCGAGATATACAATTTTTCTTTTTCTCCATAAGAATAACATTAGACAACGTACTGAGTATAGCACTTTCAATATCTTAGGAACTAATTGACGTAGGGCAATGATCGAAATACCAAATTTTTATGCTGAATTCAATGGTAAAAATTAAAATTTGTTTTAAATAAAAATTACATGTGGAAACCCAAAAAAACACATTTTTGGGGTACAAAATCCCCCCAAAATCCTCCATCGGATGGTGCGATTCGTCTGGTTTTCGAACTCGTTCAAATAATATGTGCTTTACACATTTGTACCAAATTTCATTGAGATCGGACCTTTTTTACGAGAGTTATCGTGCTTACGGACACACACACACACACACACACACACACACACACACACACACATTCTGAACATACATCAGAACATTCCAACTCACTCTTTCGCCATCCACACTTACTAGCCTATCACAACCAGAATGGCATTTGCAGTGGATGATCTTCAATAGAGAAGGTGGTGCTGGTGGCATGTGCGTTTGACAAGGGGCATATGTGCCATCAGTCAAGCCAAACCCCATTGGACCTTTTGTGTTAATTCTACACATACTTTAACCTGATGACACACGCTCAGGCCGTGGTAGCAAATGGCTGCTATGTCGGCGGAAGTTTCACTACCTGTACAAATTTTACTGCTTCCGCAGTTTTCTGACAAAAAATGTTCCTGCAGAGTCTAAGGTGTCGCCTTCCAAGCCACCATACAAACAGACGAGAGCCTTTTCTGCTGCTAAGATTATATCTTTCTTCTGGACGTCACTCTTGTTGAAAAATTCCACACAGCATCTGATTGATTCACCATTGCAAAGACTTTTAATACTCATTCCTTTGACAACGCCAAACAAATGTGAAGTTGTGTCACATTCCAAAATCGCAAGTACAAAAAGAATATTCTTACACAAACTGAGGCCAAGCTTAGTTTTTAAGGCTTTTATGTTCCACACTTTTGGTTTATTTTCTGACGTACTCTTTCTTTCGGGTTTTATAATTATGTCAAATTGGTCAAACTTTGCATGGAAGCACAAAAATACCAATAAATCGATGTCATCACTAATAACAATGGTTTTCTTTGTGCTAGAACTCTTAACGGCTTCTTTCACTATTACCTCATCCGCAAACTCAGCTGCATGGACAGCAGTCAGATACCCATTTTGCTGGAATTTACCAGAGAGTTAGTTAATAAATCGCTGTTTTTTCTATGTTTTAATCAGAAACTTCTCATTTTTTTAGTGACTGACGATATTTCCTTAAAATAAAAATTGTTGTGAAGTTATACCCTTTGACCTTTTTAAGTTGCACTGTCTTTGGTTGCCGGACCAGAAACGTATCCATCGAACACCATGGTCACTTGGTTATATTTTCTGCCTACATACCTTACATAGCTGTCACATATGTCATCACAAGTAGAAATTTTTTCCACAGTTCATCTGCCAATACTTTTTTATTTGCTTGTAACATGAATCCATGCATATCAATTATTGCTGAGGGACAACTACATAATTTGTACTCAAAATTTAAAATAATAGTCAATTGTATAATTTACGAAGCGGTAAGCGCTTTCAAATAACACACAAACTATGATTTAAGATCTAATCATTGTGAGCAGGCTACTGCCAAAACTATTAGATCTTAAATCACAGTTTGTGTGTTATTTGAAAGCTCTTACCGCTTCGTAAATGATACAATTGACTATTATTTTAAATTTTGAATTATCATTACGGTACCTATTTCCGGTTATTAATACATGTATTGGTACCATTTGAAAGGTAATTTCAAGAGGAACAATAAAGGTAATGTGTGTTATTTCGGTAAAATTGACAGGAAAGTCACAATTTCAATAAAAAGCCAAAAAGTACTGAATTTGGCCGCCATTTTGGAAAAATGGCGGTGTTCCACCAAAGATATTTTTGGAGACTTTTGATATGTTATTCACAATACTTTTCACTATGAAATTACAATGGTTTCATCTGTGTTCTAATTATTTCCATGTCAAACCATATATTCAGGGGCCTATGACTGGATTGTTGCCACTTCGTCATTACTAGATATTTTGTTCCCTGAAGAAGGTTTACGATTCCATATTTTGAACCGTGCTAAAACTTAAAAAAATATCTATTCAATAATTAAAAATAAGGTCCGTTGCCTTTTTGATCACCATTTACATACCATCACTAACAAAACGTCTGTTTTTTCAATTAAATGTAATTAAATATTAGCTATCATGTTCAATGTATTCAAGCGTGTACAAATACGTGTCACAGTAGTTTGTGATTTCGTCAGGAAATGTTCATAAATAGACGAGATAAAACATTTTGTTTATTTTCCATAATAATAATATTGGACAACGTACTGTGTTTAGCACTTTCAATATCTTTGTAACCAATTGACGTAGAGCAACGACCAAAACACTTTTTAAGCTGCAATTATTCGGGGGTTTTTAAGCTGCAATTATTCGGGTTTTTTAAGCTGTAATTATTCAGTTTTTTTTAAGCTGAATTCAATAGTAAAAATTAAATTGTATTTCTTAAAAGATTATATGTAAAAAACTCAAAAAACAATTTTTTGATGAACAACCCCCCCCCCCAAAAAAAATACCCCTTTGGATGGAGTGATGTGACTGGTTTTCGGACTTTAGTCCGATAACCATATTAGTGTTGATTTACACGACTGTACTAAAATTTATCAAAATCGGTCCGTTTTTACGAAAGTTATCGTACCCATGGACACACACACACACACACACACACACACACACACACACACACACACACACACACACACACACACACACACACACATATTAAACAGTTATGAACCAATGGTGATTTAGCATCTGTGAACCTCAAAACAATAATTTATCATGGTCCCGGACCTTGATCTACCTTTCTATAAGAATCATACAATCAATTTTGGATACTCCTCACCTGCAGTTTTATAAGTACATGTGTAGACCCAATTGATAAACTCGGTGTCTTCGTCCAAATTATTCCGAATATGACGTACACTTACTTTGGTTTTATATTGGTCTTACCATGACCTTTAACGGTTAACGGTAGTGATTTTAAACCACTTTTTACCGCTCTACTCATACTTATATAAATCTAGACGGCTTCACACTGCCTGACTCACTGACATAAAGTATTAGGCGCTTCCCGTAATCGGACCTTACTCGACCTCATACTTGAATTAAACTCTTGACGAGGAACGCTCAGAAAAATTGCCAAAAGTTAACATTTATGAGTTTTTGAACCACTTTTGGGCGGGAAAACGTCCACTTTATCAATTTTCCACTTGCGTTTTGTACAAAAAAGAGATGGCAAAAAATATCAAATACAAAATTTGTATAAAATTTAATTCCAAACTAACGAATTTTTGCCAGATTTGAGATCATTCTAAATAATACTAACTTTGGAGCCCGTCTTATTGAAACTAACCATAATTAATGAGATTGTGATTCCAACATGAAACCATTACATTATTGCAGCAAAGGTTGAACAAATAAAAATCCTAGAGCCCTGAATGACCAAATTACTTTAATAAAACCTAATTAACTATTTAACACATTACAAAAACTACAACAGAGATAATAGAAGGCAAAAGTCAACCCTCCACCTGGCGTTACTGTAGCCCGAACATGTTTAACGAGTGGTGAACATCCGAGTCCATAATTTTTGTATGAACTGTTCTTGATAGTTGTAATGTAAGTTTTTACTGTTTTACGATTCTGATGATCTCGATATGAGTGAAGAGTAATGTTCTATAGGATCCGAAAAAATAAACTTTTGTCCCGAAACGATCGTACTCCAACAACATAATCACTGTGTAAGACCGACGCAACTAGGGCGTAATTTAAGGCGAAAATAAATGGATAATGAGTGTACAATGGGGTGAGATGCTTTGTGTAGCCGTATTACTGACTAAGACCGTCTGATTCTTCAGCCAGGGTCGGTAGAATAGCCCAATGACCGATGTTATTACAACTGGTTAACAGAGTCACTCAACAACCTAGTAATACAACATATTACACAATAAGAATAAGAATGATTTATGTTCACCAATTTAACATGTTACAAAGTGTTTCAAATATGCACGAATTTTCCTGTTCATTGATTTTGTTCTCAGAATTATAATTAAAATAATCTACACATCTTAAAGAACAAAACAAAAATAAACAATACTCTACTCAAATTATCCTCTTAAATCTGCCTCCTTTTGATTTTTTTATAAATACAACTGGAATTAATAAACTAATACAACTTCACTATTTCACATAAAAGTATTTACACGTAATTTTAATTTAAAACAACTTTATTCAATTTACATTAACTTTTATTTATAAATTACGTGCAATTAAACAAATTTGGAGAAAATGTAGGGCCTCCAAGGTATAGGCTGTTTGGAGGTTCCTTTCCTTCAAAATAACCAAAATTATAAACAGCGATCAGACAAAATAAACAAACCGCGATAAACAAAAACGGTCTACAGAATAAAGTGTGCCTAAAGATTTACCTAAAAGAAAAAAAAATATACATCCGATACTTAACTATGGTTAGAGGTTCTCAAAATGCGCATCGCACTTCACCACCAGGCGGCTCATGGCACCTCCCCAGAGACTTGCCTCTGGAGTTGGTCTCCCCAGGTGCTGTCGTAGCCCATAGCATGCAATGCTTAGTCCCTGTTTGGCAAATCTAGCCATAGTACGCCTTTATCTGTACAACTAATCCGAATTTAAACTACATCTATTTTATGATTAAAAACAAAAAATGTATGTCTTCTAAACTGAAAAGCAACTTCTTTAAATTGTTTTAAAAAGTAGTTATGCTATTTGAATCTTTGAGCTTATCAAGATATTGAATATTTTTGGTGCAATAAAGCTATAGGTTCTGGTAAAAAATATGTTATTTGGTCTTGGTAGTACGAATTTCTAAGTTTATTTCTATATACATTTTCATTGGGAAGCCTGTTTCCACTTATAGTATAAAACATCATTAACACTTTAAAAACAAATAGATACTTCAATGGCAGTTTTTTATCAATAAAGAGGGGACGAGATGGTTCAAATTTACCTTTATGAGAGATTAAACGTACTAAATGCTTCTGCTGGACACTGATGGAATTAAGGTGAATTTCGTACGCTTTACCCCAAAAAATTATCCCATATTATATTCGACTCTGCGCCAGGGAAAAGTACAAAATACGCAACACTTTTCAGTTGTCAAATATTTTAAAAAGTAAAAAATCTCAAAAAACTATTGATTTTATTTTTTAATTTACAATAAGAAAGTAATTCAGAGACTAGAAACAAAATTGAAACTGTCTGATTCACTCAATTACTTGTTAATGGGCTGTTATTAATCAAAATGCTATATATAATAAAAAAACACAAATATGGATTAGTAATAAGATTAATTACCTCATTCATATATGTGTTTAAACGTGCACGAGTATATATTGACGTCTTAAAGTAGCTAGACATAATACATTTATTTGAATTGTGACTGATTTTTCCGCTTTAACCAATTCTGTCCGATGAAAGATTCACTGAATAATATAATCATATTTTGTAATACTGTAAGATTTAATTAATGAACCATTAATCAGTTACGCTTGTGATGTAGGCCCTACAGCTAAATTTGCTAAGCATCCCCTTGTCAGACAGCTGTGTCCCTACATGCAACGTATGTTGCAGACACCACCATAACCCGAAGTCGATATTGGTTTTCCTCTACACATTAACATGGAAATCTTAAGTTTATGTTAATTGTAGCTCCACAACGAAGACGTGTCCTAAAAAACTATTGAATATAAAACACTGCCCAAGCTTGATTAGTTTTATTAAGTTTGTTAAAATTTAAAAAATACTAGCCAACGCTACAAGAGACATTTTCCAGAGATTTATTTATTCCTTAATTTTTTCCAACTTGTAGCGTAAATTTGATGGGTTTATTAGCAGCATACTGAACACGTGATCAAAATATTTCTTCCCTGGTAATTCCAGCTCTGGATATAAAATCAATGCATTATATATGACCCGGTGGTGGATAATAGCTTCCCTTTGTTCTCTGCATTAAGAATTAATTGCCTTCAGTATCTTGGTCCACCAATACTCTCTTCGCCACCTCATGAATACATAATAGCTTCAGTCGCCTGTCATTTGTTATATTTTGCCGCAGACCTGTATCCCAGCTATGGTGGGAATCGCTGCATGGGATTAGTTTTGTAAGGTTATTGTATTATGTCATAGTGTAGTGAATTAAACTACTCCTGGGAGATGACTCATCGTGGATCAATGTTGGGTTCCATATCCTCAGTTTGACTATTAAAATACTTAATTGTGTTATTGGATAACAAATATATTTATATTCATATTTCATGAAACTTTAGTTACAATGCCGCTTTGCGATTGGGCTGTTCCTATGCTGTAGCATTTAAAATCAAATGGAAAATAGCAAAATCTATTTTATTTAACAGTTTAGGAACTTTAATTTCCAATGATTATAAAACTGTTACAATAATTTTTTAAATTAAATTAATTATTTTTTTTGGAGCATGTACTTGAAACTGCTTATGCATCACAGCAAGAAATCAACAATAAACTTTATTATTAGGTGAAAATTGTTTAATAATAAGGAAAGATTTCAGGGGCAAAATTATGTATGATTGTAAACATATAAGATGTGGTCGGTTTTTGGTCAGCTAAATTATTTATGCTATATTTAAAACTACAATAAACCCTACTGTATGTTTTCCAAGCAAACAAATTCATTACTGTTGACAACGCTTCTAGGCCAACAATATTTTTTTACCGTCATGTTTTAAAGGGTGGTTCTAAGGCAATACTCTTTATTAACTATTTACTTCATAGTATTGATGGGCGTAAGAAAATATTTAGGATGATTTCTTTCGTGCGTTTTTACAGAAAGAAAAGAAACATGAATCATGGTGCGTGACGGGAGCACAAAGTACCTTTCAGTCTTCCTTACACCACGTATCAACCTTTTCACCTATGGAAAATACTTTTATACCTCAAATAATAAATAGCCTTCAGTTTGTTAACAACATATTTCCTATTGTATTATTTTTAAAAGTAATTTACGAAAAATATCATACGCACATCGGTCCGTTACGACTGTGTCATCCTTGAGACATGTCCAATGGCAGGGAAATGCAATACATTTAAATAATCATTCCAAATTTTAATTTACAACTGTAGACATTAGCATATACCCTTATTTAAAAATAATACTAAACGCGTCATAGAGTATTGTTTCCTATGATAACCAAAAACTACTTTGTCCAGTAGAGGTTTGTTGTACACGGTTGAATACATAGAACTTAATAGGGTTCAAATATGTAATTAAAATTACTTAAAAAAATTTTGTTTAAAAAAGTTTTGCTTAAAAAAGGTTTTGTTAGTGATGGTGCTCAAAACGGTGACAAAGACCTTATTATTAATTACTGAATAGATCTTTTAAAAAAAAATTAGCACAGTTCAAAATCTGGAATCGTATACCTTCTTCAGGGAACAAAATATCTAGTAATAACGAAGTGGCAACAATCCAGTCAAGGCTGTACACAAATCACGGACTAGCTGAAACTTAAAACTGATAAATTAAAATGCGTTTGATTAGAAAATACAATATTAATTTTAACAGCATTTGGTTGCTCACATACATTTATAAAAGAAACATTAGTAAACTTCAAGTCACTCATCAGTCCTACGATGTACACCGTTGAACAATACATTGTATTTAATATTGAAGCTGACGATGAGCTCATGTTGGTTTGCGGAGTAGTTGTTGGTTTACTTAACTGCTATATTTACTTTCAGTTGTCCTATAACTAGTTACTATACTGAGCTCTTTTCGTTTCACCAAGAAACATATTTTCTCCAAAACAATAACACGGCAACCTATAAGGTTAGTGAAATGGAGTCAACTCACTTTTGTACACCCTAATCGATAGAATAAGAGTTCAGAAACATGTAGGAATAATCTACTGGAAATTTAACTATTGACTGAAGGTCTTTAAACCTATATTTCAATTGTTCTTTAACAGATCTAGATGCGTTCAACAATGAATCAAATAAAATTTAAATCATCTTATTACATCTCGCAATTATATTACATCCTGTAAATATAATTGAATTGTGAAAGTAGATTACCTTTTGTCCAACCCCTATATGTGGCAGCCCTGCATAATACTCCCATTTGGAATCCTCTCAAAACACGTACAGAAGATAAAACTCATGGACAGGGATCATCCTATTTATATTCATTGGTATGACTGTATGTCTAACAAAAGTTGGTTTTTGGCCTATACTTCTGATAGTGTTATTCACAAAAATATACAAATCATTTTAATTTTTCACCAGCTTTGTCTGTGTGGGGGCAATAAATTAATATAATATATGTAGTTTTTAACATATAACTTTAATTTATAATTAAACCAAAGAATCTTAGAGAAATTATCAAACTTTCACTACAAATCATTCACATCATTTTAAATATACCTTATAAATTAAAGAGCAATTTTTTAAATATTAATCTTAGTTGAATCTCATAACACTAGTTACCTATTCTGCAAACGAAAAAATCTTATCATACTTTATCAAATATACATATATCGTATATACATTTTCAAATATTTGCTTGTTTTACGTTAAATGTAAAATTGTTGAATGAACCGGGTGCTTCGGAACATAGTTAGCTATGTATAAACTCACTTATAATGCTGCTTGTTACATACTAATAACACGATTATAGTCCCAAAACCTTCTTCTTAAGAGCATTTATATTGTATTCCGTTTCAAACCATAAAGGGATGGGTATTCTCAAGGAAGTAACTATCTTTCAATTTCTTCTACCTCACTATTGTGTTGAATTGTAAAAATGCTTTACTCTAGATAGCTTTGATATTAGTTTTCTTCAATAATATAAGTTTTTAACAACAACAAGTAAATAATTTTTCTTAAATATATTTTCTTAGGCTTATGAGGGGCACATTGATTCAAAAACTGGTATTTTAAGAGAGGTAATGACGTAATAACGTATACAAGGCAAATGGATTATATGTATGTAAAAAGTATACCTTTGTAGACGTAGTTAGTTAAATGGCTAACGTAACAAAAGATACACCTAAATGATAAACCAATGAAAGGTTTGTGATGGACGTATAAAGAATAATGAGTTATTTCCTCTTTATTAAACATAATGATGTTTTAGAAAAGCGGATCATGTTTTCTAGTTAGTGTAAACAAGATTACACTTAAACAATTTTTGAGACTTATTTTCAGAGACCAGTCTAGTACGTTCAATAAAAATAATCACCATATAATAGTTTCTGCAGCTTAGAACTGGATGAGATTATTCTTCATGTCTAGTAATTCTAATTGTGTGCTTGCCATTAATGACCTACAACTAATCATCTAAAAATAAAACCCTGAGGTAACCTTCACCATTTTTATGTCCTAAACTTACTCCCTACATTTTAAGAAGCCGGACCAATAAACTATACCCATACACTATTAAAGAAACAGAGCCATTTTCCAAGCCATTTTTAGAGAGGTGTTCCAAAAAGAGGAAATTGGAATTAGAAGACATCGACAGTAATAAGCGTAAATTGGAATATGTGGAAAATACTGCAGAGGAATACAGAGCACAGTTGGCTAAAGAACAAGAAATAAGATAAAGAGAGGATAAATTAAAAGATTACTTCCTGCGACGTTGGGGGAATCTAGAGCATTAGTGTATACGTTTGTAGTAAATAATAAAAACAAGTTTGTGAGGGTGTTGGCAGAAAAGGATGGACAGAGGGGTATATGTAAAGGATCTTAAAGGTGTTTGTAAAACTGTGTTTATAGAGATAAATAAGAATAGGGAAGGTTATAGCGTATTTTCATACACTGGTGATTTGGACATTATTTACTTACCTACCAACGAGCCACTTGCAAGCTTTAACACTAAAGGAACCGCAACATTTTATGGTAATTCCTTTCCAAAAATAGAAAACCTAAGTTTCCATAACAATGTGTGGGATGATATTGTTGGACAAGAAGACATAGAGATGTTAATGCAAGATATTAAAGGTAATATTAAATTTAAAGAATGTAGTAGACTGGAGGATTTGTAAGATGGTGCAGAATTATTAATAAGCGCTATTAAACAAGTACAACATAGGGGTAGAAAAAGGTATATTGTACAATTCGAAAATATTCGTAACCTTTATGTCTCCAACCATTGGCTGGAAAGGGAGCTAGAATGTGGGAAGTTTGATTTTAACTGCAAAATTAAAATTAAGTTGGATCAAATAAAGACTACTCCAAACAAGCACGAAGAAAGGTTGGTGTTTTGTGTGTAGTTGTTTTGGGTTTTAAAAATTTATTTTTTTGCTATCGCAAAGAAATTTGGTGCTATAATTTAAGAATTGGGAATATGCAACAACATATCCAGTCTAATTTTCAAAATATTGGTAATTATAGGTGGTAATTAGCTTAAAACATATCCAAAATTTAGACAGTTCTGACCATAAACATTTTGTGGATATATATTACTTATTATATTATTACAATTAGAGGTAGTTGAAAGGGCCCCAACTTGAGGCCCACAACAATATTGGAAATATGGTAATTATAACAACCGGATGGTAAATAAGCTTGCGTTTATTATTATTTTTTAATTCAACCTTAATACTGAATTTGGAAATGGGGTATTTACTTATGCTAGGACAGTAACATAATGCAGACAAATCCAAAGTTTGATTACAACAAAACTGCATTAAAGGAAAATAATATACGGCAATTTTAGATATAAGGGCTATAACAAGTCGAGAAGTAAATAAAGGAGTTGGCAATTGGCAGTAATTTACAATATATAGTTTAAATTAAATTTTAAAATTATAGGTTGTATTTACTTATTTACTAAGCTAGTAATATATTTAATTTGCAAACAAATCGGACCACAAATACCAAAGTTAGTTTTTAGGTTGATTGTGGCAAAACAAATAACATATCGACTGTATTATAGGGTTAATTGAAATAATATATGGTAATTTTAGATATAATAGTTGGGGGCTATAACATATCCAAAAATAAATCAAATCGGACAATAAATAATGAAGTTGGCAATTGGTAGTATATTTTTCAAAATATTTTTTAAAATTTGATTGTAGTATTGAATATGGGAAATGTAGGGGGAATTTTTTTATGCTTTAGCTTAGGATAATAACATAACCAAAAATCAGTCAAATCGGACCACAAACACGAAATTCAATTTTTTATGGATTGTATATATATAAACTATACAAAGTATAAAATTTCGAACTTAGATATAGTAATTATACATATAATAGTTTAAGGCTATAACATATCCAAAAATCAGTCAAATCGGACAGTTAATAAAGAAGTTGGCAATTGGCACTATAGTATTTTTTCAAAATATTTTTTTTAATTTGACCGTAATAGTTAATTTGGGAAATGTATGTGTAATTTATTAATGCATTAGCTTAGGACAATAACATATCCAAATTGCAGACAAATCAGACCATAAACACCAAAGTAGGGCCTAAGTTTTTTAGCATGATTTTGAAAATGAATTTTAAAAGATATAGGGGACGGATGGGGATGGGGAAAATGTATTTAATATAGGCAAGGGTCGGGTACTAGTATAGGCCAAAAAAGAAATTTGGTAGGACCGGGAAAATGTCCAAAAACTGATCCCCATAAGAATAACATGGGAAAAAAGTGCCGAATAGTGTGTCTCCCCGGTAGTTTACCACTACTTCTCTGACCCCATTTGTCCACTACTTTCATTAAAGATTCTTAAAACAAATAAGTTTTATGTGTGTCGGCAAAATTCGTATCTACAGTGATTATACGATTTCGTATGTAATAATTGATTACTTGCATTTAATTCTTTAATATACCATCAACATAACTTTGCAGCTTCTCTTTAATACTGAGAGTAAAATTTTCAGAATGATGCATTTAACTATTCAATTCTTTAAATAATTTAAACGCAAATAAAGCTCAGTCACCGAGTGAAATTTAATAAAGATAGGAATGCAGGACATCGCTGAACTCAGATTCATGCTGGAATGGACTCAGCAATTTAAGTGGAATCACCGCATATTGTACTGGCTGTGTCCTCTCATCTCTTGGCTCTTTGTGACGTAGCAGTGCGTCTCTCTTGCAGTTGTCCCTTTGGTTGCTTGAAAGTCCTTGGGAAATGTGATGACTACGGTTAAATCATACTATTAATCAAAGTTGTTTAGAGTTTACGCACTTTTTTTGAGCTAATCTCGTCACAATATAAATACAAAAATATACTTTATTAAAACTAATTAATAATCAGTACCGTAACTACGAAATCGCCTTTTGTGCTAACGACAACTAATACCTATCTATTTTATTAGATTGGCTATCGAGGGAATCATACTTATTATTTTTAACGAAAAAAATGGTGCATAATCCACTTAATTATCCATGATCTAATTATATCGCTTTAGACAGTATTGCTGACAATTTTCATCACTGATTAAGGAAAACCAAGTCTGTACAATTTAAATTTGTGATACTCGTTTTCGAACTCTTACATTTTTATTATGTGTCACAAAGATTACCTCGGAGAATTCAGTGGATAAGGATATATAAGTTCCAGGGATCAAGTATACATATATATTTGAAGACGTATATCGTTGGACAGGGCTCAGTGGAGCAGCCAATCGGTTAAATTCAGATGTCTGCTGCAACGCATCTTCATCATCCTAATTTTCCTTATCAATGTCCTATAAATGAAACCAACTTTTTTACCTTAAATTTTATATTCATACAATAATTTTAACACGAAAGTAAATCTAAAAAAAACCGTAATAAACAAAAGCTCTTCCCAAAACAAGATATGTTTTTCGTCATACTGTTTGGAAACGGCTGTTTTCAATACATGCGTTGCGGGGCGAAAGTAGTTCTTTTCAGTCCTAGGACGGAAAAGAATCAGCTGGTGTCGAGGTCATCAGCTGTTCCGTTTCTGTTATTTATAAATATATCATCACATCGGTGTTAGATAAGAAAGACCATTGACTTCTCGGGTCTTTCCAGAACTGACAAAACCTTTTCCTTAAGTCCTCAACTTTTCCTTGAGTATAAAGCCCAAATCTTGCCATCTCCTGGACCAGGTCCTCCTTTCTTAACTCATGGATCCACCCTACTCTTTGGTCCTCATAGGGGGATCGTAAGGTTTCACCCGCAGGAGTAGGCAGGTTTGTCCTGGCAATCTGGAAGAGATCAGTCGGTCTGGACGTGACTGCGAACGTCACAGCACTCGTTGACACAACAGTGGGCGTGGTGACATGGGTTTGATCACCCGTCGTCACGATGTACAGTGTATCACGCATTATTAAAATTTAAAATTAAAATTCATCCTGAGGCAAAACAATTCAATGTAAACACAGTCACCACTCGTGTCACAAAAAAAATCAGACAAGACCACCCTTGGCTGAGGGTCGGTTTATAAAATAATGAAACTTTGATAAAATAAAACTATTTACCAAGTTTCACGACTCAACAAGGCACGGAGCACTTGTTTATAAAGTGGATGCAATATTACAACCAAATTTCTCAAATTTGATCGTTTAATATCAGAAAAAATCAATAAACACTATCTTATTGTTTAGGAGCCATTTTACTGTTCATCGGGAGGTTTAGAACTAGTTTTAAAAAATACCTTGAAGATGGATAAAATGTATCCTAGAACCATCTTCTTAGACCTATTTTACATGTATTTTAGTGGAGGGAAGTGTACGAAACCTTTAGTATAATTGACGTAAAACCTGGTCTCGTGAGACGTCTTAAAAAGTGAGAATGCTGAGTGTGACCTTTTTTAAACATCTACTCTTTTTTTTCCCATATGAGTGTGCTATATGGGAATTGAGGGGAAACTGTTTCATCTAGCAAAAACCAAGTTTCATAAAATAACACTGTTACTAGTTAAAATGCTCTAACGTCCAACTCATAACAATGGATTAAATAACTCACGTTCAGAACAATAAAAATGAAAGTGTCTTACACTATGAAGATAATTTACTAGTTGACAATGGTAAAAATATGTAAAAAAGTTTTGTTTTAATGGTATTAACAAATTAATATATGGATATCTACGGACACGTTTCATTTTAAAATAAATTGCCTAGCATGGAAACAGTAATTAGACATCTCCTAGAAAAATCGATTAAAATCGATAACACAACATTTTGTCAAGAAGGGATAATTGAAGAGGGGTTGGTTAAGAGGGGCATATTTTAATAAACAAGTTATACAAACCACGATAGTGTTTTCCTGGTCCATAATGTATTTAAATTGCATATTATATGTAGAATAAATGTATTTAACTTGCTTTCATGTAAGGCTGTCAATCATCCATTCTGTTTTAAGGATATTAATATACACATGTATTCATTACGTACTGGAATTGTATATTGAGGCAAAAATAAACAGCACATTCAAATTTACACCTTTTATATTGAAATGTAACAATGTATAACTGATAATTAGTAGTAACTAATTTCATTTTACTACTATTGTAATACGTGTAATTAATGAAAAAAAGTATATTAACATTTTTTGCATTCAAAACTACAGAAAATATCAGAATTTTTAATTATGTAAATAAAACTTTGATTAATGAAACACAACCACATTTACACACTTTGAATCCCACTTTTGTTTGCTTTGCATTAATGTTTCTATCATGTTTTCCTCAGTAGTAGCTTAATATATTGTGTAGGGTTAATTTCCTGGAAAAATAATTGTTACATTCGTAAGGATTTGTTTATTTAATACCTCCGTCGCAGCAAACCTGCATACTCAGCGAATTGCCAATGAATATATAACATAAAAGATTAAAACACTTAACAGGATTCATAAGAAATATATTCACAAACAAGCGATATTTAAAATATTAATTATTCTCCATAAGAATAACATTGGGGATGAGTACGCAGGTTTGCTGCAACAAGGAACACAAAATAATAGGTTTTTATGCAAATATCAATAGAAATCATCCTATTGAAGCCACATACCAAGTTTCATCCATATACTCGTACATTCATAAATAAGCGATATATAACATTTTAATTATTTTCCATAAGAATAACATAAGGACCAAGTACTTAGGTTTGCTGCAAGGGGAACCATAGGCGAAAGATTGTTTTTTTGTACAAACAATTAACCACAACCAGATGAAGCCATATACCAAACTTCGTCAGTTTATGTTCGTAAATAAGCGAGATTACAATTTTTCTTATCCTCCATAAGAATAACATTAGACAACGTACTGTGTTTAGCACTTCCAATATCTCAGTAACCAATTGACATAGAGCAATGATCAAAATACCAAATTGTTTTTTTATGCTGGATTCAAAACCAATTTTTGGGGTACAAAACCCCCCCAAAACCCCCTTCGGATGGTGCGATTCGTCTGTTTTTCGAACTCGTTCAAATAAATGGTACTTTACAAATTTTTACCAAATTTCATTAAGATCGGACCTTTTTTACGAGAGTCATCGTGCTTATGGACACACACACACACACGTATATATATATTCTTATATATATATATATATAAGAATTTATATATAGAAAGATTTAAACGAATGGTGTTTTTGGCATCTGGGGACCTCAAAATGATAAGTTATCATGGTCTCGGGTTTAAGACTTACCATGAGACCTACGGTAATAGCTTCTTCCCTTTAGCGGAAATTCGCTAAAAAATCACATAGTTTTAAGCTAGCTTTAAAAAGTATGAGCTTCATACGGCTTACACCCAGAGAATCACGATTCTATTATATCTATTACAAAACCAAGACTGTTAGGAGGGGAATTATTACATAAAATGGTCATAAGCGATGTTAGTTCAGCCACTGTAGTGGGTGGGATTTACAGTTGTAGGTAATATAAATGTAGTGTATATGAGTATATTTGCGATCTAAGGTAGGGCTATTCACAGTAGCCTACGAGTTATCAAGTACCAACTAACGCCTAAAACCTATTTTTTGACCTTATTGCGTCAGTAACAACGATAATAATTACTCTGATATTTTTAGCAAAGGCCTAAAAATAATCGCACAAAATACTGTAATGATACGGTTCATAAGAAAGGTACTTCTGTACTTAAAGTATCAGTTGAAATCTTTAAAATAAAATTTTTTATTTAATACGCATTGCAACGCGCCAATTACACTATAATAGTCGCAATAGCAATAACAACTGCAATCGATAGCAATAAATAAAATATAGGCTATTGATAAATAACTATTTTTGTTTACCTTGCATTAAAATAAACGGTATCAGGAAACTGACACATACTTTCTCCCTTTTAGCCAAATTTTAATGACAAAAATATTTGTTATTTACTAAATATATGATATGAAGTATAGATAAATGTACAGAAAATTATCTAAAATAGTTGATTTCAGAAATATCCACCCAAATCCCTTTTTGAGAGGCACTATAGAGTCCGTTGCTACACACAGTGGTTTTGAGAGGGGAAATGCCCCCTTGCCCCCCAGGGTTAAATAGCAACACATTTCGAACATCATCTGTTGGTCAATGCTAACTTGACCTGCATATCAAATTTTAATGAAATTGATCAGTAAATAAGAGAGAAATAGTTATTTTTGTATTCCCCATAAGAATAACATTGGACAACGTACTATGTTTACCGCTAAATGAAAATTTCAATTTTCTCCGCAACTAGCAATCGTAGAATAGTAATTTAAAATACTAATTTATTTAGTTTTTTGAGCTCTTTTTAATGGTGAATAGTAATCTTTTTTAACATTTATGATTTGTTATGAAAAATCCAAAAAACTTAATTTTGGATGTTTTAAGTCCTGTAATTTCTGAACCCGAATTTTCCCAGAAATGCGGGTGGTGTCATTTTGTTGGAAACCTAAAGTTCTACAAACCACGAAAGTTTAATCAAAATCGTTAGAGCCGTTTTTGAGAAATTTGGATTTTTCATGTTTTTTAGTGGTTTTAGGGGGACCCTTAAAAATCAAAAATTCAAAAAAATGAAAAAACACCTGGAGATATCGTGGATTAGTACCTACATACCAAATTTTATAAAAATCGGCCCATAGGTTAGGGCTCTAGCTCTGTAAACATCCACACAGACACACACATACACACACACACACACACACACACACACACACACACACACACACACACACACACACACACACACACACACACACACACGAAAACACACACACACAGACAGACATCACGTAAAAACCACTTTTTTGGGTTCAGGGAGCACCAAAACGAATATTTCCACTAACAACTCAAATTCGAAAATTTTTACGAAAACAATACTTTCTCCATATACTATGTATAGGGGGAGAAAGTAAAAGTAATACCATAATTATTTCCGATCAAACTGTGTAAATCATTAAATTCTAGTAGTCATAAGTGTTCGCTTAACATTTGTCAAACCGGAAAAAAACATTCCAATCTTAGAAAGGCGGTGGCCATATGCTATCCAAATTAAAAAGTATTAGTCAGTAATGGTTAAATATGTAGTCAAATGTAGTGGTAATAGTAGTACTAGGAGCGCCGATGATATTTATAAATCTTTTTTTATTAAATGTTACAATTAAAAGTTTTTTAGCATTAAATAAAACTCGACTTTAAGAAGGTCAGAACAATTAAATAGCTCGTTCTAATTATTTTTAACTACCGCAATGTAACACTAAAACTAGTTTGTGCAAAAATAATTAACTTTTTTAAGTAGTAATAAAAATGTTTACCTGGAAGCTTTATACTGCAGTTTCAAATTCCTGACTAACAGCTCTTAATTACTCTGGAGAAACGTTTTGTATTTGAGGTTGCATGAATATCTGTAAGGGAATTTAATCTTATTTGTCAACAAATAAAACTAACATTAAATTAAAAGGCAAACAAAATTTGTTAGGTTCAATTATATTGTATTTGTTTTCACAGAGTCCCTTAGTCAAAATCGTGTCTGTGTTTCTGATCACTTAATTACTGATAATCACTTTATCAGACGCCGACTAAACTAGGGCTTATTTTAAGGCGAATATGAATGAATGAGTGCAAAATGGGCGAGATGCCTTGTATAAATTTGTTACTGGCTAATAAAGACTGATTCTTTAGCCAGGATCATTAGTCATTAGTTAATAGCTCAATGACCAATGGCAGCTTGATCCAGTTTCTAACATTCACAAACGTTTCTCGGGATTTTTCTTGGGATCTATCTGGCTAGACACGCATAAAGCATTGCTACGCTATCTTTACTTTGTTTGAAACAATTTAGACACTAATCGTTTCATAAAGCAAGCTACTTCTGGTGAATTCCCCGTTTCGTGTGCCAAAGTAACAAGTTTCTGGCTGTTTTATGGATGAATACAATAGGAAATTATGGTTTAGGTTATGGAACGTGTTTTTTTGTTCTTCTTCTACTTATTTTTTACACTCCTGGAATTTGACTACTTTTTTTAAAGAATATCACCCCAAACCTTTTAGTTTAATATGACAATAGTCATGTATACATATATAAGATTTGTTTACACATACATGTTAAACATACATATATTGTCATATTATTACAAAAAAAGCTTTAACCAATCTATGGATCATCTGATATGTGGCTCTTTTTATTGCACAAGTTAAAATAAACAAAATAGTTTACTGAAAGTGGCCTTGTATCAAGTCTAGGTTAAAGACTTATAAATTTATATATTTTATGAAAAGCGTTGGATAGGATTTTAAGTACTTTTTATATATGAATTTTTTTGTTTTATCAGAACCAGGAACTTGTTAAAATCTGAATTTCTCTTTAAAAAGTGAGTTTGTTTCTTTTATGAAGAGGTGTTAAGTCGAGAAATATTCACTTGATAAAATTCTGGTTATCATGACCGTGGCAATGCCCTGATAGCAAAAACCTAATTACATTTTTATCGGATGAAAGCTTTTTTAAATATCCCTTTGCTTGTATAGTGTAGATAAGGCTAAAACCAGTCTGTAGCAAATGTTTCTGGCGTTTAAGAATTTTTTATAGTTCTCAACATTTTCCTCAAATTGCAACGACGTTACATAAAATACTCTCACAATTAGAACGATAAACATTTATGAATGTTTATCTTCTACCAGATGACTTTAGCGCATCGCGTATATCGGAAACTTCGGAAACAGAACCCGTGATACCTAGCATTGACAACCAAGTTACGCTGTCGAGGTTACCACAGTCTTGGTAGGAGTATTTTGCAAGTATATCCTTCTAAATATTTACGTAATATTTAATATTTAAGTTAAAGTTTCACAACGTAATCTGTTTTTTTTGTCAGACAAATTATATAAATACTAGATTCAAACAAAGTCCAGCTTCATGATTATGAGAAAAAATTATTCAAAAAGGCATAACAGTGAAGAGAAATTTTGCAAAAGAACGGCCACACTAATCCTAATGAATATACATCAGGTGCCGTCCAACTCCGTCATTTATATATTTAGCGTTTCACCCTCAAGCCGTCAAACAGCGTCTCTTTATTACAACTATTTTAGGACAGAAAATCTCTTGTATAAATAGATAAAATATTAATTTAATATTTTTTATTACTTGTCGTTTGATAAGAATATCAGTTACAATTCATTTCATTACTAAACAAAAATAATACGTGTGTTTATTATTAGTTGTGCATTATTATTCTGCTTCTCAGTATAAAAAGCCTTCTGAAAGCGTTTGTGTGTTTTACCAACCAAAATTCCGTTGGCGTTGACAAAAACATATATATTCATATATATATATATATATATATATATATAATGTAATTAATTATTTGCACAGCTAAATTATGAATTACTAATTTAAATTGTAGGTTAGTTAGTCTCCTTCAATTGGATGGTCTTGATTTTACTGAAACCAGGACCGGGAACCACACATTAGTTACTATCAACTGTTACATATTTACTAACTAATTAATGTAATTTACTTAAAAGAAGGTAGAGGACTAAAAAATGTTGACAATGTCTTATTTGAAAGCAATTATTATATAAATTGCAATATTTATTTTGATTTTGTGTACATAAATATCATGCGAAACTTATAATTATGTTCATACCCTCTATCTATGCCGTTTATACAGTTCTGCCAGGTAAAATGTAAGTTATATTAACATATATGTAAGTTATACGCAATTTCCCTAAAACAGATTTTATCCAAAATGTTCTAGTATTATTTATTAATTTACCAAAAACAAACTGTGTCTAAATCTGACATTTTCCCAAGAAAATGAACTTCGTCGTAAGTCCAGTTGATCTGGCCAATTAAGTAAAATTTTCCCGGAAATAAAGCGTTGTCCTTGTACAGCTCCTAATTTAATCTTAAAACACACACACACAAAGGGGCCGATACACAATCCAACCCGGTTGGGCAGCCCAGGTTGGGCAGCCTGGGTTGGGCTGTGGTTGGAACGTGTATCGGCCCCTTTACTCTGTAAGATGGTTTATACAAAAGTCAGGCAAATTCGACAGTTGAAAGATGTTGGTGGCAGTGAGCCTAGATTCTATCAATAAGTGAGATTGTTGCTCAGAATTGCTTGTATTTATTTTGTTTACATGCCATGTTCAGTAATGGTAATACTACAGTAAGTCTTAAGAGAGTTCAAAATACTGGGTGTCCACAAAAGAACTCCGGGGTTTTGAAGGCCAATACTGATACCACGTTCATCTGTGCTGATACTAAATAACAAACTGTTTTTAATTTTTAGTACATGTATTTAAAGCTAATATTCTCTAGCTGTTTTTAAACTTAGTACAACTCAAATGTGCACCAGTAGAGGCACGGCAGAGGTCCAAACGACATTTAACTTCTTCCTATGTGTTGGATTTCTGGGGTTATTGAAGCCACACTCGCGATGATTCTTCTTCTGAGGTGATTTAAATCTCGAGTTTGTTCAGAGTAAACGTCATTATTCACCTTTCCACAAAATAAAAAGTCTAAAGGAGTCCTATCTGGGCTCCTAGGAGGCCATCGTGTGGGTCCTTCCCTGCCAATCCACCTATCACCGAAGCGTGTGTCCAGCGCTTCTCGTACACGCAAACTGTAGTGTGGTGGCGCTCCATCTTGCTGAAAATAGATAGGGCTCTCCATCTCAATGTCATCCAACTGTGGACTAACGTATTCTTATAGCATGTCACAGTGAATATCACCGTTTATAGAGTTCTCAACAAAAATAAAGGGTCCTAGAACTTTATCGTCCATAAGGCCGCATTAAACATTCAACTTGGGAGAGTCGAATTCAACGAACTCATGAGGCGGTTTTGAACCCCATACACTACAATTGTGACGGTTTAAGAACGAAACCGCAACAAATCCCGTGCAAACAATAAACAGTAAAGCGTCCACGACATCATAAAAAGGTAAATTACCCCGTTGCAGCAAACCTGCATACTCAGCGAATTTCCAATGCACATATATTACGAAGTTTTATAGATACATATTCACAAAAAATGATCCGTATATATATTTTAAATTGTTTCTATAAGTATAACATGGGGATAGAGTAATCAGGTTTGCTACAACAAGGAACAGAAAATATTAGGTTTTAATGCAAATATCAACAGACCACATCCAGGGGAAGCCACATACCAAGTTTCATCCGTATCCATTAATAAATAAGCTATTTATACAATTTTAATTATTCTCCGTAAGAACAACATGGGGGGCTGAGTACGCAGGCTTGCTGCAACAAGGAACACAAATTATGGTTTTGTATACAAATATCAATGTAACTCAACTAGGTGAAGCTACGTACCAAGTTATATTAATTTATGTTTATAATTAAGTGAGGCATAACATTTTCCTATTCTCCATAGTAATAACATGGGCGCTGAGTACGCAGGTTTGCTGCTTCTGGAACCATCGGCAAAATTTTGTTTGTAAAATTATCAATAGACCACAATGAATCGAAGTGATATCCCAAGTTTTGTCTGGATACGTTCATAAATAAACGAGTTATAAAATTGTTCTTATTCTCCATAAGAAATAACATTGGACAACGTACTGTTTTTAGCACTTTGAATGTCTGTAACCAATTGTCGTAGAGAAATGATCAAAACACCAATTTGTTCGTTTTTAAAGCCGAATCCAATGGTGAAAAGTTAAATTAGATTTCTTAAAATATTATTTGTAAAAAAATAAAAAAAAATTTGTAGGGTACAAACCCCCCTAAAATACCCCTTCGTATAAAGCGATCTGTCTGGTTATCAAAATTAATGTCATATATTTACCAAATTTCATTAAAATCAAATCATTTTACGAAAGTGATCGTGCCTACGAACACACACACACACACACACACACACACACACACACACACACACACACACACACACACACACACACACACACAAACACACACACACACACATACACACACACACACACACACACACACACACACATATATATTTCTTGCGGTATCGTAGATGCCAAACACCACAGTATTGAATGAAAGGTGTTTTTGGCTTCTGGGGACCTCAAAACGAAAATTTATCATGGTCCCGGGCCTAGGTCTTACCATACCGACTACGGTAATAGCTTCTTCTCTATAAGGGAAATTCGATAAAAATAGGTAAACAATGCATTGGGATACAAAATATGGATGAATTAACGCGAAAATGTTAATAAAACTTGATGGTCTGCAAATTGCGAAAAGTCAACCCTCATTTAGTTAACTCATACCGTCTGGCCAGGACTTTTTTTTAATGCCGGAGTTCTTTTCTGGACACCCAGTACATGATGAATGATATTTTATTTTTATTTCAATAAGTGGACACTATATATTTCGCAATGTGTATTTTTAATAATAATAACAATATTAATTAAAACGTACTATAACCATTGAGGTTAAGGCATTCAAAATTAATGCTATAACGTAATGCAACATTTATAATGCAGGTTTCATTCCAGCTAGTCACTAGAGAACCAGTTTAAGAGTTTAAAAACCTATTATTTTGTGTGTGTAGAACATAGCCTTAACAAACAAGGTTAGCGGTCGTGCTATTTTTAAAGAGTTAGAATAATATGAGACATGGTTATTAAGACCTCAATATATCATTATTAATTTGTTCATACTATTTTAATCACTATGCATATTTACATTTAGGTTTTAAGTGGTAATCAACATAGATGAAAGCGAATAGTATTGCAACAGCTGAGTTACATTTTGGTTAGCTGTACGACTATGTTTGGAATATCCAAAAAATGGTTAAAGGTGTGCAAGCAAAGTTAATAGTCACTACAACTGTTATAAGACGCTTCATCCGTATCAGTTTATGGAGCCATAAACTAGATTAGTTGCAGCTACGTAGCAATAAAACGGGAATCCTCACCATTGTAAAGGGAAATGACTTTTTATGAATTCATACAAATTTCGTTGGTAAACCCGTTAACGTATGTTAACAATTTTCCTAGAGTAAGTTTAAAGATACAAAAGTGCTCACAATAATAGAAGAGAGAATACAGAGATTTCTTAACTAACTGAAAACTTTGCCTTGTAGTTATGTTTTCAACTACCAAACAAATAAAATATAAATCAAAGAAATTACTACTTCATTGTTACCACAATTCCAACACTAAGATCAGAAGAAATCAGGGTTAATTTATCCCAAACAAACGGGTATTTGTTTAAAGGTTAGTGTGGAATTTAAACATCTTACTTGTTGGTTTCTATTTTAGTTTAAATTTAATTAATTAAAAATATGGTCTTGTCTATTTGTCCCACTAGTATTGCAGGAACTTTATTTGCAAAAGTAACACGTTTTCCAAAAAATACTTTTATTTGTTGGATTCACTAGCTTTAATTATTTACTATTACTATATTTTATATAGGCAATCAAATAATAAGGTCATTAAAAACTTCAATAAAAATTATACTTTATATTTCACAGAGGTTTGATCTAGCTTTAATAATGTTAGATAAAAAAGTTTAAATTAATTTGATTTTAAAATATTTACTGATTGTTACAAAATTATCTGTTGATATGACTTAAGCTAATATTGATTATGTACTTTGTTTATTTTTGTTTGTTTATTTTTATAGCTAACAGTAATATTTTATTTCTTAAGGAATTAAGTTATTAGCTAATTGTGAGAATATTTACAATAAACAATTAACTAAGTATACAGTGATCGTGGGCCCGTTTACAGAGAGCACTCAACGATATTGAAAGCATGAAGCATTGATAATTCAGCAGCAATCCCTATGTGAAGATATAAATTTATTACAGCAATGCTTGTTACAGCTTTGAATTTTTGTCTGAACACCTTATTGTAAATAAGTAGGTTAATAACTAAGATAAGATGACACAACACTATAATCTGATTATCGAAAGAAAGTGACTGAACATTCTGTTTCATAACCTCGTAGAAACGTAAAACACATGGTTAGAAATTTCAAATAAACGTTTTTAAATTATCTCTCTTCTACGTGACTACTCCACCAGTAGTTTAGATGTAATTTCTTAACTCTTTTATGTTATTATGACGTTCTTTCCAGTGGTGATTATTAGTTTTTCCTCAGCGGCACCAACATCATCCTAAGTTTTTCAGCACGGAGTAAAATAGTTAGTTTTCCAATCACAATTGCCGATCCGGTGTTTTCCAGCTCATTTTCAGAATACCTACAGTGGTGTTCGACAACTCCACCAAAACTCAGGACGAGATCCTTAGTTTACACAGGTCTAGTAACAAGAGTTATAGCGTTCTATTATACAACTGATTATACTTCCACTTGCCCTTTGCTTATATAAAATGTAAAATTGGATAAAGTATTACTTTGAAAGAGAACAAAAATGTAGTATGCATAAAATCTGCTATTAATCGAACAAAAACGAATCGTCCTAAATGACACTTAATCCGTGATGTAACGACCTGCATGCAGCAGTCCGCAGTGTTATCAGGAGAGTATCTCATGTCAACAGCGCTAATCCTTTATCACCTGTTTATAAATAGCAGGTTTATCTCCTCGAAGTTAATCGTAACTGTAAACATATCAGAAAACATACACGTCGATATTGTGGATATTGTTGTGAAAGAACTAACCATTTACAGCTGCAGACTTATTGGAGCACTGCCTGCATCACTCGTAACCTCTATATGAGCCATAACCATCAGTTGCACCTTTGCAACAATAACTAGGGCAATTATCATACAAAATAGATTCGTGTTAAGATGATATATTTTACTACGGTTCTACAAAGTAAAATTTTTAAAGGTTTATACTATTCCTATTCATTGTGCTTTGACAACAAAATGTTCTCCTCGATGACTCCGTCAGTCGTGTTAGTGATACTTGCTCTTCCATTACAAGTATTCAAAGCTTCCATTATATTTTTAAATTTAGAATAATATATAATTAAAACCTTTTTGAGTTAAACGTGGAGAATAATCTTCCGTTGAAAATATTAGTTTAGCCTATCCATTATTTGTTTGGATTTACATAAGACACATTTTTGTTAATAGTGTTATAAAATTATCATCTATTTAGTAGTACTGGGTTTTTATGTTAAAAGAACAAATTTCAGGTACATCAACATATAAAAATAATCCTTTGGGATATTTGGTAAAGACACTGTTATTCTAATTAAAAAATGTATACATATTTTTTCTTGTAAAAAATTACTTAAGGGTGTTTGGTCAAAAAATGAATTCGTAATATATTATTTTTTTCACATCAGGATAACAATTAGGAAACAAAATGGATATATATTAAATAATTCGCATTGCTATAAAGTGAGTTATGGGTCTTAAAAGTAGAGATTTTGACAAATGTTGGGAGAAGGTCAGTGAGAAAACCGTTGGTCCGATTCCAATGAAAATTTGCAGTTGTGTGGGATAAATTCAGGTTATTATTACTAATATAATTTCATTTAAAAATTTAAAAAATCTGAAATATATTTTTACTTTAAACTCTATTAAAAATATATTAATACAATTTTGTGGTATAAATAATAGATTAAGTTGTGCGGGTCAATATGATATACATGTTAGAATTTGTTTAAAGTTTATATCTTTTTTCGTTTGGTCTATGACCTGCTCCTTTGGTTCTTGGAAATTGCCTTCCGGGGCAGAGTAGGCCAGCCGCACTACACCTCACTAACACAAACTCACACGCACAGCGCCACCACGCGCGCACCCCACGCACGAGCGCGTAGTCCAAGGTCGCGCCGCCCCCTACACTCCCTCCAGCCACACCCACCACGAATCCCACTACTCGCTCAACACGAGTACCGCGTGTCCGCGTTTTTCAGTTTTCAGAGTATTATGGTATTACTGCAACCGTAGAAATTAATGCCTTGTAAGAAATATAGGCATACAAGAAATAGAAAAGCAATTGCGAGTAAAACATTATTGTGTGAAACAAGTTATAGGCTAGGGTCTACCTGTCATGTAACTGAAGATCCAGCTTCTTCTGAAGATGTATTTAACTAAGTGATAGGAAAGTGTAAATTTACGATTTAATTCAAATTTCGTGGAGATATTCTTTCTATAATCAGTTGGACAAGTTAATTTTGCAAAGCAATCAGAAAGACCCTAACTTCCATTTTTGGAGGATATAAAAATTACAAATGTTGTTTTTAGCTCCCAAAAACGGTAAAAATAAATCGGGATGTAAATTAATGCATATTACATTATATAACATAAAAAGCCAGAAAATGTAGGCCTAAACCCACTCCCATAATTTTAGCACAAATATTTATAGCCAGATATTTAATTTAATACATAATTCTACAGTATTCAGTTATGAGAGTTTTGTTCAGCTTTGACACTCGGCTTCTAAATTGTTGATAAAGATTTGCTTGTGTAGCCAGGTAGTAGAGTGGTTACACAAGCCCACCACCACTTGTTGTTTTATGAATTTCCTATCGAAAGTGAACTATTAGCATGACCCGCACGGTGAAACTTAAGTCCGGGATCAGCATAGAAGTTCCTAACGTGACCTCCTAAATACGTCTTGGGAGTCGTTCAAAATTATATATATTATAGTAGCCCTTTACTGTGAATTTTATTCTCGAATATATATATATATATATATATATATATATATATATATATATATATATATATATCTTCTTTAAACCCCTTTTTAGGGAATTATTCATTCAAATTTCGAGTTTTTGGGCCCAAAAAGGGTCAGAAAAAGGGTCGTAAAAGTAATGCATGTATTAAGATGGGAATTAGTGAAGCGAAAGTTTTAAGCCCTCTCTCGTTATTCTAGCATAAATATTTACCGAGTTATTAAAGAAAATGTATATCGGCTAAACACAGTACGTTGTATTATGGGTTTTTACATTAAAAAGCATGTTATTCATTTGTTGGTGTATCTGTATCATCCCCAGCAACATGGCGCCTACTTTAAAACCCGACTGGACCTTCTCCCAACCTTATAATGCGCAAAATTGTATTCCTAGCATTGCAGGTAAATGAAACCAGGAACATCAAAACAGACAAAAATCAATGTTTTCAGATTTCAATAAAATTTGAATAAATGTATGTTTTTACACTGGTTTTGAGTTTTAAAAGTTTTGTATGTGGAAATTCACTTCCCTCACGTCAGCGTGCTGCGTGCGAACTCGTTTTGTATTGCTATAAGTATTGCTAAGCATTTCCAACTCCATCTCAATTTAGTTTGGAGTAAACAAAGATAAAATATGAGGATTTTTCACTGAAAATGTACTATATTTAAATCTATTAATCAACCAAATTAATAACAGAGAAGACTTGAACAGACATAATAAATGCTTTAACTACTGATATTGAAACATATTTCCTGAAGCCTTACTGATAACTTGTTAAAATTTTTTATAAATAAATAAAGGGAACAATACAATCCATTTATTTTCCAAGCATTGTATATTTTTGATTTAAGTATATATGTTTTTAAATCAGTAAATAGTAAAAATAGGCGCTCATTGGTGATAGAACGGGGTCGAATCGCCGATTGTATTCGTAAAATATACGTTCCGGTAGTCCTTCGGGCCTATAAAACGGGATTGGGCTTCATTTTTTGCTGGGAAAATCAGTTTTTTGCATTTTTTACCCTAAAATTTTTAAAACACTTAATTTTGGTTTGGACCATGTTATAGAGCTTAAAAAAACTAATAATATGGTATTTTGAATTATTAAGCTAGGTTAAGTGGTTGCGGAGAAAATTCAAAAAAACCTACTCATAAAATCTCCTATGTTAATCTTATGGGAAAAAGGTTTTTGGCTTTTCGTAAGTTAATTTTAATGTAAACTTCACATTTACTTTTACCAATCAACTCAGCTCCACAAAACAATCATTTTGGTGTTTAAATTGTGATTCTACGTCCAACCGTTGCCGAGATATTCAAAGTGCTAAACACAGTACGTTGTCCAATGTTATCCTTATGGAGAATAAATAAAATTTGATATCTCCATTATTAATGAATGTATATTGATGAAACTTGGCACGTGGGGTCACGTAGTACTTGTATATTGATATTTGCACAAAAAATTGATTTTTTGTTGATTATCCCCGTAGCAGCGAACCTGCGTACCCAGCCCCCATGTTATTCTTATGGAGATTAAGTAAAATGTAATGACTCCCTTAATTATGAACATAAATTAATAAAACTTGGTATGTGGCTTCACCTTGTTGAGTTATATTGATATTTGCATAAAAACCCATTTTTTTAGTTTCTTTTTGCAGCAAACCTGCTTACTCAGCTCCCATGTTATTTTTATGGATAATTATTAAAATGTTATATAGTGCTTATTTATGATTGAATATTGATGAAACTTGGTATCTGGCTTCACCTAGTTAAATTCTATTTATATTTGCATAAAAAACAATTGTTCGTGTTCCTTGTTTCAGCAAACCTACGTACTCATCACCAATGATACTCTTATAATTATTAAAATAATTAAAATAAATAAAATTATAATTAAAATAAAACAATAATTAAAATTGTATATATCGCTTATATGTGAATATATTTTTATGAAACTTGGTATTGGCTTTATATGGTATTAAGACATATATTATGCAATGGAAATTCGCTGAGTACGCATGATTGCTGCGACGGGGGTATTAAATTTATAATTAATGTTTATATAATAAAGTTATTTGTTTTTAATACAGTAAAGCTATCCTAGCTTATTTGGGCCTAGATAATTCTAACCTCTACAATTAAAATTCAATTGTTGGGATAGTTCGAATTTTATTACCGCGGTCCCTTGAGATTCGAACTACAGTATCCGAGTTCCACTGTATTTAAATTTGCTCACAACTATGTCAAACATTTTAATGATAAAATCTGTATAGGCTACAAGAAATGTACTCATCAAAACTATAAAGTGAACGCTCAAAATAAACATATATTTGAGATGAGTTGTCGGCGACATTGAAAGGCACACCAGTGGAAAATAGTAAGCAACCCAACCCTAGTCAACCAGTCGAGCCGCAGGCCTTGCGCCCCGGACCGACGAAGAACGAGTAGACGGAAAGACAGTGCTGCGTGGGGGGAGGGGGAGAAATGGGGAGAACGCGCTCCTCTCTCCCCCCAGCCAGATCACACACACTCACAGCACTGCCCGAGTTGTCTTCCTAGCGGCGCGCGGTGGTGACTTGTAGAACTACTGCTCCTCACCACCAGACTAGCCTAGCGGCCAAACACCCTTAAGTGGGAAAACTGACTTCAACATTATATATTTGTAAAAACAGTACTTATTAAACTGCGTCTATGCGCTATTTCTACTTTTTTGACTTTAACTTCACTAAAATAACACTTGTATTTCTTTATCTAGCTCAAATCAAGACGGTGGAAGAATACAAGGGGGTTGAAAGATTGCATTTCGTAGAATTGCACTAATCTTACGGCTGGCGAGATATGCTGATATTAGTATTTGTGTTTGCATTATTAAAAGAAACTTGTCTTTCTTTACTTTTGTTGGATATAATTCCTCTAGTTTTCTGTGGATAAAACGCAATATTCATCCCTTTAAAGTAGATAATATACAACAGCGTAATTTTGTTAGAGCATTGTAATGTTTACGTACAGTAATGTTATATATGTATGTATTGCCTACAACGGAACGGAAATATTTTACTTATTTTTTTCATCTTAAAGATTATTTTACATTATTTTATTTTATATTGTTGGTTGGTCGCATATCCTTACATAGTTCTCAAGGGTGTTTTTTTAAGGTTGCCATAATTCCCTTAATACTTCCTCAAAACTATTAACCAAGCCATCATTTTGAAGATTACCTGCAACGTATAGTGTAAAACAAAATAAATAAGTTAAAAGACATAACAGTCTACTATTTAATGGGTGATTCTTACGTACTTATTTGTCAATGTCAACGTAATGGTGGCACCATCTTCCAGCGACAAACTGCGCATGGGACATTCTAGTCGTTATGTATTATTTATCAAGGGTGTTTGACGGTTTCATAAATTTAATAAGTTAACCATTATATTGAAGTTTATTTTATCCGCTAAATACGAGTACCAAAAAATAAGCAATTAATTCAAAATTATAACCATTATAATTTAATGGATGGTTCCCACTTATTCATTTGCCAACGTACTGGTGGATTCATCTTACAGCTACAAGTTCAATTAACTCTAAACAGGTGTTTCAACTGTGCATTGACAAATCTAGTTACTCATAAACATATTTGTTTCTATTAAAGTTTATTTCGTTTTGGCTTTTAGACATGCAGTTTGTTGTAATCGTTGAAAGGGATTGATATTAGATCATTCCCTTATTTATGTTAGTACACAATCCTCATCTCTGGTACTGGACACGCAATTGCCAAGAATCATACAACAGGGACCTCAGTGAAAAGCGGGCACTTTAATCTGGACGTGAATCACATGTTATTTTTTATTTTAGTCAAAGTTATTGTAGCAGGATCTAAAATATTCACTCTAAAATTTATGTTGGGGGAGAATTACTGTGGCCGATGGTCTAGGTAGGACAAGAGACATGTTTTAAGCCGTACTAATTTAATCTAGTACATTTATTGTTGCAGAGTGTCCATAAAAGTCCCAGTTTGTTTACCTGATAAATTCAAGAATGTGACGAAATGTCTTATCCTAAATTATTATCTTTATGCAGGTTCTTCTCTAATACTGATAAAGGGTAGTTGTTCAATGGACTGTAATGTAAAATTGTTATGATTTTATTTTTTATTGGGCGTGATTAATTACTGGGTATATTACTATACTAGGTCTGAATTAGTTAAGGTTTGTAATACTCGCTTTGGTCAGATGGGTAGCCAGGTCTATAGAAGTACAATTTGCATTCATACCCAGGCCAACAAACTAACCACTGACCATATAATCTGAAATACTTTTTATATTTAAAAATAGAGTAGCGAAAATTGGTCTTATCTGAAACATAATAAACAGTGGGTTTGGCTACACAAATATTTTAGCTTAATATTTTTCTCCAAATTGAACTCCAAAGTGCAATAACATACCGTAACAAATAAATATATCAGCCACTGAACCATCAACATATTTTCGAATCTAAAAAATGTTTTGTTTACACCACTTATACTGTCAAGCAGTGTTCTCTAGCAGCGAGATATTAAAAATACAGTAATTAAACATTTTTACTTGAAAAGCTTTTATTCGCTTGAAAAAACTTTATAATTTATAGCATATGATATCTTTCTGAACATCCAAATAAAGTTAACTCTAAAACTTCAGTCATCACTGACGTAGTCTTTTACCAACTGCATTAAATAATAATCCTTCACAAATTTAAATCACGCTCACAACTGTCCAACACTTATGGATGTTCAAAGCATACAACCACCGCAAACGGCCACCGCCTGTCAAACAACGTTTTATGTGTGACAATTTGATAAATGATTGAGTGGACACTATTGTGACTAATGGAGTTTTACGCTTCACAAAATTGACGTTCCATTGACATCTCTTTGTCCTTACCCATTGCACGTTGTGGGAAAAACTCAATGCCTAGTTTTTGCACTGATATAAAACAATTCAAAGATTGATTCGCTTCAATATATTCTAGAACTAACACGATTATGATTTTGATTCTTAGACGACTGTAATTATTATAATTTTAAACTTCCGTATATGAACTCAAAACTGTGATAGTCTTTGTTATGTTGGAAGGAGAAGGGGAAACCCCTGGTTATGGAAGTTGATGGAGAATTCATTAGGTACACAAGAGTAGTGGTTAATATAAAGAATTACAATTTAAGACGACTTACACGGGGTTAGATTGAGAGTCAAATCCGCAGTATTACTTATTTTGAGAAACTGAAATACCTGTTCCCAAGTCAGCCCAGACTCTCGACAGTGGATTTACCTGATAATGGCACCAACCCAGGTTGACGCAGGCTAGAATTAATAGCTTCTCCCTTTTATTAAATGTGTGATGAAGGAATATAATTTTCAATTTAACGGCTTACTCACTTTCTTGCTTGAGTGCTTGTTATCTTTTCTGCTTTTGACATTTATACTTGTCCAAAGTAAACCGCTCTCTTGTCCACATCCACCGATGTGGCACCTAAAACGTCGATAATAAGAGTCATATAAATTAAATTTATAAACCCTAAAAACGTTCCTTAACTATTTTACAGTTTTATCTGACCATTAGTCTAAGTGGCAGGCCGAACAAGGGTTTTCGGTTTTAATTAAATGAACTTATAGATGAAATCTCAATACACATTTAAGACCAGCTAAATTTTAAATACACTACGAAGTGAATATTATCGAAATGAAGCTTAATATAAACTATATGGAAGATTCATCCAGAATGCTTATTTATTTAAAGGAGCTGCGTAATCACAAAATGCATACAAATTTTAAGAAATATTTGTAATATAATCTATTAAATAAGTGTAAATGGATCTCAGGAATAAGAGCTAAGAGAGTTTTTATCCAGGATTATCTTATGTTGCAGGAATGATAATGTTGTCACCAATCACTACTTTATCTTGCATGGGTTTTTTCCTCTTAGGTCTTTGGGTATTTACTTCCTAAAGTTTTCAGGCTGAAAAATATTTAATGCGAACACATATTTAAAATATAATATTTACCAATATTTCACCATATCGTTTAGTACCTGAATAATCAATTGAGCTAGTTACGATATCGTGAATACATTATCATAAAATCACCCTATTTTTTACTTTTTTTTATTAATCTGCCCCGTAATGTATTGTTAGTAATTTAATTACCTAACAAATGTATTCATAACTATTTTGGAAGTCGGTAGCATTTTTTTGGTAACCCTCACGAAACGTGGATAAGAAATTTATGTACTTAAATGTTTAATTTTCTGTGTTATATTTCATGAAGACTGAAAAAGAATGTAAATACCAATGGACTTTGCATACCAATGGACTTAAGATTTAAGAAACCAGATTTTTAAATTAAATATCAGCATTTAAAAATTATTTATATTTTTTCTAAGAAAATCGATTAATAAAATTTTTTACATTTAAACATTGGAGAACATTTAACAAATGTTAGCTTACGGAGCAAATAAATGTGGAATTCAGAACGTGTCGTTGTGGTTGGACTTCATCAGTAACTTTTAGTTTTTTAATTAAAAAATGCTGATGAACGTTTGTGGCTGTGAATACTGAACAAATGATTAAACTTTTGTTTCAGCAATTATGTATATAACGTCATTAATTAACTGAGAACTAAGATATTACTTATTAAATGTTTGTAATTACTAAACGTAAATAAGTGTAATTAAATATTTAATTTCCTGTCCAATTTAACTAGTAATGTAAAACGTAAGAATAAAAATTCGTCTTTTTTAGTTTAATATACCATATAAAAAATACAACAGATTATGTATATATGATAATAGATAATGTAAAATACAATTCTGTAATGCATATTTTACTTGAAATTAAATATAAACGTACACAAATCGTTGTGATTTTCCATTACCGTTTTATGGCCGTTTTATTTGTTAAAAGTAAAACCTGTTACTTTTTGTGCATACTCATTATAAACTAAACAAACAACATATTGGGTGGAATTCACGAACCTCCCCAAAGCTTCCTTACCTTTAACCTCCCTTAAACCACCCTCCAAACCTTCCTTCAACCTCCCTCAATTGATTGTGTAAGGAGCGTTTAAGGGAGGTTCAAGACGTATGAGAACGGTTGAAGGAAACGGTCTTACCGCGGATTCTTTAAATCAAACCAAAGATTTGATAGGATTTGTTGTTGACATTAACAAGATGTCGCGTTGGCATACAGTTTTCGTATATTTTATTGCATTTTTATTTTAAATATTTTTGATTGTAAAATTTTACTCTTATTTATAAAAAAAAATATAAATATATCATGTACGAAAACTAATTTGTTCAAACACGTTGTGTGCAAATACTAGAAGTTTTACCCTCAGAAAGCCATTTGTTCCCCCAAAATTAAAGTCCACAAAGGGCAATGGATGGATGGATGTCGGTTACACTCCTCTTAAATCTGTTTCCATGCCCTCTTTTTTGAGTGCAGGGAGAAGGATTTTGACAATTTACTCCCGATTGCGCATTTATGTTTGCAATCAAAGAACATTAATACTTTGTTCATTCTCTAAAAAAATCTTTTCAACAACTTGATTTTTAATTTATATATTTCATTTATGTAGTTTACGGGTTTGACGTACACTATATTAAAAATAATAGTAAATAGTTAGTTGTGGTAAATACTCCTACATGTTGGTCAACTGTGTTTAACTAACACATGAAAAACTAGAAAATAACTACTACCACATATCCAAAACTTTTATTGAAATTCCATAGATTAAATTAAAACAAAAGTAACTATTAGAATACTTATCATTAAAATGTATCTTGTTATTATATTGTTACAAAACATATGTAAGCTAACATAGGAATATTTTTTGTTAGGGGTTTTTTTATTTGTTAGAATACCAGCATTTACGATGTATTGATCTTTAAGAAACTTTTTTGAATTCGTATTTTCATTTGAGGACAGAGAGAGACAAACTGTAGGCCAGTTTAAGGGAGGTTAAAGGTAAGGAAGTTTGGAGGAACGTTTTGTATTCCGCCCGTGGTGTCTTTAACGTGTCGATACCAACACGGCTGAAGCTCAATATTTTCTTACATTTAATAAATTAATATAAAGTACATTATATCAAGCGTTCATCTTTAGGGCATATTTAATGAGTTAAGGAAACAATTTAAATTCTGATTAAAAACAATAATTCGTGTTAAATATTAACATAACGCGAGACCAAAGTATTACAATAGAAAAAAGAGTTAGCATAATAAATTACACTTTACACTACTTATACAGCACAGCACATTAAAACTTAATTTTTTTCCTATAGGTTCCTAGTTTTCTCAGCAATACAGTAATTACTTTAGTAAATATATTTGGAGATAAGGCAATCAAGAGTCAATACTGCGAGCATGGTAAAGACTGCGACACCCGCATTTTCACTTCAGTATTTTTTGGCATTGCTAGATTTTCCTGGATTTGTTCAAAACATTCATTTTTGCATTTTAATATTTCAAGTAAAGAAAGACAAACACAGACAAAATTCTAATACAACAAAGACAAAACATAGAAACGGGTTGAATTGTAAACTTTAAATCAAGTATCCTTCATTCTTTTAAATTTTTATATGATTTATTTTTTCTAGATTTTAATCAGTACAATTTTGTATGAGAAAACTGTTAACTGTTTTGGCAGTGTTGAAGTGAATAATTGTGTATTGTGAAGAGTTTCGAGTATTCCCTAATAAAATAAAAAAAAATAGAAATTAAGAAATATAGAAATAAAAAATATATAATGAAATTTCTCTGAATGTGTATAGGATAGTTATAAGTATTCTTTTTGTACACTGTAATAAATATTGCAGTTTAAAATTAATAATAGACTGTGTTGTTTTCTTTCTTTTTACTGGATTATTTAAATAATAATTAATGTTTTTTTACGGACTCTTATTATAGTGCATTTTTTACCATTTATGGACATGATATTAACTCAGCTCGATGTATGCATGCGAAGATAAGATTAACAGCAGATTTATGTTTTCAAAACCAAAGCAACCAAAATAAGTCATGATTAAAACTCTTAAGGATCTAGACCCTGATTTTAGGTTTTGTTTGCTTTATTTCATTGCTTTAAACATCAGTAACTTTCACAATATGTTTCGTAATTTTGTATTTATTTAAAGTTGTAATTGTTATAAGTTTAAGATGAATTTTTACATTGTTTTCTTGATATTATGCGCTAAAATTAGTCTGAAAACCTAGTAGAATATTAATTCTTAATACTCACATAAAAGTGCTATTAACTCTAACTCACAGGTTATGGTTTAAAATATGTAATAATAAACGGTATCAGGAAACTGACACATACTTTCTCCCTTTTAGCCCAACTTTAATGAATAAATTACTTTTTATTTACTAAATATAGAATACAAAGCACGGTCGAATGTACAGAAAATCTTGTGAAAAAGTTGTTTTAAAAAACATCCACCCAAATCCCTGCTTTGGAGGCACTACAGAATCAATTGCTACACTCGTGGTTTTAAGAGGGGAAATGCCCCTTATTCCCCCCAGGGTTATTAAGGGGTAACATATTTCGAATTAACTATATGCTATATTGACAAGCATATCAAGTTTGAATGAAATTGATCAGTAAATAAGAGAGAAATAGTCATTTTTGTATTCCACATAAGAATAACATTGGACAACGTACTGCGTTTACCGCTAAATGAAAATTTCAATTTTCTCCTAAACCAGCAGTCGTAGAATAGTAATTCAAAATACAAAATTATTTAGTTTTTTGAGCTCTTTTTAATGGTGAATATTAATATTTTTTATATTTATGTATTTTTATGAAAAATCAAAAAAACTTAATTTTGGATGTTTAAAGTCCTGTAATTTCTGAACCCGAATTTTTACAGGAATGCGGGTGGTGTCATTTTGTTGGAAAACTAAAGTTCTACAAACGATTAAAGTTTAATCAAAATCGTTAGAGCTGTTTTTGAGAAATTTTTATTTTTCATGTTTTTTGGCGGTTTTTGGGGGATAATTACCCTTAAAAATCAAAAATTCAAAAAAATGAAAAAAACCTGGAGATATCATGGACTTTTACCTAAATACCAAATTTCATAAAAATCGGCCCATTTGTTAAGGTTCTAGCTCTGTACACATTCACACAGACACACACACACACATACACACACACACACACACACACACACACACACACACACACACACACACACACACACACACCACACACACACACACACACACACACGGACACACACACACACACAAACGGATACACACACACACACACACACACACACACACACATACACACACACATACACACACACACACACACACACACACACACACACACAGACAGACATCACGTAAAAACCACTTTTTTGGGTTCACGGAGCGCCAAAACGAATATTTCCACTAACAACTCAAATTTGAAAATTTTGACGAAAACAATACTTTCTCCATATACTATGTATAGGGGGAGAAAGTAAAAAGTACCTGGGAGCCAAGCATTGCTCGAGGAAAGTCACATATTTTAGTTTACTATTCCTGACTGTTAGTTTTAGAGCTCACTGGTTACATTTCGTCACCCTTTTTGGTAATTTGGTTGTGATTTAGGACTCCCACATAAACCCAATTTTCAACTTGGCAGTTATTGTTCAATTATATGAAACCTTTGAAATCTGTACCGCAACTCGAAATATATATTTTTATTTTACAATAAAATACATGATATAAATTTAGTTATTTCCATTAATTTAAACAAAGTCTTATTTAAGAGACTGTTCTTTGAGAGCAAAAGTTTTGTTTTGTTAGTCACCTTATTATATTCTTGGAATAAAGACTCAATTCGTAATTGAATATGGTCCACGTTTGAACTGGACTGATAACATTTGTGTAAATATAGTCCTTGAGGATATATATATACCCCGCAATAGTATTTTAACTTGATTATGCATTACTCATAAAATCAAGTTCTAACCTTTTCCGAGCTGCAGAACTCTGTAGGTTGTATAGTATTATGTTGATTATGTTAAAAAAAGGTACAACTATTATATTAATAAGGTATCTTAAAAGGTTTTCTATATTACAAAGTACAATAAAACTAAGCAAAGTAAATTAAGCAAAAAGAATATAGTAAATACATTTTAAAGAATAAATAATCAAACGTTGTTGTTAGAGGTCAACCCGATTCCTTAGGACCTTCCGGGTTCCAAATGTACATTTGAAACGAAAACGCGTTGCCATGACACACAGAGCCAATCGATGAGAGGACACAGCCAGTACAATAAGCGGCGATTCCACTTAAATTGCTGATTCCATTCCATCGTGAATCTGAGTTCAGCGATGTCCTGCATTCCTATCTATATTAAATTCCACTCGGTGACTGAGCTTTATTCCCAATTAAATTATTTAGAGTGATCGATGGTTGAAGATATGGATAGATTTTTCAGTACATAAGCGAAAGTACAATCATATACATGTTTACAAGTAATTAAGAGTTATTAAATTCATCTCCGTTGTATAACTATGTATAATCAATTTAGATAACTCACTGACCAAAGTCATATATACGATGTCATCGTTTTGCGATCGAGTTACGATGTTACATGCCTATCGGTTCAATTTTAAGAAACAGGGACGAAAGATCAATTATTAGTTAAACCAAAATTAGGGATTAAAAATACCCAGCATAACGTCTGAAACAACATAAACTAAACTACTCCATCAAACAATAACAATTTATTTCATGTTAAGTCATAAAATCAAAAAGTTAATTAAGTCATATGTTTAAAAATAATTTATAATTGTAACCTTATTTAGAAATAACTCTTGTATTAAAGCGAAATAATTTTTTTAGTAATTAAAGTTTTGAATTCATTATACTTTGAAAAACAAAACAAAACTGTTGGTATTATTAACGATGCAATAACATGAAAAATGAACTGCATTAACTTTTGTTATGTAATAATATACAACCGTATTATATTTTTATATAATTTCAAAATGATTTACATTTGTTTTCACTTGTTCTGAGTGTCATATAAATAGCCCATCTAGGTTTAGTACGTTATTATGGAGTAAATAAATATAGTACAACACTTTTTAAATATCAGAATTGAAATAAATGAGTGATTTATATGCCCTATTTAATTGTGAATTTAATTTTAAAATTAAATTGTGAATATTGATTGTGAAAGTTTAGAAAATTTGGTTTTGAAAACCTATCTGCAAAATAAAACCAAAAACGTCCAGCAGACAAAAATATTCGTGTTAACTTTATATTCAGTTTAATTTATTGTTATTTTTTAATGATTTTTACCTATTTTATGTTTTGGCGATAGTTACTGGTTCCAAATTTCAAAAATTTTATATAGCCTTAATATTTAAAAAAACCCCGTCACACCAAACCTGCGTACTCAGTGAATTTCCAATGCAAAATATATGTCTTAATACCACATAAAGACGCGTACCAAGTTTAATAAAAATATATTCACAAATAAGCGATATATCAAATTTGAATTATTCTCCTTAAGAATAACATTGGGGATAAGTATGCGGGTTTGCTACAGCAAGGAACAACAAATTTGGGGTTTCATGTAAATATCAATATTACTCAACTAGGTGAAGCCATATACCAAGTTTCATCAATATAAATTCATAAATAAGCGATATATACCATTTCATTCTTCTCCATACGAATAACGTGGGGGATGAGTACGCAGGTTTGCTTCAACAGGGAATACAAAAATGGGTTTTAATGCAAATATTAATATAACTCAACTAGGTGAACCAACATACCAAGTTTTATTAATTTATGTTCATAATTAAGGGATACATTACATTTTACTTATTCTCCATAACAATAACATGGGGGCTGAGGACGCAGGTTTGCTGCAACGGGAATTATCAGTAAACATTTTTTTGTGAAAATAACAATAGAACACAACCAGATGAAGCCGTATACCAAGTTTCGTTAGTATACTTTGATAAATAAGCGAGCTATAATTTTTTTCTTACTCTCCGTAAGAATAGAACTGGACAACGTACTGTGTTTAGCACTTTCAATATCTCTGTAACAAACTGAAATAGAAAAACTATCAAAACACCAGATTTTGTGTTTTTTTATGCTGAATCCAGTTGTGAAACCTAAAATTTGACTTTTTAAAATATTACATGTAGGATCTTCAAAAACCCCATTTTTGGGGTACAAACCCCCCCCCCACCAAAATATCACTTCAAATGGGTCGATCTGTCTGGTTTTCGAATTTAAAGTCATAAATAATGCTTTACACGTTTGTACCTAATTTTATTAAAATCGGATCATTTTTACCAGGGTTATCGCACCCACGGACACGGCAGTTTCAAACGATTGGTGTTTTGGGGTCTGGGGACTTCAAAACGAAAAGTTATCATGGTCCCGGGCCTAGGTATTACGATGCCGACTACGGTAATACCTTCTTCCCTATAGGAGAAATTCGCTAATATGTGGGTCCAAAATCAGTTTCAAAAGGTTTATTGCACTTTCATTCAGAATGGATAAACCTAGTAAATGTTGACCTTAAAAAGGTTGTCGGAATTTAAGTTAAGTATAAAAATGAAACCAACTAACTGCTGATTAAACTCTAGTTGCTGAAGTTTTGGTTGGGAAATAAGTAATTTAGGGGATCGAACTGCGGTAACTTATTGAAAAATAGATTGAAACGGTTTTATTTATCATGGCTGTACTAGTTTATGAAACATTGAAATAACTACTAACCCGTTCCAAATTAATTCTAATCCAAGTATTCCTTGTCTTATCATAACTAGATCACCAAAATATGATTTTTTTGAGAAAAACATTTGATTGCTGAAACAGTTCATAACTTATAACCATATTTGAATATAAACAGATCAGTTACTACATTCAATATTCATTCATTAATAACATAAAACAAGTTGTTTTACAAGTCGACTCTTTAATGTCCTTTACAAAAGATTGACTATTGTCTTCTTGCCATATGTACTAGAAAACATAATTTTAAATACCTAAATAGCTACGTTATTAAGACACAAAATTGTATTTATTCACCAGAACACCAATTTTATAAATATTTAACAAAACTGTTTATTATTCGTCTGAACTGTTTTAACGCTTCGCCAGGATAGCGGCTGGCGTCTTGGATTTCTGTGGAAGAGATCGAAGGTTTGTTTTCCGGGGCTCCTACATGACTTTGAAAGGTTTGGACTGTTTTTCTTTAACAGTGTGCAATTCAAAATTCCACTGGCGTTGACAAGTTATGAAAATAATTTTAAAAACAGCTGAGGCCAATTAGAAATTTATTTTCGATTTTATTTTTGAAAACGTTTCCATTGATTTACTGCCTATATTTACCTCACATACCGTCTAGCCTCTTCAAAATTTGATTACGGACTCTTTTAGCGAATTTCCCCTATAGGGAAGAAGCTATTACCGTAGGTCTCATGGTAAGACTTAAACCCGAGACCATGATAACTTTTCATTTTGAGGTCCCCAGATGCCAAAAACACCATTCGATCAAATTTATATATATATATATTAAGTTCGAAAACCAGACAAATCGCACTATCCAAGGGGGGGTTTTGGGGGGGTTTTGTACCCCAAAAATGGGGTTTTTGGGGTTTCCACATGTAATTTTTATTAAAGTCAAATTTTAATTTTCCCCATTGAATTCAGCATAAAAAAACAAACAATTTGGTATCTTGATCATTGCTCTACGTTAATTGGTTACTGAGATATTGAAAGTCCTAAACACAGTACGTTGTCTAATGTTATTCTTATGGAGGAAAAGAAAAATTGTATATCTCGCTTATTTATGAACATAAACTGACGAAATTTGGTATGTGGATTCATCTGGTTGTGGTTTATTGTTGTTTGCACAAAAAAACAATTTTTCGCCTATGGGTCCAGTAGCAGCAAACCTAGGTACTCGGTCCCCATGTTACTCTTATGGTGAATAATTAAAATGTTATATATCGCTTATTTATAAATGTATATGGATGAAACTTGGTATGTGACTTCACTTAGCTGAGTTCTATTGATATTTGCATAAAAACCCATTATTTTGTGTTCCTTGTTGCAGCAAACCTGCGTACTCATCCCCAATGTTATTCTTATGGAGAATAATTAATATTTTAAATATCGCTTGTTTGTGAATATATTTCTTATGAATCCCTGTTAAGTGGCTTAATGTGTTATAATTCATTGGAAATTCGCTGAGTATGCAGGTTTGCTGCGACGGGGGTATTTATCTTCCTTTGGTGCTTGTGCTTGGCAATCCCTGAGATATTGCAAAGGGGAATGAGTTCCTGGGCGGTTTCTGAGATATGATCTATTAATTAATAAACGGTATATCAGGAAACTGACACATACTTTCTCCCTTTCAGCCAAATTTTAATGAATGAATTACTTTTTATTTACTAAATATAGAGTACATGGTCGAATGTACAGAAAATCTTGTAAACAAGTTGTTTTCAAAAACATCCACCCAAATCTCTGTTTTTTTAGGCACTACAGAATCCATTGCTACACACGTGGTTTTAAGAGGGAAAATGCCCCCTATCCCCTCTAGGGTTATTAAAGGGCAACATATTTCGAATTTCCTCTGTTGGTAAATGCTAACTTTTCAAGCATAACAATTTTGAACGAAATTGATCAGAAAATATAAGAGAAATAGTAATTTTGGTATTCCCCATAAGAATAACATTGGACAACGTTCTCTGCAACCAGCAATCGTAGAATAGTAATTCAAAATACTGAATTATTTAGTTTTTTGAGCTTTTTTTAATGGTGAATAGTAATATTTTTTATATTTATGTTTTTTATACTAAATTCCAAAAAACTGAATTTGTTATGTTTTAAGTCTTGTAATTTCTGAACCTGAATTTTTACAGAAATGCGGGTGGTGTCATTTTGATTAAATACTAAAATTCCACAAACGACTAAAGTTTTATTAAAATTGTTGGATCCGGTTTTGATAAATTTAAATTTTTCATGTTTTTTGTTGGTTTTTGGGGGATAATTACCCTTAAAAATAAAAAATAAAATACCCCCGTTGCAGCAAACCTGCATACTTAGCAAATTTCCAATGAATATATATGTCTTAATATTACATTAAGCCTCTTACCAGAATTCATAAGAAATATATTCATAAATAAGCGATATATAACATTTTTATAACTCTCCATAAGAATAACATGGGGACCGAGTACCTATGTTTGCTGCTTCGGGAACCATAGGCGAAAAATTGTTTTTTTGTTTAAACATCATCAAACTACAATCAGATGAAGCGATATACCAAGTTTTGTCAGTTTATGTTCATAAATAACCGAGATATATAATTTGTCTTTTTCTCCCTAAGAATAACATTGGACAACGTACTGTGTTTAGCACTTGTAATATATCAGTAACCAATTGACGTAGAGCAATGATCAAAATACCTAATTGTTTGTTTTTTAAGCTGAATTCAATGGTATTGTTTGTTTTTTAAGCTGAATTCAATGGTATAAATTAAAATTTGATTTAAATAAAAATTACATGTGAAAACCCCAAAAAACCCATTTTTGGGGTACAAAACCCCGCAAAAACCCCCCTTCGGATGGTGCGATTTGTCTGGTTTTCGAACTCGTTAAAATAAATGGTACTTTACATATTTGTACCAAATTATATTAAGATCGGACTTTTTTTACGAGAGTTATCGTGCTTACAGACACATATATATATATATACATATATACAAATTTGAACGAATGGTGTTTTTGGCATCTGGGGACCTCAAAACGAAAAGTTATCATGGTCCCGGGCTTAAGTCTTACCATGAGACCTACGGTAATAGCTTCTTCCCTATAGGGGAAATTCGCTAAAAAATAAAAAATACCTGGAGATATTGTGGATAAGTACCTACATACCAAATTTCATAAAAATCGGACCATTGGTTAGGGCTCTAGCTCTGTACACATCCATACAGACAGACAGACAGACAGATAGACAGACAGACACACAGTCGTCACATAAAAATGCCTTCTTTGGATTCAGGGAGCACCAAAACGAATATTTCCACTAACAACTCAAATTCGAAAACATTGACGAAAACAATACTTTCTCCATTTACTATATAAGGGGGAGAAAGTAAAAACAAACACAGATACATAGACACAAAACTGAGCACGAAACGATGAATGCTTATTTTTTAACCTGATTTACTGTAGTTGTTTGTTGTGAATGAAAATGCTCTATAAAATTAATGTTGTTTAATCCTTTTATTACTTTGGAAAAAGGCAAAAGAAGTACATACAAACGTAAAGTTGTAAACTGGGCGGGGTAATATGAAAAGATGACAAGCGCAATATTATAGCTATATTTATGTTCTATATTATTAATTGTAAAAGGACTTTTTAACGAGAAATTGTAAAGTTTAAGAAAATCCTAGCGTGATAGGAGAAGGTTCAAATTAAAGGTATCGGCCTATGGGACTTGGGAAAATAATAGTTTTTTGTTGTTGAAAAACTGCGGGACAGCCAAAAATAATGGCAATTTGCCAACATGCACAAATCTGTCAGACTGTGAAACGTCTGCCTTTACTACATTTCCACACGTGATTTAAGTGTCTGCTTAGTTTACGTAACTTATCTGTTTTCGTACTTTCATATTCATTGGTCCTCAGTATGTATTCAGTAAATCGAATAGCAGCATACACGTAAACAATAGTTTAGGGGAGGCAGTGTCTCCAAACGTATAAATGGCTAGGTAAACCTAGGCACCAAATTTTCTTCAACAAACATTTTGTAAAAGGAGGTAACAACGCTATTTTGTTTTAACACTTTTCCATATTTTATTATAAGAAAAACGATATATTAAATGGTAGGCCTACGTGCCTCACTCACCGACCTTCAAAACAAGATACAACTGCGCGGCTGATCAATTCGTTTTAAACTTGATCTATAATTTTGCTCCTACGAAATGTTTTATTGAAAACCTTGTTCACAAAAATGCTCAACAAGCCCTTTTATTCAAACTAGCTATTGCCTGCCGAGCTTTTCTAACGATGTAATGGTTAAGAGGATATCAAATACAGGTCGATCACGTTAGCTGAAAGATCCCGTACAAACTTGTTTAGTTAATTTGTTTCCAAGTGGCTACAGTACTAAGTACCGTAGTTAATTTAGTAATCATGCAAATGCTGAAATGGGTCAAAAACAAATGGATTTCTGAATATTACTATTTACTCACCACTTTCGAAAATATTTGCCACGCTATCATATCAAATTAAAGATTAAACAACTAAATTGTTCAGTTATAATGTGAATTGTGGCCAGCGGTTTGTTTAAACATTATAGAATTCAGATTTTGGTTGGAAATATTTTTCCAAAAATAGCTTAGCAATATAACAATATTTTTATTGTGTATATCCATATCATTGTTTTAATCAAATCCTATTAGAATACTAACCACAAAATAGTAAACCAATTCTAGTATAAGGTCAAAATTAAACTTATTAATATCTTTGAAACTAAACTCGGTCACCATCATTTTGGAAAGAATCCAAGATAGTTGTGTCATAAAACAAATTCAGAAGAACCCTTGTTCATTATTGTAAAAATTACAAACCCAATACCATAAAGCTGACATATTAAAAAACAGAAGAAAACAGGAAGCTCTGATATAAACCAATGATATTACTTGGCAGTTTTATATTAAAATGAACATTGATAATAATAGCTTGGATAAGTGAGTTTGGTTGCTGATGTTGATATTTGATAAACACTCCAGGCGTGCTTCATGAATACGCTGGTTTAGGATCTGTTTTCAATGCACGGTCTGAAAGTGGTCGTTAATATAAATGCAAATTTGAATACCAATGCAAAAGAAAACTGGGAGAGTTTCGATTGTTTTCATTATTGGAGCTAGATTTTACAAAATTAATCTTCAATCCAACATTATTTTTATAAAATTGCAATTAATTTAACTAGCTCGTGTTCTTATTTGTTCGGAAATCTAGGAGAAATAGGGTGAGAGTTTTAATAACTGAAATTGTATTTACAATTACAAATGTAAACATGGTAACAATAAATTGAAAATTTTTATTTTTATTTTTCCTTAAAGATCTCGGCCTAAAAATACCTTTAATATCTCAGTAGGAGTAATTATTCAAAACAATGTTCCCTTTCACCCCTTGCCTCTTTTTCAGAGAAACTCGTTGCAGGTGTTTCAAAAGATCTCAATTATTTTTGATAGTGATTACCACTCCCACGCTTTTCTATGTCTAATTACCACACATATTAAAAAGCTCAAAAATTTAATTATGTCGTATAATACTTAATTAACACACCTTATAGCACGATCGACAGTGCACTTCTAGTGTACGATGACAAACGCTGCAATGTGCAGAAGCTAAGGCTGATGAAAGGGATTTAATGTACATGTTCACAGAGTACATTCAATAAGTTAGTAATTTTTACTAGTATATCTGTATTTTTTCTGTAAATTATGGACTAACGTGTTGTGAAGTTGATTGTAGTTTCTATTATCGAGTAAATTCATGTTTTTTATATCATGTAAAACCATCATATTACATAATAAAATATACTTAAATTTATTTGACTACAGGATATTTGTTATAAGATTGTAGTTTATTAGAGTACTCACATTGGTAAAGATCAAACATAAATATGTTCGTAAAATATTGATAAGTAGTTTTATTTAATATACCGATGATTAGCTGTTTTACCGACAAACTGTTTTAGTGTAGTGTCAAAGAAGTGGTAAGGTACGCAGTTGTACTCTGTTGAAACTGATCGAGTTAAGGTTCTGCTAGAAGTTTATTAAAAATCCATTATAACAATGTGGAAATTTACAATCAGTGTATCATTCATTTTTTAATATCGTCACACTAAGATGACATTCACTGGTTTTTGTTTGTTTTATAATTTTATTCAGATGTTTATCACTTATCAGAAATTGATGCTTTACGCCATTACTTTCCCTAATAAAATAACATAATTTGATTAACAAAAATGTTAATACTGTAGTCGGATATTATTGTGTTCATTTTTTACTTAATACATTTCGGTGATAACTGTAAATTATTTTAGATAGTTGTGTTAGTATTTTAAACACATGTCAACTTTTAATATAATTTTAGTTCACAATCATGAAAACTTTATTTTATAAGCAAAGATTTTGGTTTTGTGTTACAGGCAAAATATCTTAGTTTTAAAATAGTTCCCCGTGTTAGCAAATCTTGCACATTTATTTTTTGTTATATTACATTTATTAAGAAAATTGTAAAATATTTTTCATAATAAGTGTAAGTAACTCAACTGTAAAACTGTTGTGTCTCTTTCACTTATATGGAAAACTTGTCTTTATTAAACTGAGAGAATGCGTTAAACAATAATTCTAGATTATGAATGCTTTTCGTTCGTCATTGGATGAACGAATGTGAAATCCTTATACTCAGTTTGGAATTCGAAGTAGTGTGACGCTATCTACATTTTAACGGTTTGATGGATTGCCATTAAATTTTTATGGTAACGTTTTGATGATTTAATGCTTTAAATAAACTATAATTGACAAATTATTATTACAGTTTAATAATTGTTAGTTTTTTCATTGAACATTATTTCAGTACATATTTTGAGCTTTGTAGTACCATTTTGAACTGTCAAAATACATCAGCTCAGTTCCTGTCACTTTGTTCTGTTGTTTACAGTTTGCGTTTAGGTTAGAGGTTACGTTACAAACTAACAGTTTATTTTTTTTTATGGCTCCACCTACTTACACCTTTCTGTTAGGAATTTGAAATGTGGCGTTCCTTTGAGTTCAATAATAATAATAATTACATTAATGTTGTCACAATAAACAAAATTGCCCTTCTGTAAGTTAGTTTCCTTTCGAGTTCCATACAGCTGTCATGTAAACATGACTGTGGTTTAAGGTGGTTTTAATGCGGTTAAATTGTCATCGGCGAGAATGCCAACATTACACAGCACAACTATAAAACAACCATACCGTACATCTGTTGATTTGTGTTTTTCTAATAGTTTTGGTACAGTTTCTTAAGCTATAATTTGTGTGATAGTTTGTGTGAATAATACAGGTTTTGTATTTTAGCCTAAAGTTGTATCCATTTGTGTGAATAATACAGGTTTTGTATTTTAGCCTAAAGTTGTATCCATATCAAATACGATTATCAGATAAGATGTGAGTAAATACTAACTTTTTATGTTACTAATAAACTTAAAATACTGTCCACAACGTTTTTATGGCAATAATATGAAGACAGTAGGCCTATCCTTTGACTATTTACGTTTTACCTTAATATAATGTAGGTAGGCCTAGGCCAACGATATTGTTGTTTGTCAACCATCCAAAATTCAATAATCATCATATTTTACTTTTAGCCTTGCTGTAAATTTATTTCACCCATAAATAGGCCTTGATAGTGGTTACACCAAGGTTCTTCTGCAGACCCCCGGTGGAACTATCGAATGAAAATAATCTATATAAAATACCTATATATGTACAAATGATCAACTACTTTTATTTGATTATTAACGTTTTGCAATAAATACAAGTAAATTTAGCATACATGTCTCAGTGCTGGTTTTAAAACATTTTCACAAAGAAAAATATGGTTATTTTATTATTCCATTTGAATTATCTGCCATTTTCCAAACGAAATACGATATCAATCTAATGCAATACACCGGGGCATGTGATAAAACCTTTTATTATTACAATTACAATAAGTCAGTGGTATCAGTTTGATCCGATATATTTATATCGGAATATCAAAACATCAACGTATTTCTATTATTTTCATTCGGTTGTTACACCGGGAGTCTGCGGAAGTACAACCTTGGTATAAGGGAGGAATTTTATAACAGGCCTAGCTTTTATGTTTGGGAGTTACAACATGTCACTAATCTCCACTTGCTTTTTGCTTCATTTATGTTTGGGAGTTAATTTACAACATGTCACTAATGTCCACTTGCTTTTTGGGATAAACTTAAGTTTGGCGAGTGAAACTGTATTTGGAGTAGCCAAACATACTAAAATAAATCCACCAGTCCACATTCTCTTATAAACCTTACCCAACTTGAGGTAGGCTTCACGTAATTAAAACAACATCGTACATTAGGCTTATTACGTACATTAGACCTGTTGGGTCCTACTGAGTTTGGCTTCTTACGGTTCCTCCAGAGGCCTGGGTTTTAAGCTGCTCGGCCTATTGCATTAATTATTAGGTAGTCAAGATCTGTTTCTCCATTATGTTTAATTAATTATTGGATGAACGAATGTGAATCCTTATACTCGGTTTGGAATTCGAAGTAGTGTGACGCTATCTAGATTTTAACGGTTTGATGGATTGTCATGAAATTTTTAGTGTAACGTTTTTACGGTTTAATGCTTTAAATAAACTAATTGGCGAATTATTATTACATTTTTATAATTATCAGTTTTTTCATTGAACATTATTTCAGTACATATTTTGAGCTTTGTAGTACCGTGTTGTTTGAACTGTCAAAATACATCAGCTCAGCTGCTGTAATTTGGTTGGTTGAAGTTTGTGTTCAGGTCAGAGAGTACTGTACATTACGAACGGTTTATTTATTTAATTTGTTCTAAAACTTAGTGGTTCTACCTACCTACACCTTTCTGTTAGAAATTCAAAACGTGTCATTCTTTTGAGTTCAATAATAATTTCATTAATGTTATACCGTAGCAAATGTACCGTAATCAAATGTAAATCTTCTTTCCTTGCGAGTTCCATACACATAACCTATGTGAAGCACTTTGGTTCAAGTTGGATTTAATACGATAAAAAGTGTTATCGGCGAGAATGCCAACATTATACATCACTACTAAACACAACCATACATCTTGGAGGTTTTGTCTGTGTTCTTTTGTATATAGTTTGTGTTCGAATAATACTCAGGTTTTGTATATTAGCTTACAGTTGTAGCCATAACATGGATGATTATAGCACAAGGTGTGACTAAAAACAAACTTTTTATGTTATTAATAAACTTTAAATACTGTCTACAAAGTTTTAATCGCCAAAACAGACAGTATCCTTGGACTAATTTAGGTAGGCCAATGATACTGTAGTTTCTCAACCATCCAAAGTTGTTCAATCATAATACTATTTAAATTTTAGCCTTGCTGTAAATTTATTCTAACCAAAAGTCTGTCTTGGTAGTCTATACAGTGGGAATGTTATGATAGGCCTAGCTTATATTTATATTTGCGAGTTACTAAATGTCCATTTACTTTTCGTGAGAAACTTAAGTTTGCTGAGGCAAACTGTAGGCCTACTTGGAATGGCCAAACATACTAAAATGAATCCAACAGACCAAACCGTCATATAAACCTTACCTATCGCAAGGTATCTACTTAATGTGATAAGCACCCAGTGCCGTCCTTAGGGCGGCGCGACAGGTGCACCCACACAAGGGCCTTGCGCCTATGAAGGCCTCGCACTTGAGGGTTTTTGTATGTGGAAGCTAGAGGTGTCATGGCCATAAATGGGATCAGAAATGTGGACTTTTGATGATTAACTTTTCAATTGAACAACTGAAGACAATGTACAAACATTTAGTGGTACGTACACATTTTGCTAATATTGACAACATGTTTTAATTTAAATGCAAGTTTTGAAGTACATGAATTAGCCGTTGTATTTAGCCAATAGCGATTATATTTCTCAACGTAGCTAGCAAGTCTGTGTCGGGACTATACAGGGACCGTAATTTTATTTTTATATTACATCAGAATGAGTTTCAGGTATTTTTCAGTTTATCCTAGCTTTTTTGTCTATATTTTGTAACTTACTGATTTTTTTCCAAGAGTGGTAAGAGTGACCTCCGATGGTGAAATGGTATCGTTTATTTTTTACGACCCGTCTTGTATAGCGTGCTGCGGCAGTTAGGTTAGGTTATGTTACGTTATTTTGAAATTACAAATCCTATCTTATCCAACGAGGATGTCTATAGAGGTCTCGTCTGGGGTAAAAAACTCTGCTTACATGCTGACCGCCATTTTGACCCTCTATATCCTCCGGTCTCCATGGCAACAAATAAGTTAACCAATTAAATTCCCCTCTTCACAACTTATGTTACTCTTTATTACTCTTTGGCTAGATGTTTTGTTTACAAAAATGTCCTCCAATTAGGCTTCATTTTTTTAACAAGAGCTCTACAATTATTTAAACTTCGTTATCTTATCCTGAACTGTTGCATATTCATAATTGGTTGAAATAGAAAGTATTGGACCAATAACTTATACGTAGCCTGTTTTATTTTTTCTGAAAGATTTTTTACTGTACAATTCACAAATAAGGTTAGTGTTTATCAGAAACTTTCCTTTTGGGTACCTACACTTTCATAAATGATGAATGAATGATATGAAACGATAATATAAAAAACTGGATGAAATTGTTCGATACGGTTTAGCTATTATTTAGGTTATTTGGTTTTGGTTTCGGTTGTGTTCAGTCTCAAAGATGTGAACGATTTTGTCTTGAAATTTGTCCAGATAAGAAACGTTGATTCCATTAATACTTAATCATGTATTCTCGGTACGGTATATCAGAAAGCTATATCCTGGAAACCTTTTAAATTTGTTACGTTTTGTAGTTTTATGTTTTGTAAATAAATCATTTTGTTAATACCGGTAGGGTAACATTTATTTCATTTTTATTTTAAGTTTATTTGTCAAAAAAACTATAAAACAAACATTACGTAGTAACTAACATACAAATGATAAAATATTTTACCATCGATCTAATCGATATAGGTATCGAAAAACTTTTTCGGCTTTGGTTTATTGTTATCTTATGAAAGTGTACCCTTCCATTCTCCTGGAATTTTAAAGTTTCGATCACCCTGCATTAGTCAAGAGAATCCTCTCTCCAATCTGGTGTGCTTATTCGTGACGGGTAATTTTGGCTGTTTGACAAATTTTAATAGGCTACATTCTTCACAATCTAATGAAAGTAACTATTAGGATCCTTTCCTTACAAATTGTTTGGTATGCATAAATATCAAAGTAGGTAACGTTGAACAATTATTTTAAAACCTAATTCCTTTAAAATTAAAATAAAGGAACACAATCGATCCGACCCTGGGACCTGAGCTACCACGACATAACGTGAACGCTAAAAGTTACATCTCAAGAAGCAATTAATGCAACTTCTGAATTCAACATCGATGGTGGGGTTTTGATGTCCGAATACTACTGGCCGCTGAGTGTGTGGAGTAGATATCTGTAAGCGATAAGACTCCCAGAAATTTCAGAGAAATTGGGAAAACGAGAGTGTACATATTGTATAATTTGAATTTTACTGGTTTCCTGTTATAAGCGACTTAAAGACCCTGAATTTGGAATGGAAGTGATATCATGGCTGTAGTTTCCATTCTAAAAAAAAACATGCTACAGTACTGCAGGCAACAGTTCATTGCGCCAAACGTGTGCCCCAGAGCAGACTTACAGTGTGTTGGGTTATTAGGCTTACTTTTCCCCCCTTGTGGCAACAGGTTTTTTTTAGCAGGTGTGCGGAATGTTTTCTTTACTAATAAGAAATATTTTGTGAACAGTAGCAAATAAATGGAAAGCCAAAAAGGTTGTGCTGGTTAATTAACGGAAATGATACCAATATTCTTTTGATAGTTGTTATTAATGCACTTATAATCTAAATTAAATGAAAATAGAGTATAAACACTGATTACAGGCTTAACTGAACTGATTTTAGGTGTATAGTATGTATAGGCCTATATGCTGATGACATTTTTAACAAATAGGTATGCCACGTTGTGACGATCGACGTCACAGAGTCGGTCGGACCAGACCTTGATCAACCAACCCGCGACGCGAACTTGGCTACCCCTACCGGTGGCAAGGAGGGGAAGTGACGCGAAAAGGTCAAGACAGTCTGTCTGTGCCGAACCAGGGGAGAGAGCGGATCTGCGTCGCCGGGCTGCCGATTCAAAAATCACGATAAGTTTAGATTAAGGCTTGTTCCATGAAATAATGACTCAGTAAACTATTATTAGTTAAGGGGGGGGGGATTGCGGGGGGGTATAAATCACTTAGCTCAATATATTTGCAAAGGGAAACTATTCTACATTATGTAGGCTGAAAATAACTAATGCCGCCTCGCGTCCTTCTGACGCGCCAGTGCCTACTTGTCAATTGCTCCTGCCTTATTTAAATATATTAGGTTACTTATTTAATTAAATTAAAATCATCAAAATGGCTGAGATGTATGATAGAAGCGCGGCTCACTATTAGGCCATCCCACAGAATGTTAGATTATAATATTTATTCGATCTGGGAAACGCCGAAAAGATCCACTTGGGCCCGGGCGTTACAACTTGAGAAGAATATGGAGTAGTGATGTGCAATATGGTCACATTTCGCGGTATGGGTGAAGTGGTATCGCGTCACTGTTGAAACGTTGTGTATCATTAGAAGGGTATCTCTTGTATCGTCTTTGTCATATTGTGTCATTTGAGTTTCACTGATTTCCTCTTATAAAAGTTAAATGTCGCCAAATTTGGAGCAGCAACGTTAGACTAGCTATAGTTTCCATTCTAAAAAAAAACCTGTTGCCACAAGGGGGGGAAAGTAAGCCTAATAACCCAACACACTGTAAGTCTGCTCTGGGGCACGCGTCTGGCGCAATGAACAGTTGCCTGCAGTACTGTATCATGTTTTTTTTTAGAATCGAAACTACAGCCATGATATCACTTCCATTCCAAATTCAGGGTTTTTAAGTCGCTTATAACAGGAAACCAGTAAACTTCAAATTATACAATTATGTCAAAGATGATACAGTATGAATGACACACATCTTGCAATATTATAATTACATTAAAAGAATAGACCAATCGCTTACAAACCGGTATATTAAATCCTATAAAAGTATTCAGGATATTTCATTGAAGCATAACCTGTTTCATTAATAGTTTTATTTTGCTGAAAACACATAAAATAACCTGAAAATAAATCATGATATAATTATATTTAGTTAATGGGTATTCAACGTTTCTTTTTATGCCATCTTCACACTTTGGTTGAGGCTAGGTGAGCAAACACGACCGGGAGTCAGTAGATGTGTAGGCCTAACTTAGTTCGCCTCTGCTCGTGTTATTCTAACTGATTATTTACCATATGAAATTACAATGAGTTGCTCACCTAACACATTTGGCTAGAGTGTGAAGTGCATTACTATTGAACTTGATACTATTTATTATTACATGTGTGTGAAAACATTAATTCTTTTTAGTAGAGTGCAATTAATATTTTTCTAAAGAAAATACCCCCGCAGCAGCAAACCTGCATACTCAGCGAATTTCCAATCCATGTAATATTATCTTAATACCACATAAAGCCACATACCAAGTTCTATTAATTTATGTTCATAATTAAAGAAGATAACACGTTACTTATTCTCCATAAGAATAACATGGGGCTGAGTATGCAGATTTGATGCTATGGGAACTATCGGCCAAAAAATGGGTTTTTGTGCAAATATCAATAGACCGTAATGAAATGAAACAATATACCAAGTTTCGTGAGGATAAGTTGATAAATAAGCGAGATATACAATTTTTCTTATCCTCCATAAGAATAGCATTGGACAACGTACTGTGTTTAGCACTTTCAATATCTCAGTAACCAATTGACGTATAACAATGATAAAACACCAAAATGTGCGTCTTTTTATGCTGATTCCAATGGAAAAAAATACAATTTCTTTTTTTCAAAAATTATGTGTAAAAAACTCAAAAACCCCATTTTTGGGGTTCAAAACCCCCCCAAAATACCCCTTCGGATAGGTCGATATGTCTGGTTTTCGTACTTAAAGTCATAAATGATTCTTTACACGTTTGTACCAAATTTCATCAAAATCGGACCTTCTTTACGAGAGTTATCGCACCCATGGACACACACACACATATATATATACAGTTTCAAACGAATGGTGTTTTTTGGGTCTGAGGACCTCAAAACGAAAATGTATCATGGTTCTGGGCCTAGGTCTTACCATGCCGACTACGGTAATAGCTTCTTCCCTATTTGGGAAATTCGCTAAAAAGAGCTGAATATTTTGAACACAAGTTAACGGAGGGGGAAAAATACCTAATTTAATTTTATATGATTGGGATTTATTTATTTCAAAGGATCACACCATTTTTACAGATCGAAACACGCAGTTTTACAAGATGGCTTGTAATATGTTTGGCATGTGATAGGGTTGCCATGATTTTTCGAACCACATACTAAATACCCACGTCGCAGCATACCTGCATACTCAGCGAATTTTCAATGGAGATATAAGTGTCTTAATACTACATAAAGCCACTTACCAAGTTTCATAACAATATATTCACAAATAAGCGATACATCCAATTATAATTATACTCCATAAGAATAACATTGGGGCTGAATGCACAGGTTTGCTACAACAAGGATTATAAAATAACCCCGTCACAGCAAACCTGCATACTCAGCGAATTTCCATGGAGATATCAATGTCTTAATACTACATAAAATCTCAAGTTTCATAAAAATATATTCACAAATAAGCGATATATACAATTTTAATTATTCTCCATAAGGAAAACTTTGGGGCTGACTACGCAGGTGTGCTGCAACAAGGAATAAAAAAAATGGGTTTTTATGCTAATATCAATATAACTCACCTAGGAGAAGTCGTATACCAGTTTTCATTCATTTATGTTCATAATTAAGGGAGACAGAGCATTTAATTGTTCTCCATAAGAATAACATGGGGGCTGAGTACGCAGGTTTGCTGCTAGGGGAGCCGTTGGCAAAAAATTTTTTTTTTTTGAGCAAATATCAATAGACCCCAACGAAATGAAGCTGTATACCAAGTTTCGTCAGTATACGTTCACAAATAAGCGAGATATAACAATTTTCTTTTCCTCCATAATAATAACATTAGACAACGTACTGTGTTTAGCACTTTCAATCTGTTGGTAACCAATTGACGTAGAGAAATGATCAAAATAACAAATTGTGTATTTTTTTAAGCTGAATCCAATGGGAAAAACTAAAATTTGACTATTTAGAAAATTATATGTAAACAATTCGAAAAACACTATTTGGGGTACAAAACCCCCATAAAATACCCCTTCCGATGGAGCGATCTGGCTGGTTTTCGATCTTAAAGTCATAAATGTTGCTTTACATGTTTATACCAAATTTCATCAAAATCGGATTATTTTTACGAGAGTTATCTTGCTCACGACACACATATATATATATTTATTTATATATATACAGTTTCGAACAAATGGTGTTTTTGGGGTCTGGGGACCTCAAAACAAAAAGTTATCTTGGTCCCGGGGAACAACTTATTTTTTTAACATGCAATTCCCAATATTAAACTGCTCAGTAAGTGTCATTCAACTATCAAAATAAGGTAGTAATTTAACTCTTCGGTCTTACCATGCCGACTATGGTTATAGTTATAGTTTCTTCCCTATAGGGGAAATTCGCTAAATACCCCCGTAGCAGCAAACCTGCGTACTCAGCGAATTTTCAATGCATATATATGTATCTTAATACCACATAAATCCACATACCAAGTTTCATCAATATACATTCATAAATAAACGATTTATGACATTTTAATTATTCTCCATAAGAATAACATGGCGGCCGAGTATGCAGGTTTGCTGAAGCAGGAAACACAAAAAATGGGGTTTTATACAAATATTAATATAACTCAAGTAGGTAAAGCCACATACCAAATTTTATTAATTTATGTTAATAATTAAGGGAGATAACATACTATTCTCCATAAGAACAACATGGGGAATAACATATATATATATATACAGTTTCAAACGAATGGTGTTTTTGGGGTCTGGAGACCTCAAAACGAAAAGTTATCATGGTCCCGGCCCTAGGTCTTACCATGCCGACTACGGTAATAGCTTCTTCCCTATAGGGGAAATTCGCTAAAAGAAACCAAAAGTAATTTAGAGAGAGATTATGTTTTTCAAAAATCCATACTATTTACATTACAGCTTGAAATAAATAGGCAGCTTTTTACAACATTTTATATTGGTCATCTGTGAAAAACATAACAAATTTTTCTTCCATAAGATTAGCATGGTAACATTGAAGTCCAGTGGGGCGAAGCCCTAAAGTTCTAGGACTGATTAGTTGCTTCCCAAGGCTAACCTGAATGACCATACGTTTCATCGAAATCGGGTTAGTCGTTTAGGAGGAGGTAACAGATAAACATTCAGACGCGGAGAGAGACTTCAATTTATATTATGAATAGATTTGTTTCATTTAAATGTTTATAAAGATATATTTCCACTTCAAAATATAATAGTTTAAAATGTTGTACTCTATGAACTCCTGATTTGAAATGTATTACAATAAAACAATATTTCAACTCTATTAGTATGCCATTTTTATTAAAATGCACGCTAATGGGCAATACTGTATACGGATATGACCCTACTGTAATATCAAAATATGATGTAGCTTTCTGAAATTACTGCTACAAGTGCAACTTCCTCAAAAGTGTTTTGTAAGATTTGGAAATTACTATTTTTGTCCTTTGCAGACAATTGCATGATTTTATGATATTTATTTAATACAACATGTACATTTTGATTACACCTCATTTAGTGTATTTTTTGCTTTAATATGTTTATGAATAATTCAAAAAGTCAATATTTTTTAAATCATGCAATTCACAATATTAAACTACTCAGTAAGTATCATTTAACTATCAAAATAAGGTAGTAATTTAACTCTTCGGTTCATCCTCTTACGCGACATTAGAGCGTACTCCTAGTATATTTATGTAACAGAAAAAAACTTACCAAATTTCAAGTAAATCGGACAAAACATACGTCCGCCAGAGTGCAAATATGTGTGTGTTTACACTCTAGCGCATTTTTTGACCGATTTACTTCAAATTTAGTAAGGACGTTTCTTTCTATAATCAATTGGACGGGTTAGTTGGGCAAAAAAATCAGAAAACGCTAACACCCTTTTTTGGGATTTACATTTTATAATTTTAAGTCTTTGGGCCCACAAATGGTCATAAAAGCCCCGCATTGTATGCATATAAAACATTTAGACTTTTAAGGCGAAACTTTTAAGCCATCCCCCATCATTCTAGCACTAATATTTACCAAGTTATTAAAGAAAATCTATATTAATTAAATACAGTTGTCTTATGGCAATTTTACATTATAAAATCCCTGTTATTCATATGTTTACCTAGTTTTATGTTCCCCAGTATCCCACGCCTACTTTCAATCCTGACTGTACTTTCTCTGATGCGTAACTATGTAATCCCAGCGTTGCAGGTAAATAGAACCAGGAGCATCAGCCAAAAAAATAATTTTATTTAGATTTCCATAACAATTGGAATAAGTCTATTATATAATTCAACACCGTTATTGATTTGTTAAAGTTTTAATTTGGAAATTCACTTCTCTCACGTCAGCGTGCTGCGTGCGAACTCGTTTTTTATTGCTTGGTTACATACAATAGGTTTTATTAAAACGAATTACACAATGTTACTAAAGTACTCACTTGCTTTAAATATGTTTTTAGGAGGAACGGATCTTTACTAGTTAATTCCTTAATAAGATAAAAGAAAGGGAGACTTACGTTTTCGTGGAAATAGCAAGTAGCTTTCACTTTCGGTTCAAAAGGGAATGCGTTATGAATGCTCTTGACAAGAAGGGGGCTTTGGGACTTTAATAAGGTTGCGAGTATGTAAGGAGTGGAAATGTGATATGAAATATGTAATGGGTTAAAATTGCGTTCGATATATCACGGTACAACAGGATTACACTGCTTTACTTATTTGTTTTCACTTTAAACAAAGGTTTTTCACTGTAAATCGTGGAAATTTGCACAGGACCAATCTCTCTAAGTTGCCCCTGTTTGTGGGAATGTTTTTCAACAAAAAATTAATTAATTATGAAAAACAAGATGTGATGTTTTCAATTGGCATGCTATTTTATATTAGTTTAGAAAACCATAAATTAAAAAAAATGTGGCCTTTACAAATTAATTAAAAAATATATATTTTACATTATCTTTGCATTTTTTATGATTTTACTTAACATTTGCTGATCAACCAGAGTTTTTACAGGTCTGAATTCCACCAAATAAAAGTAAATAACCGAATATAAACTATAAAAATACGGTTTTGTGTTATTAAAGCAAACCATACAAATTACTGTTATACAGTCGGTCATATGAATAATTCAAACCAAAGACATATTTATATAGCAAGTTTTTGTTTAGCCTATATTGTAGAAGTGGCCTAGTCTAGTGGTTTGAGCAAGTGGCATTGTAAAATTCATTGTTTGAAAAGTTTGGTGATAATTTGTAAGGAATTGTAAATCCACCTTGATATATGTCATACGTATTCATAACATTTAATGTTAAATATAAAATTGCATGTTATGTAAATTTGTCTTATAAACAAAAAATTGGTTATATTTTTAAAACGAAATAAATTAAAATAACAGAATTTATTCAACACACAAGTCCTAAGAAATTATCATATACCACAGATTACTAAACCCTGTGTTAATCAAATCAATACTGAAAATGTAATAAAATAATCTTTCGCCAAAATATCTGGCTCAAAACTGACGTTTGAATAAGTTAAAAAAATATTAAAGCGTACAATGATATATAATATTTACTTTTGCAACCAACAGGACTGTTAAATATTGTTACTCAAAACTATACATAAGTCAGTAAAATTATTAAATGGTCAACCCAATAACCAAGTCACACCCCACCCCTGGAAATAAAGTCACACCGATGAAAAAACGGAATGGTCTCTGCTCATTAGTGTGACCTTCTGTGCGTTGTTTGAGAGGGTTCCAAATGGGAGTATTATGCAGGGCTGCCCAATATAGGGGTCGGGCAGTAGGTAATTTAATAAAATTCACTGCAGGGCTTACTTTCAAAGTCTGTAGTTTAGAGGCCTAAAAAGTCTCCATTGATTTTATTTCCGTGTTCTGATAAGTGTGTGAGTTGTAATAAAGTGAGGTTTAAATGCCCTCTTCCATTTTTCTACATTTGTTAAAATATCAACCACTGCCAATCACTGTTGGGTAGGATTTACTTTAGTTTGATTAAGTAGAAAATTGCCAGTCTCCATCTTTGATACGTACGCCATATTCAATTTAAATAAGTATTTATGTAAATATGGTGTTATGACCATTTATGAGTTCAAACCATTTATATACATTGAATATTGAACCATATATTCAAATTACAAACCCGGACTGTACCAAAATCCGTATAAAAAAGATTAGTATTCGTTTGCGACGTATTTTCCCCCTGTATATCCGCAAGGAAGGATTAAATTGTATTTAAATTCGACACAGACGGCTCAGCCTACATCCAGGGTTCCACTGGCACACAGGAATTTACGGACTGGAACTTGGGCCTGACTCATACAAGGTTCGTAGAGCTTTCAGACAAGGTGTGCTGAGTCGATCTATTTAAGGTTTTCTTCTTTACCGGAAGAGACCTCGTAAAAACAGCTGGAAGGTCACGTGATCACCAATCCAATCAGCAGTGTTGCTGGTTTAACGATATTTATCGTACGAGTACCATATTTTCCTCATCAATGTAATTAGAATTATCATTGTTTAACTGCTTACATTCTATGATAAGCTGTTATTTTATGAAACTAATATATTGTTTTGATTTATTTGTATTATTATATTAATCGATTAAGGGTTTAAATGTTCTTTCTGCATGTCCAGTGACAATTTAAAAATTGCTGTACCATTGCTGTAACCCTTAAGGTTGGCAACACTTTATGGTATGTTGTTGATTTATGAATCAGCTGGACGCCCTCGTTAGTCATCATTGCTGCGAACATTGATCTTATGTAAATAAGCACACCTGGTCTGAAAGCTCTACGAACCTTGTGACTCATAAACCAAACGTGAAACAAGATAGTGACACAGGACACAACTTGTTTCTAATCACTGCCCGACCCATGGGTGAGGGAAGGCAAAATATGACGTCTCTGAAGTACGCCGCAACTCGGGGTTCGTCCCCTTCTCGTACCGACGATAATCTACCCGAGTGCCCACAACACCTTGAGTGTTGGTTCTAAACCTCACTAACATTATTGCCCACGAGTGTTACGATCGTTAATCGGGGCCTACTTGGTGGGCACTGCCACGTCTCAACATGCACGCACTAGCAACACAGTTTACAGAATATACGACATACTTGTCGAATGTAACATATTCACATATATACTATGCAAATTTATAATATCAAGCAGCTGGTCTATACTGCCAATCTACAAACACGTACAAATTCATCTCATGCTATCTCGAAATTATCTACATAAGTTCACCTAAAGGTGATAAACAATTATTACAGATTCATTACTCTGCAGTACCAATGGTCTCAGCCGGGCTTATTTTATGTGACGCAGATTGTCATCACGTGTGACGTGTTAGTGCCTGCTCGCTAGTGTCAGGCCCGTAAAGGTTCTTGCCTAAATGTTGAGCACTAAGTTTAAAAATATATTACTGTACTTCAAAATATATAATCACATATGCATCCAGATACTGCAACTATAAACCATATACTCTATGTCCCGCCTAGACGGCAAATGAATAAAACTTAGGCAGAAACGTAACTAACAAGACTGCTCGCTAAGTACTGTCCAACAAAAATTATTAGAATATTTTAATATTCTGGATACTTATTATTACTGATAATAATAATATTAATAACGGTGTCACTCACCAATTAGCAGGCCACACTGCACAGAAACTCCGTCACCATCGAACACCGTAGTATAGCACGCATGAAAACTCCTCGGACACTTTCACTGTCGGAGCTCGCCGAAGCGGCTGGATACCCAGGCCGATAAGCGCTGATAAGGCCGGGTCAAAGTGCAACCAGCCACTCGCTGCCACTGTCTGCTACCTGTTGCCTACCTGTACCGCCGCGTCGACGGAATTAATCCTTATTTGACCGCCTCATCAAGACGACTCGTTACACGTTCTAATAAATTGGTACTTTTTAAAATTAATTTGTTGCAAACGACATTTTCCTACATACTCCTCTGGTAAAAAATTAGAAACCCAGTAAAATTTGCATTTAGAAGTATATTTGTAAACCAAAGCAAGAAGTGCTCTCAGAAAATTTAAAAATACGGTTAAAATGTTTTAGAACTGAATTATGACCTCAAACGCGTAAAAGAGAAATAGTTTATTTGTTTATATCTTCCTTAACCAAAATTCCTAGCCAAATAAGCAAGCCATTGGTAACCGTACATGAAAAAGTATCGAAGCAATCAGCCTGGATCGAACCGACGCTTTACCACCTCTGACTTCTGAGGCCAGCACCTCTGAGCTATCTCTCTATCTACTGGTTTGCATTGTTTCAATGTCGATACCTTTATTTGCTGATATTTTTAGGTCATTACATTAAAAGTACAAGTCAAGTATGCTTTTGCTTTTTTATTCGCTGGCAAAGTGGACTGTTTTAGAAACGCCAGACAGACCGTAATCGACAGATATTACAATTGTTGAAGTCTGTAATCTTAATCCATCCCCATGTTTTATTGGACTATTAGTTATTTAGGATTAATTAACCTAAGATAGTAATAAGACCAAGGTTTGAACAGTTAGCTAAAACATTAAAAAATTCTATAAGTTGAAACTCAAAACAAACAAAAAACTAGGGAAAGAAAGAAATAAAGTTCGTTAGTATAAACATCTGAATATATTGCTTACAAACACCTTGCTGGTAAAATAAACGTTAAAGCCAGGACGACAATACAACCTTTCGAAACGTTTTGGCCCGTGGACCGATAGCCAAACAATCCTTTTTGTTGTTCCAGTTTGTTTGATTAACTAAACGTTTACAAAGTGTAATGTGGAGTCAACAACTCTGGCTCTGACTGTTAGGTCAAAGAGTTTTAGTTTTCAAAACAGTACCAACAAAATCCTTTTGAAACAAAACATCTTCTGGTTTCAATTCCGTTTTTTATGCCGTAGTTAATGTTTTACTCAATATACGCTTAACTATTAGAACTGTTAAATTTGACACACTTAGAGTAGGATTTACTATTTATGAAAAACTACTTACTGCTATGTTAACATATGATGATTATTCAATTTGAAATACTTCGAAACAGGTAACGGTAAACATAACTTTGCTACGATTACACTCATTAGTAAATATTTGGCTTTATCATCAATCACATAAAATATATTTTGAGTGAATATTATTTCACCTGTCGTAGTTCATAATATATATATGTACAAACTAACTTTTAAATTCTAATAAAACTGTATTGGAAATTACTTACTAATTTAACATAAAATAATTTTTTACCCAATAAAAAAATTAACTTAAAAAAATAAAAAAAACTTCTTTTTATCCTATACAAAATTAAATTAAAAATGTTCTTCCTAAACAGTATGTCCACATCAGTAATAAGAAAAATTATTGTACAGTTAGTATATAAATTACTTAAAACATGTCACTCTTCTTCTGATACTTCCTAAGTTAGTATGTATTGTGCGCAAAGACCAAAGTTAGTTTGTTGCTATCCAAACAAACGACAAAGAGTGCATTGGGACTGAGCCAGATATGCAGCCATAATGACAAAGACAAAAAATCTCTCTGATACGCACCGGCTCTCAGCCAAGACCACGGCCAATGCTTTACGACCACGACCATAAAATCTATTATTTAATGCAATATTGTTTGGACTAAAAAATATTGTGGGAATAGTGCTAAAATCAAGGTTATATCTGCTTGACCCTAATGAAATTGATTAACGATCCAGCCCCACAGTCACGTATTAATTCAACTCCGTACAAGATCAATGTTCCCTAGTCTAATGAATATTACTAGGGAATTTATTTTCGACACATATTTTATAGTAAGTGTTTATAAAAATACAGGAATTAATTTATTTGAGTAATATTGGGGTAATGAAAAACATAGGTACCTGTATAAAAGAAGTCAGTTATTAAAAGTTGAACGTAAACAAAAACAATCTTTACTTGGCTCTTAAGTTTAGTCTTTAAGAATTTATATTCATGTCGGCATCTTGCAATCAACTCTTCAAGCTGATTCCCTTAGAAACTTGTAATTAACTTCCTCTCTGAATAACTGCATAATAAAAAGGGCTCTCGCCATTTTCATCTCATGCTAGTATAATATTTATGATTCTTAAATAATTCTTGATTATTTGCATTCTTCTTAACGTAAGTTCAATGAAAATTGTATGAGAAGAAATCTATTCAATTAATTGTTTATTTTTAACAGCTTTTACAGACATTTTATTAACAAACTGACAAATGGAATTACAAAGCAGTGTGCGAAAATCCGAATAAGGGGTTTGTAAAACAAAACCATTGAGGCTGGTTCCGTGCGGCCATGAAATACTTGAAAACTGAAATTCTGTCATGCAAACTTTATTTTTTTAGCAGGATAAGCTCACATTCACTAGTCGAACAACTAAACCCATTTAGACTTACAATATATATATATATATAGATACAGATATATATATATACATATATATGTATATATATATAAATTCGTTAGCTTATGATCTAATATTTAAAGAAATAAAAGCTTGTAAAATTATCTTTAACCCACATGAAAATTACATTTATCACATGAATTCAAACATGAAGGAAAAAACTTAAAATTTTATATTTGCAATGTATTTATGTGGTAAGGTTAATAAACGCGATTCTTCGCCAGATATGATGTAATTAGTAAACTATATGCTATTAATATCAATGAACGGCGAAGTGCGAAACATTAGGTTGGGAGTTTGTTAGAGGACTGACACTAGGTATTTACAGATCTTTACAGCTTAAGGAAATCGCTCAAATGAATTGAGAAAATCGGACCAATCGGAGCAAACCCAAACCTGATAAATGACATGAGTTATATTGCTAACTGCTTGAACTGAATTATGAAAAAAAAACATGGTAAAGGTAAATTAGTAAATTAAGACTTCCCAGATGATTTATAATGATTAATCATCTAAATAGTTTGTTGTTTAATCATTTCACGTCGTGTAGTTAAACTGCGTAACACAACTTTTTATTGCGATGGAAATCCAAGCATTGCGATTCATTAAGTAGGACTGTGCGTCCATTTTTACTGCTCAGCCAGTAATTTTAAAAAACATGTCCTAGGCTATTGGTTTTCTTTTAAATCTCATGAGAACCATTTTATACTTTTAGTTTTCTTATTTGTAAAACCATAGGTATCTAAATGTAGAGCAACAGTATTTTGTTGAAGCCCACCAAAACATTATATAAGACATATGTTATCCTATCTGAAACCCTAGTTGATTAAAATTCCTGCTGCAACTACATCTGTTTAAGTAGTTGTCTGATTCATTTAACCTTTTGCCCATAAGAATAACATTGTAACATTAAGGACCAACCTTAACGATTGACAATATGGGAATAGGCCTAAATGTAGTCCAGATAAATTATCTACCTCATGCAAACTTTCAGCTCGTATGTTTCTGTAGTTTTTACGTTAAAATGGAACATACAAGTCGACAGACAGGCAGACACCACCTTTCTTTTATACATATATAGGATTGAGTTACAGCAGCAATTTATTCAGTGTAATGGATTCCTTTAAGCATATACAATGTCCTACATAGTACTTTTGACATTAATCTATTAACAGTGCGACCATTGGTATATTAGAAACTGAAATATATACAGGAAATGGTAAATGGGGGACATTGCCGAATTTTTAGTCGCCATTAAAATTGTATCGTTTTTGAGGTATAAGTAATGACACAGAAAAGATGGACCCCTGTATAAATACATCATACTTGTTCATTCATAATACATGTTAAACTCGTGATTTGACTGTGCATGAAAAACTATTTCAGAATGAAATCATGAAATATACTCTATTTTCAAACTCATTTTCCTTCTTATATATTGTATATATGATTTTACTGTGTAATTTAGCTCAAACTACATATTTTAGATATTTAATTTTTGCAGCATGATAAATTTAAAGGATTTGCATGCATAGCAAAATGGTACACATTTATAGTAAATATGGAAATGAACTAACTCTAATATAGTAAACATTGAAAAAAGCTAATTAGTCTCCCAGGATATAGTGGTGCGTTATTTACTGATTACCTCTAATTAATATATTTTAGGTTTTTTTTTGTTTTGTTTATGTTTCTAACAAATGTATGCTCAATCGGCCCAGTTAACTACTAACGTCCGTGATGTTTAAATTCAAACTTTAAAGGCCAACGGAGCAGAGCCCCAAAGAAAATACGAAGCGAAAAGTATACAAACCTGTATATGATTATAGTGCATTGTCTGCTGTATTCTTACCATTTTTTTCTCAATCGATCTAGTAAGTAGTAATATGATTAATATTGGAATTTTTTAGGTCAGTGAGACCGAGCCTCACCGGAATCGGAATATTCATATAACTGTTTTTTGTTGTCGCACTAATCGTCTTTAAAATATCTGCTTAATATCTGCTGTAGTTTTTGCAAGTGTACTTGCAAAAATACACTAAATTCGGCACTGTAATCACAATAAACTGAGCTTCAAATACCATATTGCAAGGATTTATGTGCTCTGACCCAATGTTTCACTACCATACCGATGTTTTATGTGGTTTGGTATACCGTTATAGAGTAGGAACAGGGTTGGTCTTTCGGATGGTAAAAGAAAATTAGCTTCCTAAATGGTCATTAAAACAAATATGGTACACTCTAATGTGAAATATTGAGTAAGTTTTACCTATAAGATCGTTGTAGCATTCACGGACTATGGAGGATAGCCCTAATAAAGTACGATAATTTGAAATAGACTGTTCCTGCTCCACACTAGAATGGGGAAACATTTTTTATCTGATTCATTATAGTAGGACCTAATTGGCTTTGTGAAATTCGAAAATAAATTTTCTTAATAAGAAATTATAGAATATACTTTTTAGATTTATTTAAAACATGATTTTGTAATTTGTTCAATACTTTAACTCCAAACCATATTCTACTTCTCACAGGTTTGAATATAAATAGTACGTTTATAAGAGCCTCACAACAGGAATACAACAAAGAACAATATCATAGCGTATCCACAAACATGTTTCCGTGCCAGTTGTTTGTTGAGGCTTGAATATTGGAACCACAGATCTCTTTTACGAATAATCCTGATAATGCAGAAACTCGCTTCAAGAATACGTTCAGGCTTCGGTAGAATCTCTTTTCCCGCAAACATTAATTTTTAACTGTTGTGAGTAATCATATAATTATAGAAATATTTAATTTGAACACGGTTTTGAAGAATTTACGAAAATAGCTTATCAGTTATTTTAGGAGGTCGTAATTGACTCGTGAAAAACTTATTTGCGTAGTCGTTTCAATACTGGTCGTTCCATGATACTGTAACCTATTGACTGTGTTAATATATAGTAAACGTGTTAAAAACATTGCAACATGAGTACTATGATGATATTTTAAGAAAGTAGAATTAATTAATATAATTTGACTGGTAAAAGGACATTGTTTTATGATGCTATATTACATTATAACATAATATTGTTTGTATAATTTATAGTTTATCACTGCTTAGAGAAACAGTGTAAGAGGTAGGAAATTTTTGTTTTTCTTTGCATATAAAGCACAGCCTCAACTGGCACCTTTTTTGCCATGGTTAATCAAATGCATAAAATCCAACGTATAAATATATACGTTGAAATTTATAAAAATTTAAAGGAGAAATTTATTTAAAAGTATATCAAAATCTGAGTTTATTTTACTTACCCACATGACTAGGCTTGGAATGGGTGACGAAATAGGTATAGATTGCGAAAGCAAGGTTAAAAGATACAACTTTGACTGGAGCACCATCTGGATCAATAATTTATAGAGCCATAAACTAGATTATTTGCACCTCTCTATCAAACAATAAAACGGCAATTTCCACCCTCGGTAACTGGTAGTGACGTTTTGATTAGTATTTTTCAGTAGTAAAACCGTATTAATGTGTAAAACAGTTTATTATCAATTCAGATATAAACACGTGCCCAGCGTGAAAAACGTTAAGCTGGTGGCGTTAAATGGCATTTTCCGTCCATGTTCTTTTAACCTTTTGCAGGTTTGCTGTTACAGTTTCAAGCAGTTAATTCATGACCATAAACATATAATTGAATTGTAATAATCCTCTAAAATAGCTGCATGATAACTTATATTAACTAATAGAAAAATAACATTAACTAATACTGTTTATACAGTTTACATATAACGTAGAAGAGTTTTTCAGACTTAATTTGTATCGATTTGAATTTAAAAATTATGTGTATTCTAATTTTGTTAATTTCCTTATGGCATTCTTAAAATAAAGTAGTTATTATTATTGTTACTATCATCATCTACTTATTATCTTACTAACCTTTCAATATAGCTTTAAACTATTAATATTTAAAACTTTTCCTCTCTGGTTTCAATATTTTTGATTTCTGCGAAAATTATTGAAGGCGACGGAGAGACAAGGATCAATTGATATTATTTGGCCTGAAATGCAGTATCCCACAACAAAAATCGAAACAAAGAAACTGGACAAATCGTCAACCTTTGGTACGTAAAAATGCAGGAAATTCATAACTACGTCACTACATTAAAATAAAAAAATAAGTTTTCAGCTATTTTCATCAAAAAGATTAAAATCTATCTAGCGGAATTTAATTTAACACTAACATAATTTCTCTGAATTTAGTAAAATTATTATTTTGGATAATTATTCCGATTTGGTGCTTAAGGGGATTGTTATGCCCAAATAACATCTCTACATAGTATTTACTTTTTTAAATACCAAAGGTTTACCAAAAATAACCGAAGATATTATAAAACTCCTAAGAATTACCTTAATAACTCACTACAAAAATAATTATCCTACACATTAAAACCAAACCAATAACAATGAAGCATTGGTGCATCGGTGCATGATCCTAGCGTTAACACTAAGCTAAAATGTACAAAAATATAATTATAATATATTCACACCTTACTTATTATATATTTCCAAAGCTGATCACCTTCTTGATCCCAATATGAATATAAAAAAAGACTCTAAATAATCAAAAAAGTGTCTAAGTTCACCAACGGCCTACGCGGCGGTCTTACGAACGCTGGTGGTAATTACACTAATAAGTCATAAAGATATGTTAATAATAATTTGATAAAATAACGTCATTGTCTAATACAGATAAACATTGAAACCTTTAGGCCATTGGAGTGAAGTAATGAAGAGGTATTTTCTGAATTAAAAAAAATGTATGAATCCCAACAACAATCTTTGTGAAACAGTATATTATGGTTTTGTCACCTTCAAATTTGGTTGTGTTGATTTGCAATTTAAATACTTGCATACCAAAACTAGCGCTTGAAATATTGAAGATTAGTTTTTGTTAAGATCCCTATCTGAAGGATTACATTTGGTGAGTTGTTGGAGTAGTCGTCAAGGCGATACGATGAATTGCGTAGACGGACAGATTCCCGGTAAAGGCAAGTAAATGTTATCACCACTGTTCAACTTGTACTGTAACGGATCACCCCTTGATTTGCTGAACACGTTCCACACACAGATCTATGGTCTTTGTGGACGGGTAAGAAGTAAGGCACAAAGAGGCTGTCAACATATTTAAAATCAAAACAAAGATAAACATTAAAACTTTGCGTTCATGTATGTGGAATTGAGCCATAAGGGTTATTAAACATTTTATAAATTATGATACAAGAAGAAATCATACTGAATACTTTATTTCGTTTTAAACTTAAAACCGCAATGTATATTTTCATTAGAATTTACTTTATAACAAGTTGTTTTGGTTGTCACCATTTGTTATCTTTCGTTTTATGTAGTTTTGTTTTGTGTAACGTTTTAACGGTTTTATACAGGACTGATCCCTGGTATTTCTATTATCAACGAACTTCTGGTCTTGTTCATTAATTAAAAACCAAATGACAAATTACAGCAGGGTTCACCTAAGAACCCTTACATATGCTTTTGATCTTGTTCAGAATCAGTCTATGGAAATGTCAAGTTAATGAGAGCGCTCTACAACTAGCCTGCCCTGCCAATTAAATTGCTATTACTTTACAACGGGTAATAAACAAAACTAGTTACCCGTCACCGCTTCACTCGTGATCACAGTGCAATGCTATAATTGAAAGGTTTATTACATTTGTAAAAGGCCCTGGAGGCCCGGGCTTTGCTCAAAAATCAAGTCAGTTGGTTAAAATGCCTAGAATGCTTAAACCTCACGGTCTATCTCCATGGCAAGCTTATTTTCTCTTTTCTCTTTATTTTGGACCCATCCGCTTTATGTGCAATATTAATTTGTTATCGTTCCAGTAATTTATACATAACCTATTCTTGGATTTATTTAATTATAAATTGGTATATTCACGAAAATCATATAATGATGCTTCACCAAGTGAGTGAAACTGACAGCTGACTGGTTGTGTTTAAGCATTTATTATGATTACTTTGTTTTAGTTATAAATCCATAACTCCAATGTTATTTTTAATTTTAAAACGGTTTATATGCAAAAATACATGTTTTCAAGGGATGGGGCCTGTTTAGAACAAATCTTTTACCTATAAATAGTTAGTTCCAACATTTTGAGGATATAGTTTGCATCAGCTTTGAGATTAGTGTTACTAATCAACCAAGCAAGCATACCTTACTTATTGAGAAGCATAAATATAAATAGGATATATTTGTATAATATCTGGTTGTACGATGACCATTTTAAATGTTTTAATGTGTTTTACAACCTTCCAATATCCAACCTAGATATTTCTAGTTCAGAATGAGATACAAAATAAAAGTATTTTTTTTCATTCGATTATTGACATAGCACCAGCAAGAAGTCATAGTTATTTACTCAACGTAAGTAAGCTTAGTACCTTAAAATAAAATAAATATAAAAATAAAATAATAACTTCGAATATGTACACAAATGCACACAAATTTAAGTGTTTTTAATCTAGCGTATATATACAGCGAAACGACAGAAAGAAGTTTAAAATTGTGTTTGGTGGAATTGCACTATTCTTACAGCTGGCATAATATGCTGATCGTAGTATTTGCCTTACTTATTAAACTTGTCTCGCTGTTTTTTTTACTTTTTTACTTTTTACTTTTTTTACTTGCAAGTGATACAACGGGATTTATTGCAAGGATTACAGTGAGACTTTGATCTTAAAGGTTGATTTATTTGAGGTATTTTTTGTTTAGAAAGTATGCTTTTCAAGTTGGGAGCTTTTTTGAAAATCAACCTGGGAGGTTTTGAAAATAAATGTTGAGTCAAAGGTGAGCTTTCAAGAATTTTATGAGCAACTCTTAAAATGTTATTGGTTTTAAATAAGCAAGGACAATATTGTGTGACAAATTTTGGGTCATTACCGAAAGAATTGTTTGCAGAGAACTATTTATCTGATCATCTGTTTTGGATAACCTTTTTTGCTGAGGGAAGTACTAAGTTTATCTATATAATTAAGATAGTCGTGGTTTTCAGAACAAAGATTTTTTGCTCGAATAGATAGGCTTTTAGGAATCGATTTTTTAATATGAATTGAATGACATTTTGAGTAGGCCAAATAGTCCATGGTGTTAGTATCACCATGGATTTTTTATTTTAAAGCCCCATTTGTAAGGAATACACCAACATTTAAAAAGGTCAGTATTTATTTTGAATATTTTCAAGTAAATTGTAGGATGGACAAATTTTTTAGACTATCTATGAATGAATTTAAACTGTCCATTTCACGTTCCCAAACCAGTAGTGTGGGTTTGCGGGTTTTGCGCCGGAAGTGACGTCATCCGGTCACGTGACCGGAAGTGCTGAGTCATGAAAGATGTTATCTGGGGCTGAGCCAGTGACGTAGGCGGTTTTGTGACGAAATGAGTTAAAGTTCAAAGTTCAAGGTCACGGGGAGGTAATTTTAAAAAAGTACTACCTCGCACGCGTAAAATCCGATTGTGATTCGATAGTTTTAATTCGATAAAATATCGAATGAAAATTATCGAATGAAGCAATCGAATGATACGAGTGCGAGGTAGAACAATTACAAATATTACTTTATTTTATTTACAATAATTCATATTACAAATATTACTTTATTTACAATAATTCATGTTTACAATAGTTCCCCGTTGTTGGTTGTCATCGATGTTGTTGATCCGGACGAGTTGCGGCCATCACTTTGTTTTCTGAAGAAAGACGGTAGATACTTCGATCCCTGCGCAGAGTCCATGTTGTGTTTTTGACACCTATCTGTTCTGTTAGGTGTTTGCATTTCATTGCTGTCAGGAGGAAATAATACGTGACGGCAATGAAATAGAAACATCTATCAGACCTTGAGTGAAATGATATTGTTATTTTGTGAAGAGCGTCTCGGAGAGCTCGATGTTCACCGGTCGAGAGCCGGAGGTGTACTGACTATTCGCTAGCTAGCGTTCTGGTATCAAACAAAATGGTGGGGGTAAAAGTGTAGTAGAACGAAGCAGATGGCTGGTGGCAGGTGGCAGGCGGCAGGTGGCAAGTGTGCGGCAGATGGTAGTCCCCCCACTACACCAGTCCCCCACTACACCAGTCTCCCCACCGAGTTTTACATCGCACAATAACTAGTTTACATGTGTTAGTTAGGGTTTAGCTCTTAGACTGTCAAGACCTTAGCTCCGTAACTAAAAACTTCAATAATGTTTGCGCTTCAACTCTGTATAAGTATAACAGCTACTATGATCTAAACCGGTGCATGTATTCATATGGTTCTTTTTGCGAAGCAAACAACTAGCTAAAAGTGTTTCAACCTCGATTATTCTTCGACGAAACCGCTCATTGTCCACTAAAAGTGTAGACCTTCTGTCTTCATTGTCAGGGAAGTAGAAAGTAGTGTCAAGGGGACTACTGAAGGTCACCTTCCTCATGTTCCTGTAAAACTGCGACATTTTTCAGACCCTCTAGGTAGATGTTCATCCGTCAAGAGCTGGAAGAATAATGATGGAGCGTTATCATGTATGATAGGCACCTAACCCCCACCACAACGTTACCTTGTCCTTCAAACCATCGTTTTTACGCTACAGATGCTATACTGTTGGTTAGATTTAAATTTAAATTGCACCTTCTTGTTTGTCTTGGCAAGCCGCGTAATTGAAGTATCCACATGTTATACTTTGAACCAAAAACAAAGAAGTTATTTAGGTTTGTCCTTGAAAATAGGTGTTTTTTCGCTGTTGCTGCTATACCCGTTGTAGGATCTGAATTCTGTTTGCACCAACTTGTTCGTCTGATCAATCCGCGTAATTTGAGTACCCACTTAATATACTTTAAACCGTAAATAAAGAAGTTATTTAGGTTTATCCTTGAAAATAGTAGTTTTTTCGCTGTTGCTTCTATACCCTTTGTCGGATCTGAATTCTGTTTGCACCAACTTGTTCGTCCGATCAATCCGCGTAATTTGAGTACCCACATGACATACTTTGCACAAACTTTATACCCCCCCCCCTTGGGTCATGGTCAAGGTCAAGGACCTTGGGACTTCGAAATTTTTACAAAGTGGGCTGCACACAAACATAAGACTAACAGTCTCCTGCCTATGTACAGGCCAAGTCCCTAACTTGAAATGCTTAGGGTGGTCCTGAAAAGGACCGTTTTTGATGCCATGAAGAGGAGTCCTGAAGGAGTTGCGGTTAGTCGAGGTGGAGGAAATGGACAAGGGCTGTGACAATTTATTTAATTAACCAATGCGCCTTGCCCTCTTGTCTGACGAAAAACAGTTCCTTTTTGGATGGGATTCTAGGCGGTTGCGGCAGGGAATGAGGCAGTTGGACCTTGAAGTGAAAATCTTCATGTTGTAAAATATAGCTGTTTCCGCTGAGCCTTGCCACAAACTTGTATTTGATATTTGTTTTTAGTTTTCTAAATTTAAGTGATTTGAAGTTTAGAGGAGTGACTAATTCTTCTTCCTTCAACACCCTCGTCCGCTCCATCACCTCATCCACGGTGAGAGGTGGAGTTGAAGGTCGAGGCTGACTTGTAGTCGAAGTCGAAGGTCGATGCTCAGATGACGGATGTTGGTTGAAGTAGAGCGGATGGTTCTTAAAATTTCTTCTTATTGTGGCCTTGAAAGAAGTTGGTCTCTTAAAACCACTTCTTCTCTCAACCGTCTCCTTCAGGGATTCCTTCAGACGTCGCAGTTTCTCAAGGTTCACAGGGGAAGTCATCGTAGCGCTGCTGATCGGCACGTAGTTTTAGTTCGAGAGACAAAGCTGGAATGAGTCCTAATGTCTTGACTTTTGAAGGGTCAGACGGTTTATCTCGTTGATTAGGTTTTTGGCGGCTTGCCAAGTGTAACCTTGACACTTCCATATACGGGTAGAAAGCTAAGAACCGGTTCCCCTTCCCTTCATGACACCCCCCCCCCCCTCATTTGGATCATGTCGTCGTCCCCCCCCCCATTTAGGTCATGTCCCCCCCCCCCTATTTGGGTCATGTCCCCCCCCCCATTTAGGTCATGTCCCCCCCCCCCTATTTGGGTCATGTCGTCCCCCCCCCCCCCGATGTCACGGGGCGGAGTCACCTCCCACCACTGACCGCCGCCTTTATAAGCGGGAGCAGTCCGCAGTCTCTTCGCAGTAGGCTGCCGCCCGTTCGTGATCTACGTCCGTCCGGGTTGCATTCTGCTGCAGCGTAGGTCTTTTAAGTGTGCGTTGGGCCCGACGCGCAATTAAGAGATCCGCGCCTTTGCATGTGCATGGTAGTTTGTTAAGCATGGTAGTTTGTTTGTTAGATTATTGCTTGTAGATTGCTGCTAATTAATGTAGTTAGTTTAATGAATGTTGGTGTTGGTTTTAAGTGTTTTATTTAATGATGAAATATGTACCTTTCTTACAGATCCTTATCCCTGGGTAAAGTCTTTATATCCGTGGGGTTTGTTATCAAAGTAATTTAAATGCCGGTCTTTGTAAATATTTAATGATGAAATATGTACCTTTCTTACAGATCCTTATCCTTGGGTAAAGTCTTTATATCCGTGGGGTTTGTTATCAAAGTAATTTAAATGCCGGTCTTTGTAAACTACCTTGGTCAAAACATTGGTTCGCAGTAGCCTGACGCCCGTTCGTTGATCTACGTCCGTCCGGGTTTCAGTGTTGCTGTTGTGACCTTGTTAAACTGACCGCAGTATCCTGACGCCCGTTCGTGATCTACGTCCGTCCGGGTTTCAGTGATACTGATTGTTCTTTGTAAAATTAACGTTAACTCTAACTGACCAGTTTGTTTCAAAGTAATGTAATTTGTTTCTCATCCCTTTCCTAACCCCCTGACAATAAGTTTCGGCCCTGAAAACCGGACTTGTCAATACGGCCATGTAAACCGGTTGACATTACCTTTCTTAGCCTGAGAAACTGTTGTGATTTTCCTTTTTTTTTGGGGGGGGGGGGGTTTTCTTTATTTTTTGTTATTAAAATCATTGCTTGTAATTCCCTGTCCCCTAATACAGAGCGGGGAATAGAGCACCAATTTGTGCTCTACCGGACTTGTCAATACGGCCATGTAAACCGGTTGACATTACCTTTCTTAGCCTGAGAAACTGTTGTGATTTTCCTTTTTTTTTGGGGTTTTTTTTTCTTTATTTTTTGTTATTAAAATCATTGCTTGTAATTCCCTGTCCCCTAATACAGAGCGGGGAATAGAGCACCAATTTGTGCTTTATTCCCCGCTTTGGCAACAAGTTCAGATGACCTTGACCCACTGACAGGACTTATAAAACCTCTGTCTGGTTACATATAGAAAAATTAATATTTTAAACCATAGCCTATCCCCCTTCCCCTTTCCCCTTTCTCCTTCCACTTATATTGGGTATAAAAGAGGCTTCCCATTACTGGTAAGATCATTCTGCTGCTTGTGCTTGCTCAACTCAGAACTATGGAGTCACACCCGATATCACTACCGACTTCTGCATCACCCTCTACTTCTACATCACCCTCGACTTCTGCATCACCCTCGACTTCTGCATCACCCTCGACTTCTGCATCACCCTTGACTTCGGCTGCTGGTTCAATTCTTCGTCAGGCTCTTTTAATGTCTCTTATCATCCCTGAGAAGACAACTTCACCACCCATTATGGATCGACCAACTTCTCCTTCACCATCATCCTCGAGATCAAGGTTTTCGTCGAGCTCCTCCTCCTCATCATCTACCTCGAGATCAAGGTCTTCTTCGAGCTCCTCATCATCCACCTCAAGATCAAGCTCCACCTCGAGATCAAGCTCTAAAATATCTACAAGACCCCCAATTGAAATTTCACCTTCCACTAGTTCAACCAGACCTTCAGTAATTTGCACAAATATTCAATCTCCTTCAGAGAAATTTAATCAATTAAAGTCATTGCATAGAAGGTGCATACGTCCTGCACAACTATGTAATTATATCTTCAAAAAAGGTGCAAAGAAAGGCGAACGCTGTGCAAAACAGTGTACTTTAAATGAAGAACTGTGCAATCTTCATTTAAAAAATACCGCTTCTCCTTCTTCACCACATCCAACAGTGAAACCGGCTAAGACTCGGATTAATAGGCTAGCTAAAAACAAACAATACGTCTTTGTAAAAATAATGGGATTCCTGAAGGTCATGTTAAAATGTGAAGACCGCCTTTACATTTTAAGATTACCTAAAGGCATGCGTCATCCCAAAAACCCTACAAAAAAGCACTATCTAATCCGAGCCGATTCAGGAACCACTGTGTGGAATAAATTGTAAAAAAAAAAAAAAAAACATTCTTTCCAAATTAAATAAAGTTTTTCCAAATTAAAAAAAAAAAGTGTGGACAACCTATTTACAAATTGTAGCATATGCTGCAGAGTGTAAATAGGTTGTCCACACTTTTTTTTTACAATGTTACAACGACCTTGACCTAGATAACGGACTTAGATATTTTACACTAAGACAAAGATAAACGTAAAAGGAAAAAGGAGAAATATTATACTAAAGATATTATTCAACAGTGAAGAAGGGAGGGGGTAAGCGGGTATTTAAGCAAGCGATTCGGAATATAATTATTAGTTGTATCATCATGAGCGTCAACAGCAACACATGGGGAAAGGAAATTAGCGAAGAGGAGTTGTACGCGATTGCTGAGGCTGCTGAAATTACCGAGGTTTCTAAGATTGATAAGGTTGCGGAGAATGATGCCCAGTCACAACCGCAACAAACTACATCATCGATGCGGTCTACAACGCAGCAACCAAGACCCTATCATGTTATCCTGGAGGAGTATAATGAGGCAATGAGGTACGCCTTTACAAAGTGGTGTGGACAACCGCGTTCTCCTGAACAATGGGAGGAGCACGATGCAGACTTTCGCCTGGTTGCAGACTTAGAACTTGAGCTTCAAAGAGCAAAGGCTGCTCAATAGTGTGAAGATTTATTGTTTACTTTAAGAAATACAGAGCGGGGAATAGATCAGTTTGAGGTCCAAGTGAGAACCACTTACTGCTCTATTCCCCGTTTTGGCAATTTGTTCAGATGACCTTGGGACTTAGAAAATTTTGTTTGGTAAAAAAAAAAAAAAAAAAAAAAATATTGAAATATATATTTCTTACAAAAACATCCCCTCCCTAAAACTTGCACTCCCACCACTTCCATTGGGTATAAAAGAGACACCTTATCGATGGTAAAATTAGTCTGCTGCTTGTATTCGCCCACCTCAGACACCATGGAGCACATCAGAAAACCAACTTCTGACGCCTCTTCTTGTACTGTTTCATCTTCTGCTGCCCCATCGATACTTGTCCAGGCTATGATTCTATCCAACATTTTTCCAGAGACTAGTAATACTTCGCCAAACTTAAACTCGAGATCTCTCAAAACCGAGAGAAACAATGCTAGTTCTAGAAAAATGAGAACAAGGATCGCTGATTGTTATAAAGTATTAAGACGCATATTACCATCCTCCAATCCGTATGATTCTAAATTAACCACTATACAAAAGTCAATAAAATACATTTCAAACCTTCAGTCGCAGCTTCAAGAACCGTCCTTAATTCACAAAGAAGATTTACACAACCCTCCACCTTTTGAAGCTGTTTTTCTTAAAGAGGATGAGTTAGCGGACCAACATTTCTTCGCTGAAGAACCTTCAGCTTACAAACAAATCTTCCTCATGGATGAAGATCAGGACGAGTAACTATCTTAAAAAACTAAAGTCCTTTGAAATACAAAGCGGGGAATAGATCAGTTTGAGGTCAAAGTGAGAACCTCTTATTGCTCTATTCCCCGTTTTGGCAACTGGTGTAAATGACCTTGGGACTTAGAAAATATTCGTTTGATAAAAAATAATGAAAGATCTTCTTATTTCTCACAACAACAATATCTTTTCCTAACCCCCACCACTACCTAAACTAAGTATAAAGGAGGTTCTCCATCGCTGGTAAAAATTAGTACTCTGCTGAAAATGAATGCATCCACTACTTCTATCTCTGCAGCAACTATAATAGTTAGCAGACGGGTCGAAAACATTGATCAGTTGCTTGCTGTAAGGAGATTACTGCTACGGTATCTTGATATAGAGGTTAGTTGTCAATTGTGCATGTGGAGACCAACAGGTGAAGTTTATAGTAGTGAAAATGAAGCATTTGAAATAAACTACAGTAGAAAGTTATATAAAATCTTTGGTAATATGGTAAGGTTAGTCAATAATGGATGGAACATTAATATAACATTTTATATTGTTCCAAACCTGTAATTAAAGCAAAAAAAAAAAAAAAAAACGATGGGTATATAAGCCCGATGTTACAGAGACAATTATCACTTTGGTTCTGAATTGCGTCAAGAGAGCACCTACCATGGTATACCTCCACTATATTGACTCTACTGCTAAAGCGGATACTTTTATCCAGCGTGTTTATCAACTGTTAACGGAGTACCATCATGTTCAGGTCAAAGGATTGGGTATTCGTGGAACAGAAGAAGTAAAAATAGATGTAAAACCAATCCCTTTGAAGAAAAAAATTGACCAATTATTACAAGAAGGCTACACACTGTGCCTTTATTACACAACCTCATAAACTAAATAAAACGCCAAAGGGGGGGGGGGAATACAGAACGGGGAATAGATCAGTTTGAGGTTTGAATAAGAATCTCTTACTGCTCTATTCCCCGTTCTGGTAATAGGATAAGGTGACCTTGACCCACTTACAGGACTTAATCATTTGTGTTACAATAATACCTCTTCCCTATCACTTTTCCCTACCACTTGCACTTTCAACACTTACCCCCACCACCACCGAAATCATGTATAAAAGGTGGTTTAGTATTAGTGGTAAATCAGTCTGCTACTTGGAATCATGTCGCCCAGAGATAACATTTTCCCTTCTAAGAAGACTATACTAGAATTGATTAAAAATATTCCATTAAATTTAAACGAAGATGAAGACGAAGACGATTCAGAGATGGAAGGTGAACTATTTAGTGATCTTGAACTATTTAGTGATCTTGAACTACTGAGTGAGTATGCTAGCAGTGAACCATATCTTGGAGAGATGGAGCTGTTGGAGCTGTTGACTGACGACGACGATGTCGATAATAATGAACCGGAATTTCATCATCAGTTGCTTTGCTTGGAGGAAATGGACCTTGTTGATAGTGAAACCCCTCCAAGCAGTATTAATATCGATGATGTAGTTCTAGATCCAGTCACAGGGAACTTTTGTGTTCGTCGTCGCTTATTTAGTGATACGAGCTCATCATCATCATCATCGGAAGAATCTGAATAAGTTTTTTGTTGTCTTCAAATAGTTTACTTTAAATACAAAGCGGGGAATAGATCAGTTTGTGGTTATAGTGAGAATCACTTACTGCTCTATTCCCCGTTTTGGTAATATCGTTGTATGACCTTGACCCATTTACATGATTAAAAAAGTGGGGTAACTTATACATTTAATGGTGGGGGAACGTCTATTTAAAGACGATGCAACAGTGTATATTTATCATATAGGCATAATGAACCCACCAGGAAACTCCGTTTGCTACAGCTTTCCCCTCATAATAACAAAACGGTTCGAACTCGAAAGGCGACTCATAAAAGTCGATGTAATTCCACAAGATCTTCGTTCGGCAATGTTGACTATTGAATATGTTAAAGATGAATCTACAACTGAAGATCCCTATTGTTTTATGACATTTTTAGTTGATCAAGATGCAATGTGTACAATCCAACTTCACATCCGAGTTTAAAATTTATCAAATGTTTTTGTTGGAGAAAATTGTCTTAGTTAAATACAGAGCGGGGAATAGATCAGTTTATGGTTTAATATGAAATCATTTACTGATCTATTCCCCGTTTTGGCAAATTTGTTCAATGACCTTGACCTAAATACAGAAATTTGTAGCCTCCAGCTACAATAGTAAATATAAAATGCAAAAAAAAAAATAGTAAACTTAACGTAATACGTACCCCCATTACTTTTGCTAGGGTATAAATAGAGGGGTATTTGCAGTGTTGTTCATTATTGCCTAGACCCTTGTGGAGATCGCACCTACATTATGCATCGCTGCGATATTTGCAAGTCTTCATTTAAGGATGAATTTATTTTAATGATACATAAAGAACTGAAACATAACAAAAACCAAAATGAAGAATATGAAGAAGAAGAATTGAAAGAAATAGATCAAATGTTAGCTCAACACCAAAATTCCAGACCTAGTGTTATTCAATATGCACCATCAACATCGACTTCTACCTCTGCTATGTCTACACTTCACCGTCCTTCAACATCATCATCATCTGCATCGACTTCTACGCCTGTTCTGTCTACACTTCATCATCCTTCAACATCATCAGCTGCATCGACTTCTACGCATGCTCTGTCTACACTTCACCGTCCTTCAGCATCAACAGCAGTAAATGTAGAACTACATGCCCGAGCACTTCCGGGTAATGTAGTAACCCACTTCAAAATTGACAATGCAAAATTACAACTCAAAGAGTTTTTAAATAACGCAAAAGGATTGGTAAGCAACACTTTGCAAAATGAATTAAAAAGATTAAATTTTATTAAATTTGGACTATTAATGGATGCTTTATTTACAAACATTCAAAATGAAACTTCACCGAGAGGGTTTTTAACAAAAAACCGAACTATTATGTTTTCGTCAGATATTGATTCAATCGTATCTGAATGTTTTGAAGAGCTAATGACTAAAATACAAGAACATGAAGGAAGAGGCTCTGGATGGAATTTGTTAAGCATCACAGGGCTAGACTTAAGAGTACACAAACACGGCTATGGAATTCGAGGAAGTAGCTACATTCCTCTACCAACAAAGATTAGAAATACCTTATCCTGCGTCAACGTACAAAATCAAGATACTGAGTGTTTTAAATATGCTATGTTGGCCAAATATGTAACAATTCATCCGGAAAGACCAAGTCACTATTATGAAGAAGTACAACATAGATATAATTTCCAAGGGATGACTTACCCTGTTGCTATAACAGACGTTTCAAAATTTGAAAAACAAAATCCTTCAGCTTCTGTCAACCTCTTCGGATTGGATTCGACAAACAATTTGTACCCCTTGCGTATAACACCAAATGAGCGCAGAGATCATACCGATTTGTTATTAATTATTAAAGGTGATATTTCACACTTTGTGTATATCAAAAAATTTGAAAGTCTTGTTTCTAATCAATTATCTAAGCATAAAAGAAAGATGACAATTTGCAAAAGATGTTTTTGTCACGTGAACAAAGAACTAAGAAGGGGAGGGTCTGATTGGTTAGTAGAACACCAACGGTTATGTAATGGAAACTATGAAGTAAGAATTAAATTGCCGCATCCTAGCAGAGCGCAGATAAAATTTGACAAAGTAATACAACAATACCGTGTACCTGTTGTTGTTTACGCTGATTTCGAGTCTTCTTTACATCCGCTTGAACAACAAGAAGAGAACGTTACAAGAAGAAGCAAATACCAACTTCATTCACCAAACAGTTATTGCATACTAATTAAATCCACGTTGACTGAAGACCATCTTCAAAAATATGGACTATCATCTTCTCCAAAGATTTATCGCGGTGAAGAAGCAGCCAAATACTTTGTCGATGATTTGTATGACATAGCTGCAAAGGTAGAAGAACTGTATGGAACAAAGGTACCCATGTCACCTATGGAAGAAGAAGAACTTCAACATTATGATTCAACAACAACGTGTTATTTGTGTAATAACACCTTTACACTGGATAACGTTAAAGTTCGTGACCACGATCATCTTACGGGAGCGTACAGAGGTGCAGCCTGTAACGCTTGCAACTTGAACTACAAACTACCATATTTTATCCCCGTAGTTCTGCACAATCTGAGTGGTTATGATTCGCACTTCATAATCCCCGAACTAGGAAGAGATAATGGAGCAATAGACGTTTTGGCTACTACAATGGAAAAATTTATAAGCTTTTCAAAAAAGGTGGGTAAAATTAAATTAAGGTTTGTTGATTCATTTAGATTTATGCCTTCAAGCCTCATGAAATTATCTGAAAATCTAAGAAGAACAGATTTGATAGAAACAAGCAAAATTGTACCCAATAGTAAAATGGATTTGGTTCTTCGAAAAGGAGTCTTCCCCTATGATTACATCGATGGACTGCATAGATTTGATGAAACATCACTACCTTCACCAGAACACTTCAAAAACAAACTTAATGATTCGGAAATATCACTTGAGGACTATCAACACGCACGTCGAGTATGGAACGAGTTAGATATGAAGACCTTAGGAGATTACTCGGACTTTTATGTCAAACTAGATGTAACTCTTCTTTGTGATGTAATGGAAGAATTCCGAAACACCTGTTTTGCTGCATACGGTTTGGACCCTCTACATTCGTATACTTCACCAGGATTAGCTTGGCAAGCCATGTTAAAAGAAACAAAATGTAAACTCCAACTTTTAACAGACATTGACATGGTTTTAATGGTTGAAGCTGGAGTAAGAGGCGGATTGACCCAAAGTGTTACCAGACATGTCAAAGCCAACAACAAATACCTACCCGATTACGATGAAACCAAACCGTCAACCTATTTAGGATATTTCGATGCAAATAACCTGTACGGATGGGCAATGTCAAACCCACTTCCTTTTGATAACTTTAAATGGATTAATCCCGACTCTATTGGCGATATTTTACAAATTCCGAAACATGGTGACACTGGATATATTTTGGATTGCGATTTTGAATACCCAGAAAATTTACATGATCTTCATTATGACCTTCCACTTCTTGCTAAAACAGAAATTTCACCAATTGGAAAACACCCCAAATTAATGATGACATTAAATAATAAACAACGCTACGTGGCGACACTTTTGGGTGGTTCAACAAGCTATCGAATTAGGACTACGTCTAACAAAAATTAATAGAGTTTTGGAATTTTCTCAATCATGCTTGTTGAAACCCTACATTGATTCAAATACCATCAGAAGAGCAGCAGCTACATCAGACTTTCAAAAAGATTTCTTTAAATTAATGAATAATGCGATATTTGGAAAAACATTGGAAAACAAAAGAAGACACAAAAATGTTAAACTTGTTACCGACGCAAAAAAATTACAGAAACTAGTACAGCAGCCAAATTTTGGAACACCTATAATTATTAATGAAAAACTTGTAGCAGTGTCCATGAAGAAGACGAGTGTGAAGATGGATCGTCCTTTGTATATAGGCATGTCAATCTTGGACATCTCAAAAACACACATGTACGATTTTCACTACAACAAAATGGTGGCGTTCTACGGAAGAGAAAATATATCTATTACATATATGGACACTGACGCTTTCATATATCGCATAGTAACATTGGACATGTATAAAGATTTGCGTACATTTATTTACAAGAACGACTTTGATTTCTCCGATTATCCAAAAGATCATCCAAACTACGACAATGACAGACACAAAAAAGTACTAGGCAAATTCAAGGATGAGGCTAATGGTGTTCTGCTTGAAGAGATTGTTGCATTGATGTCTAAACTATATTCTTTGAAACTCTATAATGAAAAAGAAGAAGAAGAAGAAAAGAAGAATAGCTATATTAAGAAAGCTAAAGGTGTAAAGAGTTTATATTTAAAGAAGAAAGTGCATTTTGAACACTACAAGCAATGCTTATTTGAGGATAACATCATTACAGCTAAATTCAACACCATCAGAAGTTTTAACCATCAGCTGTACAGCGTGACTGAAGTTAAAAAGGCGCTATCCTGTAATGACGACAAAAGACAAACACTTCCAGACAAAATCAACACATTACCATTCGGCCACTACTCCCTCAACCCTATTGACGAGTAACCTTTTCATCGTCCTAGATCCTTTATCCTTTTCCTTTCCGTAAAAAAAGGGGAAACACAGCAATGTTAAGCTGTGTTTCCCCTTTTTTTACACAAGTTTTAAATGACCTTGAACTATATGTATATATATATATATATATATAAGCAGATTTATACCAAAGAATATTTAATACCATATCAGCTGCCTTCGTGAAACCATCATGTCAGACCTGAAGGAGAAGATTATTAATGAACTACACAAACCTGCAAGAATAAAGTTTCCAAGAAGAAATACTGTTATAAAAGGGATAAATGATCTATATCAAGCGGATCTAATTGAAATGCGACCGCATAGCAGAATAAACAAAGGATTTAAATATATACTCACAATTATTAATTGTTTTACAAAAGTTGCAGACGCTTTGCCTCTAAAGGACAAGACTGGTAAAAGCGTAACAGAAGCCATGGAAATAGCCATAAAAAGAGATAAAAACAAAATTAAACATTTACAAACTGATGATGGAACAGAATACTTTAATACAAACTTTGCACAGTTAATGAATAAATATAAAATAAATCATTATTCTACAAATTCAGAGAAAAAAGCAGCTATTGTAGAAAGATTCAATAGAACCTTGAAAGGAGCACTGTATAAACAATTTTCAAAAAGAGGTTCTTACGTATGGTATGATGTTTTACCACAATTAATAAATGATTATAACAACAGGTTTCATAGAACTATTGGTATGAAACCTAACAAAGTAAATAGAAGAAATGCAAAAGATGTATTAAAACGCATAAAGAAAAATACAAAGCCTAAAGTAGAAAAAATGCAGCCAAGAAAATTTAATGTAAGTGATAAAGTACGGATTAGTAAATATAAGGGAGTGTTTACCAAAAAATACCTTCCCAATTGGACGAATGAAGTTTTTACAGTGTATAAAGTGCAACCGACTGTACCTGAAACGTATATCCTAAAAGATAACAAAGGAGATTTGTTGCAAGGTGCATTTTATGGACATGAAATGTTAAAGTCAACAGTAGGTGATGTATATCTTGTTGAAAAAGTGTTACAAAGAAAAAAGGACGCAGTTAAAGTGCGGTGGTTAGGGTTTAACAAAACTGAGGATTCATGGATACCTATAAAGGACTTGGTTTAATACAAGCAACTCATTTCATCGTTAACCTTTGAGCAGGATGGAGATTATTCACCATAAAGATCGATTCAATATTAATAACATAGATGATTTAACTGTGGATAACGTTAAAATCAACAATGGTAAACACGGTAGTTTACTTCCAAACACTGTTCGATGTATAGTAAGTGGCCCCTCAAACTGTGGAAAGACCAATGTTGTCTTTAATTTGATCACTAATCCGCAGGGATTAAGGTTTAGTAACCTATATATTTTTTCAAAGTCTCTACATCAACCAAAGTATCAATTGCTGGATAAAATCCTATCTGATGTGTCTGATGTTAATTTTTACAAATTTAACGCTAGTGATAGCATTATGCAACCAAACGAAGCGAAACCGTATTCTGTATTTATATTTGACGATGTATCTTGTGAAAATCAGGATACTATTAGAAACTACTTTGCCATGGGAAGACATAATAACATCGACAGCATATATATAGGACAAACTTATAGCAAAATCCCAAAACAACTTATCAGAGATAATGCAAATATTCTAATTGTATTCAAACAAGATGATACTAACCTAAAACATATATATAACGATCATGTGAATGCGGATATGCCATTTGAGAAGTTTAAAGAGCTTTGCGGAAAAGCATGGGCGGAAAAGTATGGATTTTTGGTTATTATGAAAGATCAAGCTATAAAAGATGGTCGTTATAGAATAGGTTTTGATAAATTCGTTTTAATACACTGATTAGCGGTATTACTGTACAAGTCGTCAAGGTGTGAAGATGGTTAACCAGGAAAAGCTATTAAAGGAAATAAAATCACTTAGTGATTCTATTAGACAAAAAAACCGAGCTTTAAAATCAGGTATAAATGAAAGAGAGCAATTTTTAGAAACAACATTCAAACCTGTTACTGAACCTTTAAAGCGATTAGCACAAAATATGGAAAGACCTTCAATTCGCTTCGAAGGAGACAAAATGCTACCAATTTCCAAATATGAAGAAGAATTTCAGAATGATGAAAGTTCTGACCAGTTACAAACATCTGAAGAAAGCGACGAGTATGAAGAAAGCGGAGATATAGGAGATTTAAGGGAAAAGAACATTGCAGGAGATACAAGTACAGAAGATACAAGTGCGGAAGATACAAGAGCAGAAGAAGAGGATATCAACCCATCCAACTTAAGCAAATTAGGCACAGATATTATGTTTAAAGGAACACTTGGAAGAAAATATACATTAAAAATGTTACATGGCACACATGCTAATCGAAATTATCATACATATGGAGCTAGAATAGAGGATAAAGGATTAATGATGGGAGATAGAAAGTTAGATATAAACGAAAATGATGATATAGTTATTGGTGATAAGAAATATAAAGGTACAACAGGTTTGTTTGAACTCATCTTTAAAAATAATCCTGGTAAATATACTAAAAAGGATTTACAATTGTTTAAAAATATACTAGAGTATACAAATGCACATAGAAAAAAATATTCCAAAGAACTACCTATTCATAGAAACAGGTCAATAAAATACACAAACATTATATCTAGTCTTTTCCCCTCGAAATCAAATAAAGCTCCAATTAAAAGAAGAGCTTTATCTTCTGCTGAATTAAATGTTTTGCATAAAAAAAGAAAAACAACTGATCCTACTACATCTGGAAGGGGATTATTAAAAAATTTGTATAAAACCAATATAATATATTACAACGATATAAATAAGTTAGTTGATCGAATGAGGTTATTACATGAAGCTATGGAAGCCGGGCACACTGGTTTAGAAAACGAATGGGTAGCTTTGGTTGATGAACTGCGAAAACGAGAAATAATTGTTCAGTAGACGTATATATATATATATATATATATAGTAAGAACCTAAACGATAGCGATTCAGTTACATCATGAGTGTGGACAAGTTTGGACGGTATTCCGAGTTTGGAGTAAAATCTGGATATAGTGAAAAAAGAGCTGGGTTTCCGTTAACACCTGATGGTAATTATAATTTTGAAGGAAAAGTAATTCAAAATGTTGGTGATCCGCTTTTGTCTTCTGATGCGGTTACGGTACAATACATGGATAAAAGAACCCCGATTGTACACGAAGACCATTGGGGATTTTCCGGTAAAAGGTTAAGCAATATAAAACATCCCATTTATGATGGTGAAGCAGTAAATTTAGCGACTTTAAAATTGTTAACGATTTACAAAAAGAATGAAACTGATACAAGCTATGATGTAAAAAAATTAAAATTGTCAAATGTAGGTGATTGTGAGCAGGATGGAGACGCTGTAAATAAGAAAATATTTGATATAGTACACAAGAAATGGACTACAGAATATGAAAAACATATGGAAAGGTTTGGTGCAGCTTTATTTAATTATATCCATCGGGCTTCAGGAAGAGCTGTAGCTTCAGATGTTGACAGCCACAATTATTTAGACTGGAAAAAGATACACAATCCAGAAAAACCTAATCAATTAGATAAACCGTCTGAGCCTTCTAAAGTCAAGACATTAGGAAAGGGGGATAAAGTGAATGTGATTAATGAACCAACAGAAAACGATGAAGATTATATAAGAGAAAAAAGAATTTAAATACCCATGATAAGGGATAAAGCATCAGTTATATTCGAGAGATGATACAGAGAGGATGATGGAATCCAATATTACTGCGTGGAGTTTAATATCTCAAGAGCCGAGATTTCCCCAAGGAGTGCTGACAGATGGTTTTGTTCAACGGTTTGATAGATATATGGATTGGGAACAACTTTCCATACACTACCTCTTCACAATGACTATGTTAAGAATTTATTTTCACAGAGTTAACTGGATTCATATTTTACAAAGACAACAGTTTTCAGAAAACTTCCTTGTAGAGATGACATCAAATTTTAATAACTGTTGGGAAGTAATAAGTAAATATCAAAATCTCTCTGAAAATTACATTGACAATTTTAAAGATAAACTAGACTGGAATGTGTTATTTAATTACCAACGATTAAGTGGCAAGTTTCTAAGGGAACATGACAACTATTTAGATTTTATTCATTTTACCGAAAACAACGATACCATCACCAGCGGAGAAACATTTGAAACATCTTCAATTACACCTTATTTCTATTTTTACTACTTTTATTTATTATGTCTACATTTAATTAATTAATCCATTTCTATATAATAAATGGATTTTAAACAGTATATATAATACAAGAAGCCAAGACTAATATTACATTCATTGTAAAACATTTATAGAGTGCACCTACTGACTGTAAGTTTGGCTATAAATAGTCATGCCGAGGGCTAAACGCATCAGTCATAATCGAGAGAGATTACAGAGAGGAAGGGGAATAGCATCAACAGCATTTTCTCTATTAAGTAAACCGGTTGGAGCTATAGTTAACAAGGCGATTGATTTATTACCTGTGGAATTACATTTACCTGGAGGATATCAATATTGTGGTCCTGGAACCAAATTAGAGAAACGGCTTGCTAGAGGAGATCCTGGAATAAATAAGCTTGATCAGGCTTGTAAACAGCACGATATAGCGTATTCCAAATTTGGTGATACAAAAAATAGATCAATAGCAGATAGAGCACTTTCTGAGAAAGCTTGGCAAAGAGTAAAATCTAGTGACGCGAGTATTGGTGAAAAAGCATCGTCTTTAGCAGTAACAGCAGCAATGAAAGCAAAAACTACGTTTGGAGGAGGAAAGAGAAGAAGGCGTGGGAAAAGACCCGCTAAGAAACAAGGAGGTAATATCAGAAGAAAACGTCGATCTACTAGTGGTAAAGGTAAAAAGGAACCAACAATATGGTCAATGATAAAAAAGGGAGGAGGACTATACCTAAGACCGTATCGTGTGTATTAAATAAGAAAGAGCAATTAATAATTAAAAACAAAGAATTAACCAATGAAGAACTGATTACATATGCTTCTTGTTTGAAAATCCCATTTTTTAGAGGAGTATTTATGAAAGATGAATTACCGGTTAAAATGTGGAAAAATGAGACTGGTATAGTAAATTTGGATAATAGTGAAGGATTAGGCACTCATTGGGTGTGTTACAAGAAACTTGGTGAAACGATTTATTATTTCGACAGTTTTGGAAACCTTCCACCACCGAAAGAACTTCAACAATACTTTCGTGCGGCAGAAAATGTTTTTTACAATTATACAAGAAAACAACCTGATGATACATCCATTTGCGGTCATTTATGTTTAGACTTTTTAGCTAAAAGTGTTAGTCAACTTTAAGATGTCTTCGTATACAGTGTCATTAACCGGTAACTCATGTACTTTGCGCAGTATTCTGTTTCCAGCGCTACGTTTGCAAAAAGGAAGACTATGGGAAGCCGCATTATTGGATTTAACAACATATAACTCTATTCCAAACGTTAGTGAAGGAATTAATAACAAAATACATTATTACAAGACAAAAGATAATAAAGGAAAATATTCAGCTTTGGAAGAATTCAGTTTACCAACAGGAGCTTATGAAATTGATAATATAAATGAAGTTATACAAAAACATATGGGAAAAGAAAATATAACGATAAAAGGCAATAACAATACAATGAAAGCCGAAATTACTTCTAAGTATTATATTGATTTTGGCCAAGAACGTTCAATTGGTAGTTTATTGGGGTTTTCTAAGGAAACAAAGGTACTAGAACCTAATACAACTCATTCTGGGAATAGAACTGTGACGATCATTAAAGTAAACAGCATAGACATTACATGTAACATTATACAAGGATCCTACAGAGATGGAGAAAATCGGCATATATTACACACATTCTACCCATCAGTCGCACCGGGTTTCAAGATAGTAGAAAAGCCTCAAAACCTTGTGTACCTACCGTTAAACACCAGTTTCATTTCAGACATCGTGCTGAACATAGTGGATCAAGACGGAAACCTTATTGACTTTCGAGGAGAAGCTATTACTGTAAGAATACATATAAAATCATCCGCTTAGATAATGGGGTTATCATTTAAAAAGAGAGAGCCAACCAGCAAAGAGGTCAGTAGCTCATCAGCTGTAGAAGGATTAACAAGTGACAACATTCGTTTTCTAGAAGAAATTGGATTAAAGGTCATTAACAATGGATATACTGGATATAGCGCAGGGCCCAACATTCGACGAGACCTTATGGGAAAAGGAATATCACACGCACAACCCTTACGCTTCGTCCAAATTAAACAATAACGATGAAATTAGGATTCCTATACAACAACAAGACATTTATACTCTTCCATGCGAAAGTTATTTATATATTGAAGGAAAAGTAACAAAAGCTGACGGTACTGTTGGAACCACTGTTCCGTTCATAAATAATCCTATGGCATTTTTGTTTGACGAGATTAGATATGAAATTTCAGGAGTTACAGTCGATTCAACAAAAAAGGTTGGAATTTCCAGTACATTAAAAGGATTAGCGTCTTTAACACCAAATGAGAAGAATCTGTTAGCTGTTGCAGGATGGGTTGCACCAGACAAAAGTATAATTACTCCTGACGCTTCAGGAAACTTTGATTTTTACGTACCTTTAAGATTACTTTTAGGATTTGCTGAAGATTACAGAAGAATAATAATAAATGTAAAACAAGAACTAGTTTTATTAAGGTCATCAAACGATAATGATATTATTAAAGCATCTGCTGGAACAACTGAAGCCAATTTAGACTGGAAACTAACATTAGACAAGATTGTTTGGAGAGTACCACATGTGCGACTAAATGATGAACACAGGATTACATTATTAAGAAAGTTAAAATCAGATCGAGACATTGTAATACCATTCAGAAGCTGGGAGTTTCATGAATACCCCGTTTTACCTTCAACACAACGGCATACATGGACTGTAAAAACTTCTACTCATTTGGAAAAAGCGAGATATGTAATCTTTGGATTACAAACAAAGAAAAAAAGTATATTAACTGAAAATGCTGGTGAATTTGACCATTGTAAATTAACAAACTGTAAAGTGTTCCTGAATTCACAATTCTTTCCCTATGACAACTTTAATATCTCTTTTGATAAAAAAAGGTACAGTGTTTTATACGATATGTACGCTAGGTTCCAAAATTCATATTACGGCAAAACAAACACACCTCTACTATCTCCCGTACAGTTTGAATCGAAAGCTCCGATTGTTGTAATTGATTGCTCCAAACAAAACGAATCTGTAAAATCGTCTAGTGTTGATATAAAAATAGAAATGGAATTTCAAGAAAACGTACCTGCAAATACATCTGCGTATTGTTTAATTTTGCACGATAAAATTGTTACATACACACCGTTGACTGGTATCGTAAAGACGGTATTGTAAAACGTTGTACCACCACCGGCACCGCCACTGTCGCTAACCTATAAATAGCGGAGCAACAATGCAGGTCTTCAGTTGATCGTCTATCGTCGCATGGGCAACATCTTCTACAAAATGAGTTCTCCATCTGTTGTACAAGGTGATGCAGAGGTAGCACCGTTATTGGAACGTGATAATACTAGTGAAGAAGAAATCATCAAGGAAATAACTGCATTTTTAAAGTTTGGTAAAAGAGATAGAGAGGAGGAAAGTAATGCAGACCCATCAAAGGTAGTACCAAAGAGGAAGAAGAAAGTTGAAGAAAATATTCCTCCTCACATTTTAACTGAAGTTTTTTTGCGAATCTTTTACCCCATCTCAGCATGCATCAGTAAAAGTGTATCAGTTGGATTGATGAAGTCATTGGATTATTCCCCTACAGTAATACTACACCATGGAACAAAAAAGGTTTTATTTTCGCAAAATGCTTGGGAGTCATTTTTGAAACATGTACATTTAATAGAATGTTATTTAACTAACAGTTTGTGTGGAAGGAAAACACATATTCGACTTTTGGATTGTGACAATGAAATCGATATTGTTAAACATCGTGGACAACTACAAGTGCGAATTAGAGACTTGACTCAACATGAAAATAAGATTCTACTGTCACGTGAAGAATTCTACGTTTTAAACTACGCAACAGAACCTATTACAAGGTACATGAGACAGTTGGTATTTGCAAGCGCTATTATTAAAGAATATTTGGTCGATACTTTGGAAAAACAACCTGATAGCACCATCGTGTACGGACCTGTGGATACATCTATTTTTAATAGAATACCTCATGAAGTTTGCATGTGGAGAAAGTTAAAGGATTTTGAACCACTTGTAGAAATCGCTACAGAAGCTACAGAAGAAACAACACAGGAAGAAGAAACGGAGAAACAAGAAGAAGAAGAAAACGAAACACAAGAAGAAGTTAAAAAAGACTAAAGTTTGACTTAGTAAAGAAGAACACACGTGGGGTAGGCCTATTGGGGACGGTGCCCACGTTAAATATACACCAACGCGCCTGCAACTGTACGGCCTGGTATTTAACCTACCGTGGTGTGGAAAACAGTTTAGTTGATCGCTAGGTGCCATGATGAGCGGAGGGGATGAAGAAGTGAGTGTAAAGCCTTGTGTAATAGAATTTCAAGCATTTCGAAATAATGATGATAGGTTTATTATCAAGGAATTAGTAATTTTAGACTTGCTTACATTTGTAGTTTACCCATTCACGTTTGAAGCTCCTTTTTCTTTTAACAACCTTAACGCCAAAGCAAAAAGTACAAACAAATGGATAACAAACTACTTTCATCACATACATTGGTATGAAGGATTTATAAGCTACAGTAATTTGCACAGTATTATGTTTAACTTTTGCAAACAATATTCACATATATACACAAGAGGATTAGAAAAAAGGAACTGGATACAAAAGTACACGCACGGTGATGTTTTCGATATAACCATCGGTAAGGACTTTAACATTAATCTCGGTAATATTTGTGTTGCTGCAAAAGATCCTAAACACGGACAATTAAACTGCGCATTGCACAACGCATATCGTTTGGCTGCTTACTTGGAACAAACGCAGAAATGTGGTGGGGGTAGCAAAGAACCGGAATGTGGTGGGGGTAGCGGGGCCTATAAATACGAGGAGCCAACACCGCTCCGGCACGAGTATTATTCGAGACTCCGAAGAGGCAACATCACAGAAGACACCACAACCACCACTGACGAAGATGACATCACAACAGTTTCTACAAACACTGGTTGATCAATTCAACACTCATTCAAAATCCGACCTTCTGCTAACTAAAAAGTGTTCAGAACTAAAAGAACAAAAACACTACATTATTCATAACATCAAGAAAGTGGAAACCACACATGGAGAAGCAATTCTAGTTTCATTGAGCGAAGGACCTTTCTCTCCAGGAGATGAGCCGAAGTTTCAAGTATTTCTTCCAAAACGATTTGTTCAACTGCTACAAAATGAAGATTTGCGAGATATTCAACCGGGGACGTTGTATTTGGTATCACACGGTGTAAGCGGCAACAACTCGACGGAACTCACTCTGCACATCACGCATCCTTGTACATAATGTCTCTGTTTGTATTTTATTGTTTGTATTTCTAGTTATCAATGTTAAACTTAAGTTTATTGTATTGTAAGATGTTTGTTTAATAAAGAAAATAAAAAAAAAAATAAATAAAATAAAAAAATAAAAACAGCAACACAGCAGTATATTATTTTATATACTGCTGTGTTGCTTTTTTTAAAATTCAAATGGATGACCTTGAACTTTCATTCAGGGTTAACTTATGAAGAGGTATAAAAGAGAGGGAGCAGTGAAGTTAGTCTCAGTCTTGTCTAACACACGCTGCAGCTAACATGTCGGTGTCACCTATGAAAAATTTATTTTTCGATAACAATTTGAAGACATATTGTTGCGAGTTACAATGTTTTAAAATACCAGGCGATCAAGTTGACGGGAAAGCTTGTCGTAAGTGCAAGTGTTTCAGCTATTGCATATGTAGATGTAAAACGTATCAAATGAACCGACAAGATAAACTACAAGAATTACGCCGAAGGATTGCATTACTGTGGCGGCGAATGTAGTAGCAACCAGCTGCCACCTGCCGCCTGCCATCTGCTGTCCGCCATCTTCTCCGCCCCACCATTTTGTTTGATACCAGAACGCTAGCTAGCGAATAGTCAGTACACCTCCGGCTCTCGACTGGTGAACATCGAGTGCTCTTCACAAACGTAAAACATTGTATTAAAATGTCCATTAAAATTAGGTGTATTCATTATGACTCTATTCATCTGGCGACTTTCCAAGACCTCGAGGTTTTTAATGAAGAGTTAAGACTTCTCATTGCGTCCGGTTACGATTTATCTTTGGAACTTTACGCATCAAAAAACAACATGGACTCTGCGCAGGAATCGAAGTATATACCGTCTTTCTTCAGAAAGCGAAGTGATGGCCGCAACTCGTCCGGATCAACAACATCGATGACAACCAACAACGGGGAACTATTGTAAACATGAATTATTGTAAACATAACTTATTGTAAATAAAAATAAAGTAATATTTGTATTAGTACTACCTCGCACTCGTATCATTCGATTGCTTCATTCGATAATTTTCATTCGATATTTTATCGAATTAAAACTATCGAATCACAATCGGATTTTACGCGTGCGAGGTAGTACTTTTTTAAAATTACCTCCCCGTGACCTTGAACTTTGAACTTTAACTCATTTCGTCACAAAACCGCCTACGTCACTGGCTCAGCCCCAGATAACATCTTTCATGACTCAGCACTTCCGGTCACGTGACCGGATGACGTCACTTCCGGCGCAAAACCCGCAAACCCACACTACTCAAACCACGAAAATGTCATCAATAAACCTAAGCCAAACTAGTGGTTTTAATGTTTGTGAATTAAGAAAACTTTCTTCAATATCACCCAAAAAAAGATTGGTAAAAGATGGGCAATAAAAATTTTTGTAATTGGTATTCCATTTTTTATAATTAATGGTTTATAAAAAGAAAATAAGGTTTTGTAAAAATGGATACAAAACCACACATATCATGCTGTGTGATTATGCTAACAGAGAGGACTGTTTAAAAACGAACCATTTGTTTATGACCTGCTGAGACCTCTGGCCATGAAGTAGTAGTATGGTGACATAGGTTCACGGATAGTTGGTCTGTTATTATGTATAAAGTGGGATAAAAATACAGCATTCAGGGCCAAGACGAGTTTAGATTTTGATCATAATATTGTTCTAACATGACAAATATGTCACATTGTTTTCCATATTCTCCTCCGGTTGCTAAAGTTTACTCATTTTCAGGCACTTCTACTGAATAGTAAGTCATTTACAGTCCAGGAAACCACCATTTCAATTAGCCTCCCAACTATAAGTTTGGTTTTCACCTAACCAGCTTTGGCTGACTATTCTAAATGGTATAAGGGCAACAACACACCTTTGCGTCTGATCCGACCAGCTTGATAAGTAGGATAAATCTTTTAAGGAAATGTTATCAAAATCTAACAGAAGGTTAGCCCATTCAGGGGTATTTAATTTTGAAAATCTTAGTGGCCATTCTATGGTCGAGGGGTCAACCACAAAGTAAAGAATTATTTTGTACTTGCTCTTTCGGAACGGTTGGTATATAATGGTGAGTAGGGTATATTGGACACTCAGAGGGCAGGAGGAGCAGGAGGAGCCCCCCCCCCGAGCCCCCCCCCCGAGCCCCCCCCCCGAGGTCTCGTCTGTGACACTTTGCGAATTTTTTTTTGCGAACTTTTTGCGAACTTTTTTGCAAACTTTTTTTGCGAATTTTTTTTGCGAATTTTTTTTTTTGCGAATTTTTTTTTTGCGAATTTTTTTTTGCGAATTTTTTTTGTTGTTGCGAATCCTAACCTAACCTAACCTAACCTAACCTAACCTAACCTAACCCATCCTAACCTAACCTAACCTAACCTAACCTAACCTAACCTAACCCATCCTAACCTAACCTCGGATCAGATTTCTGATTGCAGATTCTTGTTCGTCTAGTCGAGCCGAGTCATTTGAGTACCCACATCGTACACTTTGGATGATGTTTACAAAAAAGGGGCCCGCACCACACTTTCGACCTTTTTTTTGCATTTTTGGAATCTCCTCGTCAAGCCGAGTATTCTCAGTACCCACATGACATACTTTGGATAATTAATACAAGAGTTGATCAGGGTAACGCTACAACCAACAGAGCTAGCCCATCAGCGCTTGCGGTCAATTGAACTACCAGTGAATGCAAATTTTGAGGAGAATATAATTGCAATGCTTTGAACATATACTGCAAAGGGGGGTGTATCGATACACCCCCCTTCAAGTACTCTGCACCGAGGCAGACGTTCACACAAATAAGCGTCGCGTCCAGTCTACTGTCTGGGAATGCGGATGTTGTAATTTGATACCTCGACTGGAGGGTGCAGGTGTTCACACAAAAAACCGACAAGTCGAGACCTGTCTGGGAATGCGGATGCTGTAATTTGATACCTCGACGGGAAGACGGCTGACCCTTCTAGGAACCCATAATTAGAGACCACCTGCGTCGAATTCCGAGCAATAAATCACCAGTTGTCAAACACCCATGGTATCATTCTTGTTTTAGGCTTCATCAATTCCTGACGTATGGGGGAGCGAAAATCTCCCCCTAACCCATTATGTGTTAGGGGGAGCGAAAATCTCCCCCTAGTAATTAAATCAACAGAACACCAGTTGTCACGGTCTCATTCTAGTTCTAGTCTTCAACAATTCCTGACGTATGGGGGAGCGAAAATCTCCCCCTAACCCATTATGTGTTAGGGGGAGCGAAAATCTCCCCCTAGTAATTAAATCAACAGAGCTAGCCCATCAGCGCCTGCGGACAATTGAACTACCAGTGAATGCAAATTTTGAGGAGAATATAATTGCAATGCTTTGAACATATACTGCAAAGGGGGGTGTATCGATACACCCCCCTTCAAGTACTCTGCACCGAGGCAGCTGTTCGCACAACCGACTGACGCGTCCAGTCTACTGTCTGGGAATGCGGATGTTGTAATTTGATACCTCGACTGGAGGGTGCAGGTGTTCACACAAAAAACCGACAAGTCGAGACCTGTCTGGGGTGCAGCTGCGCCCGACCCCAGGAGGGGCAGGAGGAGCAGGAGGAGCAGGAGGGGCAGGAGGGGCAGGAGGAGCAGGAGGAGCAGGAGGGGCAGGAGGAGCAGGAGGAGCAGGAGGAGCAGGAGGGGCAGGAGGAGCAGGAGGAGCAGGAGGGGCAGGAGGAGCAGGAGGAGCAGGAGGGGCAGGAGGAGCCCCCCCCCCTCCAACCGGGCAAGGTTTCGTCTGTGACACTTTTGCCAGCCAAGACGCCTGCGGACAATTGAACTACCAGTGAATGCAAATGCGGATGTTGTAATTTGATACCTCGACTGGAGGGTGCAGGTGTTCACACAAAAAACCGACAAGTCGAGACCTGTCTGGGGTGCAGCTGCGCCCGACCTCAGGAGGGCCAGGAGGGACAGGAGGAGCCCCCCCCCCAGACGCCTGCACCAACACTTGGAAGAAAATCCTCCTACATTAGAAGGATTTCCTTCTGTTCCCTAACATGAAAAGCTTTTGTGGCCTTGAAAAAGGCCGATTATGATGGTGGGATCAGGTGGAGGCTAAGGTGTTGGAAAACGTTTATTTTTTACTGTTGAAAAACTTTGTTACTTCATCAGGGTGCAGTTCATCGGTCCGCCGATTCCACCACATTTCAACAAGCATCATGTACTTCTGCTCATGTTCAATGGCGTAGAAGTGCTCCTCTTCAATGGGGTAGAAATTCATCTTGTAGTCCATGTCACGCTGCCAATATTCCCACTCCAAGCCGTCCAGCGGGCAATGGTTCCACATGCTGTTGATTCCCCGTCGTCTGGAGTACAGAGCGTCGTCAAGATCTTGAGTAGTTGAATACATTTTTGGTTCATGAACGTACTTGAACTTTTTGTCAATGCGCCATAGACTCTTCTTATGGAAATGCTTCAAGGTGCATTCATCGTCGTCTTTTCGGTTGTAGAATTCATCACCTTCGAAGTAATCATCTTCATCGTCAAACGGTCTCTTCTTATTATTGCTATTCATTGTCGTTTCCGCTGCAACACATACATCCTCCAACTCAACGTCTGTGATGTCACAATCCCACTCGATGTTGGCCATGATCTCTTCGTAGCTGTTGACGCTTCGAAACTCAAGACTAAACTAAACTTTACTGCTAGGGGCGGGCTGTGCGTCGTGGGATGATGGGCGCAGGTGTACAGACAAAAAACCGTCGCGTCACCCTACTGTCTGGGAATGCGGATGCTGTAATTTGATACCTCTACGGGAGGGCGCGGGTGTTCACACAAAAAACCGACGAGTCGAGACCTGTCTGGGAATGCGGATGCTGTAATTTGATACCCCGACAGGAGGGCGACCGACCCTTGCAGGAACCCATAATTATAGACCACCCGCGTCGAATTCCGAGCAATAGTACACCAGCTGTCAAACACCCACGGTCTCATTCTTGTTCTAGTCTTCAACAATTCCTGACGTATGGGGGAGCGAAAATCTCCCCCTAGTAATTTAATCAACAGAACACCAGTTGTCAAACACCCACGGTCTCATTCTTGTTCAGGAGTTTGAAGTGTGTGGCTGTGTAATAGTGTTGCTCTGTGACGTTCTGTCAGAGCGATCGCCCGACGTTTTGACCTAACCTACAAAATGAACCACTTAACCGCCTATGTGTTTAATGATCGGCCTTTGTCTGTACTGTTTGACAGCAGCGATAATCCATGGTTCAAAGCTAAGGATGTAGCTACAATATTGGGATACGCCAACCCTAAAGAAGCAATCAGAGTACATGTTAGAGAAAAATATCGCAAAACAATTCCTGAAGTATGGGGGAGCGAAAATCTCCCCCTAACCTATAACGAGAAACATTCAATCTTTCTTAACGAGCCGGGATTATATTCGTTACTTATGAAATCTAAAATGCCCATCGCCGAGAAGTTTCAAGATTGGATCTTTGAAGAAGTTTTGCCATCCATTAGAAAAAATGGTCAGTACAGACTTATAAACGAGAACCAACGGCTGCTACAATCACTTACAAAGTCGCTAACAAATAACCGAAAGCTAGATCAAACAAATTCCGAGTTTAAAACTACAAATGATATATTGTGTATGGAAAACCAATCCATGAATCAAACGCTGATCGAACAGACATCTAAAGTGGCAGTGTTGCCTGAAGATGTAAATCTGAAGCATATATTTTGTGTGATGATTAGGGAAACCCTTCTAGAGCAGTACGGAGTTTGTGAATACAAGTGCATTCGAACACAGAAGAGGAATTTCAAACAAGCCTTGAAAAAAGCAAAGGAAGAAGGATTTACAATGTGCTACTGTAGAGAAAATGTCCCCAACGGCATAAACATAGTGAATAAGGCTAAAGAAGTGATGAAGAGTTACGGCATGCACATTGACTGCAGATACAACAACATCCTAACCTCGCACAATTTCATTAATGTAGTTGAACATATCTTTGACAATGCATAGGTCTGCGCTTGTGGACTCGTTCCAGAACCTTCGACGCTAGTCAGGTAGCAACAGTCGATACGTGCTCCAAAGATGACCAGTGTGGATGACGCAAGAAAAGTAATCACCATATCAATGAACAAAATACGTTATAAACGTAACAACATCCGAGAAAGGCTCGCAATCAAGTTAGTGTTGGATAGAGCGAGAGATGTGTTTGAGAGAAAATATCATATGAAACAGCATACTTATGAAAAAAAAAAAATATTGAATATCATGTGAAAGAATATAACTATGAAGAAAACAAAACAGACTGTTAAATTTAACGAGGAGCTAAATACACAGTACACTTACGAGCCCTGTGAGGATGTACAACAATTAACGTGGACTCAAATCGCAATAGATGAAATGAGATTCCGCAGACCGTTGGAACTGATGTTGGGTGAAAAAATCAAACATCTAACCTATTGCAACAAGATGTGTCACAGCGAGTGCATACAGTTTACTTCAAGGGAGAGCAGACGCACCACCAGTCCGTAGTACGGTAGAAGTCACACGGTAAGGACGTCAACATGGACGCTTACGTTTCTGCGGACGACTATATCAAATCGTTTATTCAGGAGATTGAGGTTATGAACAATAATGCTAGTGATCAGACATTGGCATCACCTCAGACGTCATCTGTAAAACCGATCACTGCCTGCAAGAGACGAAGGAGGCCAACTCTCATCGAAGTGGAAACCAAGAAACCAGGATGGGTGCCAAAACCAACAGATGATTGTCCCATAGTGTCATGGATGGAGGATGGGAATACTTTTGCTGTTCAAAACCCGGGAAACAAAGGACAAATTTTATTGAAAATGGAAATGTACGATGGTACAGATATGGTGTTCATATGCAGTTTATTTTTGGACAAAGATGGTGAAATGCTCCAAAGTGTTAGACAAGTAGTTGATAAAGTGGAAAACATGTGGATCGATAAATCAACAGGAGTACCGAAAATTACAGGCTTAACTCAAACTGTTACACAACGCAGTGCAGTTTCGCAACCAACGTCGAAGAAGCGAGCTGTGAGGAAGAAACAACGAGTGTCGCCAGCAGTCAATTAAAGCATCAGCATTCCCAGACAGGAGGGCGACGCGTCGGTTTTTTGTGTGTGAACACCTGCGCCCGGCCAACTACTAGAGATGTCGAGCAGCAGCACTTTCAAGCTAGAGTTTCCGAGCGTGAACGGCACTGCAGCAACCGAGGACCTGAGAGCTACCCTCAACAACTGCAAGTCTGACTCTCCGCTCTACACCAGGATAGACGATCTCAGAGAGGAATGCGGCTATCTCATCACTGCGATGGAGCAAGCCACAACACCCTTTGGCGAGACGATCATCGTGATCCTGGAGTGGCAGGTCGGGGACGACTTCTTTCTGCGAGTCTACCTGCCTAGGCGCTTCAACGAGGTCCTGAGCAACACCGACATCGAGCGCTACAACAGCGGGTTTGGAGAACGCCTTCGCTTGGTGAAGCGCAGCCCGAGGGGTTCCAATAGCAGATTCACACCTTTGGAGTTTATGTAAAGCAAGACTTGAAGATTATGTAAATACCTTTGTAAATTAGTTTTCGTAGTCAATACTTATAGTCACGTTCAGAACATAACCACTGTGTTATTTATTTCACTTAACCCCAAAAATGTCCTTTGGTAGTAAGTTTAAGAGCGTGAGTATGGTAACTGTGAGGTGTTTAGCTCATCAGCGTCATCATCAGAATCATCGATATTTGTACATAGATGTAACCCACCGCGTAATGCGATACAATTGATTGGAGCGCATCGTGTGTGAGCTGTCTTGTGATGGTGACATCGCACTGCGTTTGTAACAAAATAACGTGTACATTAACACGACGATCACTTTTCTTGCTTAAGTCACGATGTGCATTATGGCGTACGGGACGATTGGTAATAACAGCGTTTAAAGTAAACTGTGCACATTCGTTGTGATACGTCTTGTCACAGCACGTTAGATTTCACATTCTCACATTCAACATCAATTACAATTGTAGACGTAATCTCATTTCATCTGTTGTGATTTAAGTCCACGTTAACCGTTGCACATCCTCACGAGGCTCGTAAGTGTAATGAGTATTTAGTATGACAATAAACTTCTCGAATGTTAGTACGTTAAATCGTAGCTTGTTCATTGACTCATCGATCCCTATTCTTGTTTCAGTCTCAATATGCATTATGGAGTACGTGCCAGATGGTACTAACAACGCTTGAAATAAACTGCACACATGTGTTGTGATACATCCAAACACAACAAGTTAGATGCATCATTCTAACATTCAGCATCAATTGAAATGTTATGCGTGATATCATTTCATCTGGTGTAATTTGAGGGAATAACTCGACTACGAACCTTTATCGTATGTTAGTTCGTTAACAACGTAACTTGTACATTGACGCATCGATCACTTTTCATGCTTAAGTCACAATGTGCATTATGATGTATGTGACGACTGGTAATAGCAATGCTTGAAGTAAACTGAGCACATGTGTTGCGATACGTCTTGTCACAGCAGGTTATATTGCTCATTTCCCCATTCAACATCAATTACAATTGTATGCGTAATCTCATTTCATCGGTTTTAATTCAAGTCCGCGTTAACTGTTGTACATCCTCACGCGGTTCGTAAGTGTAACGAGCATTTAGTTTTACATTAAACTTCTCGTATGTCAATCCCAAGTAATCGGTGTTTGAAGAAGTTTGCCTTTCCCTCAAGAATTGTCACTAGCATTATAACATACGCGTTTAATAACCAGATCGCACTTGTAATATTTTTGTATACCGATAAAAATTCCAAGTAATCGAGGTTTGAAGAAGTTCGCACATTGATAAAAAAAAAAAAAAAAATCCAAGTAAACGATGTTTGAAGACGTTTGAGTTTTCGCCATCACACAAGTTCCAATCTTGAGTAATGTCAACCCAAGAAAATGAAAGCTAACAGCATCACGTAGTTGTGTTAAGTTACGATAGGTATAGTTAGGTTTATTAAGACTGTTTCCAGTTAGAAAGGGGAAATATGGAGAGACTTATCTCATCGTTAGGTTACGATATCCAGTGTAACGTTAGGTCCCTGCATAGAAATAGGAAACGTAGACAGTTGTATCTCATCCTTAGGTTATGTTATGCTCTGTTAAGTTTGTGCTTATAGATAGGAAATATTGTCAGTAGTATCTCGTCGTTAGGTTAAGTCATGCTCTGTTAAGTTAGGTTTGTTGTTGAATATACAAAAAAAAATCTGTACCTTAATGTCGGCGTGCACATTATGATTATACCATTTTTAAATTGCGCACGCCGACATTAAGGTACAGATTTTTTTTTTGTATATTCAACAACAAACCTAACTTAACAGAGCATGACTTAACCTAACGACGAGATACTACTGACAATATTTCCTATCTATAAGCACAAACCTAACTTAACAGAGCATAACATAACCTAAGGATGAGATACAACTGTCTACGTTTCCTATTTCTATGCAGGGACCTAACGTTACACTGGATATCGTAACCTAACGATGAGATAAGTCTCTCCATGTTTCCCCTTTCTAACTGGAAACAGTCTTAATAAACCTAACTATACCTATCGTAACTTAACACAACTACGTGATGCTGTTAGCTTTCATTTTCTTGGGTTGACATTACTCAAGATTGGAACTTGTGTGATGGCGAAAACTCAAACGTCTTCAAACATCGTTTACTTGGATTTTTTTTTTTTTTTTTATCAATGTGCGAACTTCTTCAAACCTCGATTACTTGGAATTTTTATCGGTATACAAAAATATTACAAGTGCGATCTGGTTATTAAACGCGTATGTTATAATGCTAGTGACAATTCTTGAGGGAAAGGCAAACTTCTTCAAACACCGATTACTTGGGATTGACATACGAGAAGTTTAATGTAAAACTAAATGCTCGTTACACTTACGAACCGCGTGAGGATGTACAACAGTTAACGCGGACTTGAATTAAAACCGATGAAATGAGATTACGCATACAATTGTAATTGATGTTGAATGGGGAAATGAGCAATATAACCTGCTGTGACAAGACGTATCGCAACACATGTGCTCAGTTTACTTCAAGCATTGCTATTACCAGTCGTCACATACATCATAATGCACATTGTGACTTAAGCATGCAAAGTGATCGATGCGTCAATGTACAAGTTACGTTGTTAACGAACTAACATACGAAAAAGGTTCGTAGTCGAGTTATTCCCTCAAATTACACCAGATGAAATGATATCACGCATAACATTTCAATTGATGCTGAATGTTAGAATGATGCATCTAACTTGTTGTGTTTGGATGTATCACAACACATGTGTGCAGTTTATTTCAAGCGTTGTTAGTACCATCTGGCACGTACACCATAATGCATATTGAGACTGAAACAAGAATAGGGATCGATGAGTCAATGAACAAGCTACGATTTAACGTACTAACATTCGAGAAGTTTATTGTCATACTAAATACTCATTACACTTACGAGCCTCGTGAGGATGTGCAACGGTTAACGTGGACTTAAATCACAACAGATGAAATGAGATTACGTCTACAATTGTAATTGATGTTGAATGTGAGAATGTGAAATCTAACGTGCTGTGACAAGACGTATCACAACGAATGTGCACAGTTTACTTTAAACGCTGTTATTACCAATCGTCCCGTACGCCATAATGCACATCGTGACTTAAGCAAGAAAAGTGATCGTCGTGTTAATGTACACGTTATTTTGTTACAAACGCAGTGCGATGTCACCATCACAAGACAGCTCACACACGATGCGCTCCAATCAATTGTATCGCATTACGCGGTGGGTTACATCTATGTACAAATATCGATGATTCTGATGATGACGCTGATGAGCTAAACACCTCACAGTTACCATACTCACGCTCTTAAACTTACTACCAAAGGACATTTTTGGGGTTAAGTGAAATAAATAATACAGTGGTTATGTTCTGAACGTGACTATAAGTATTGACTACGAAAACTAATTTACAAAGGTATTTACATAATCTTCAAGTCTTGCTTTACATAAACTCCAAAGGTGTGAATCTGCTATTGGAACCCCTCGGGCTGCGCTTCACCAAGCGAAGGCGTTCTCCAAACCCGCTGTTGTAGCGCTCGATGTCGGTGTTGCTCAGGACCTCGTTGAAGCGCCTAGGCAGGTAGACTCGCAGAAAGAAGTCGTCCCCGACCTGCCCCTCCAGGATCACGATGATCGTCTCGCCAAAGGGTGTTGTGGCTCGCTCCATCGCAGTGATGAGATAGCCGCATTCCTCTCTGAGATCGTCTATCCTGGTGTAGAGCGGAGAGTCAGACTTGCAGTTGTTGAGGGTAGCTCTCAGGTCCTCGGTTGCTGCAGTGCCGTTCACGCTCGGAAACTCTAGCTTGAAAGTGCTGCTGCTCGACATCTCTAGTAGTTGGCCGGGCGCAGGTGTTCACACACAAAAAACCGACGCGTCGCCCTCCTGTCTGGGAATGCTGATGCTTTAATTGACTGCTGGCGACACTCGTTGTTTCTTCCTCACAGCTCGCTTCTTCGACGTTGGTTGCGAAACTGCACTGCGTTGTGTAACAGTTTGAGTTAAGCCTGTAATTTTCGGTACTCCTGTTGATTTATCGATCCACATGTTTTCCACTTTATCAACTACTTGTCTAACACTTTGGAGCATTTCACCATCTTTGTCCAAAAATAAACTGCATATGAACACCATATCTGTACCATTGTACATTTCCATTTTCAATAAAATTTGTCCTTTGTTTCCCGGGTTTTGAACAGCAAAAGTATTCCCATCCTCCATCCATGACACTATGGGACAATCATCTGTTGGTTTTGGCACCCATCCTGGTTTCTTGGTTTCCACTTCGATGAGAGTTGGCCTCCTTCGTCTCTTGCAGGCAGTGATCGGTTTTACAGATGACGTCTGAGGTGATGCCAATGTCTGATCACTAGCATTATTGTTCATAACCTCAATCTCCTGAATAAACGATTTGATATAGTCGTCCGCAGAAACGTAAGCGTCCATGTTGACGTCCTTACCGTGTGACTTCTACCGTACTACGGACTGGTGGTGCGTCTGCTCTCCCTTGAAGTAAACTGTATGCACTCGCTGTGACACATCTTGTTGCAATAGGTTAGATGTTTGATTTTTTCACCCAACATCAGTTCCAACGGTCTGCGGAATCTCATTTCATCTATTGCGATTTGAGTCCACGTTAATTGTTGTACATCCTCACAGGGCTCGTAAGTGTACTGTGTATTTAGCTCCTCGTTAAATTTAACAGTCTGTTTTGTTTTCTTCATAGTTATATTCTTTCACATGATATTCAATATTTTTTTTTTTTTCATAAGTATGCTGTTTCATATGATATTTTCTCTCAAACACATCTCTCGCTCTATCCAACACTAACTTGATTGCGAGCCTTTCTCGGATGTTGTTACGTTTATAACGTATTTTGTTCATTGATATGGTGATTACTTTTCTTGCGTCATCCACACTGGTCATCTTTGGAGCACGTATCGACTGTTGCTACCTGACTAGCGTCGAAGGTTCTGGAACGAGTCCACAAGCGCAGACCTATGCATTGTCAAAGATATGTTCAACTACATTAATGAAATTGTGCGAGGTTAGGATGTTGTTGTATCTGCAGTCAATGTGCATGCCGTAACTCTTCATCACTTCTTTAGCCTTATTCACTATGTTTATGCCGTTGGGGACATTTTCTCTACAGTAGCACATTGTAAATCCTTCTTCCTTTGCTTTTTTCAAGGCTTGTTTGAAATTCCTCTTCTGTGTTCGAATGCACTTGTATTCACAAACTCCGTACTGCTCTAGAAGGGTTTCCCTAATCATCACACAAAATATATGCTTCAGATTTACATCTTCAGGCAACACTGCCACTTTAGATGTCTGTTCGATCAGCGTTTGATTCATGGATTGGTTTTCCATACACAATATATCATTTGTAGTTTTAAACTCGGAATTTGTTTGATCTAGCTTTCGGTTATTTGTTAGCGACTTTGTAAGTGATTGTAGCAGCCGTTGGTTCTCGTTTATAAGTCTGTACTGACCATTTTTTCTAATGGATGGCAAAACTTCTTCAAAGATCCAATCTTGAAACTTCTCGGCGATGGTCATTTTAGATTTCATAAGTAACGAATATAATCCCGGCTCGTTAAGAAAGATTGAATGTTTCTCGTTATAGGTTAGGGGGAGATTTTCGCTCCCCCATACTTCAGGAATTGTTTTGCGATATTTTTCTCTAACATGTACTCTGATTGCTTCTTTAGGGTTGGCGTATCCCAATATTGTAGCTACATCCTTAGCTTTGAACCATGGATTATCGCTGCTGTCAAACAGTACAGACAAAGGCCGATCATTAAACACATAGGCGGTTAAGTGGTTCATTTTGTAGGTTAGGTCAAAACGTCGGGCGATCGCTCTGACAGAACGTCACACAGCAACACTATTACACAGCCACACACTTCAAACTCCTGAACAAGAATGAGACCGTGGGTGTTTGACAACTGGTGTTCTGTTGATTTAATTACTAGGGGGAGATTTTCGCTCCCCCATACGTCAGGAATTGTTGAAGACTAGAACAAGAATGAGACCGTGGGTGTTTGACAGCTGGTGTACTATTGCTCGGAATTCGACGCGGGTGGTCTATAATTATGGGTTCCTGCAAGGGTCGGTCGCCCTCCTGTCGGGGTATCAAATTACAGCATCCGCATTCCCAGACAGGTCTCGACTCGTCGATTTTTTGTGTGAACACCCGCGCCCTCCCGTAGAGGTATCAAATTACAGCATCCGCATTCCCAGACAGTAGGGTGACGCGACGGTTTTTTGTCTGTACACCTGCGCCCATTATCCCACGACGCACAGCCCGCCCCTAGCAGTAAAGTTTAGTTTAGTCTTGAGTTTCGAAGCGTCAACAGCTACGAAGAGATCATGGCCAACATTGAGTGGGATTGTGACATCACAGACGTTGAGTTGGAGGATGTATGTGTTGCAGCGGAAACGACAATGAATAGCAATAATAAGAAGAGACCGTTTGACGATGAAGATGATTACTTCGAAGGTGATGAATTCTACAACCGAAAAGACGACGATGAATGCACCTTGAAGCATTTCCATAAGAAGAGTCTATGGCGCATTGACAAAAAGTTCAAGTACGTTCATGAACCAAAAATGTATTCAACTACTCAAGATCTTGACGACGCTCTGTACTCCAGACGACGGGGAATCAACAGCATGTGGAACCATTGCCCGCTGGACGGCTTGGAGTGGGAATATTGGCAGCGTGACATGGACTACAAGATGAATTTCTACCCCATTGAAGAGGAGCACTTCTACGCCATTGAACATGAGCAGAAGTACATGATGCTTGTTGAAATGTGGTGGAATCGGCGGACCGATGAACTGCACCCTGATGAAGTAACAAAGTTTTTCAACAGTAAAAAATAAACGTTTTCCAACACCTTAGCCTCCACCTGATCCCACCATCATAATCGGCCTTTTTCAAGGCCACAAAAGCTTTTCATGTTAGGGAACAGAAGGAAATCCTTCTAATGTAGGAGGATTTTCTTCCAAGTGTTGGTGCAGGCGTCTGGGGGGGGGGCTCCTCCTGTCCCTCCTGGCCCTCCTGAGGTCGGGCGCAGCTGCACCCCAGACAGGTCTCGACTTGTCGGTTTTTTGTGTGAACACCTGCACCCTCCAGTCGAGGTATCAAATTACAACATCCGCATTTGCATTCACTGGTAGTTCAATTGTCCGCAGGCGTCTTGGCTGGCAAAAGTGTCACAGACGAAACCTTGCCCGGTTGGAGGGGGGGGGGGCTCCTCCTGCCCCTCCTGCTCCTCCTGCTCCTCCTGCCCCTCCTGCTCCTCCTGCTCCTCCTGCCCATCCTGCTCCTCCTGCTCCTCCTGCTCCTCCTGCCCCTCCTGCTCCTCCTGCTCCTCCTACCCCTCCTGCCCCTCCTGCTCCTCCTGCTCCTCCTGCCCCTCCTGGGGTCGGGCGCAGCTGCACCCCAGACAGGTCTCGACTTGTCGGTTTTTTGTGTGAACACCTGCACCCTCCAGTCGAGGTATCAAATTACAACATCCGCATTCCCAGACAGTAGACTGGACGCGTCAGTCGGTTGTGCGAACAGCTGCCTCGGTGCAGAGTACTTGAAGGGGGGTGTATCGATACACCCCCCTTTGCAGTATATGTTCAAAGCATTGCAATTATATTCTCCTCAAAATTTGCATTCACTGGTAGTTCAATTGTCCGCAGGCGCTGATGGGCTAGCTCTGTTGATTTAATTACTAGGGGGAGATTTTCGCTCCCCCTAACACATAATGGGTTAGGGGGAGATTTTCGCTCCCCCATACGTCAGGAATTGTTGAAGACTAGAACAAGAATGAGACCGTGACAACTGGTGTTCTGTTGATTTAATTACTAGGGGGAGATTTTCGCTCCCCCTAACACATAATGGGTTAGGGGGAGATTTTCGCTCCCCCATACGTCAGGAATTGATGAAGCCTAAAACAAGAATGATACCATGGGTGTTTGACAACTGGTGATTTATTGCTCGGAATTCGACGCAGGTGGTCTCTAATTATGGGTTCCTAGAAGGGTCAGCCGTCTTCCCGTCGAGGTATCAAATTACAGCATCCGCATTCCCAGACAGGTCTCGACTTGTCGGTTTTTTGTGTGAACACCTGCACCCTCCAGTCGAGGTATCAAATTACAACATCCGCATTCCCAGACAGTAGACTGGACGCGACGCTTATTTGTGTGAACGTCTGCCTCGGTGCAGAGTACTTGAAGGGGGGTGTATCGATACACCCCCCTTTGCAGTATATGTTCAAAGCATTGCAATTATATTCTCCTCAAAATTTGCATTCACTGGTAGTTCAATTGACCGCAAGCGCTGATGGGCTAGCTCTGTTGGTTGTAGCGTTACCCTGATCAACTCTTGTATTAATTATCCAAAGTATGTCATGTGGGTACTGAGAATACTCGGCTTGACGAGGAGATTCCAAAAATGCAAAAAAAGGTCGAAAGTGTGGTGCGGGCCCCTTTTTTGTAAACATCATCCAAAGTGTACGATGTGGGTACTCAAATGACTCGGCTCGACTAGACGAACAAGAATCTGCAATCAGAAATCTGATCCGAGGTTAGGTTAGGATGGGTTAGGTTAGGTTAGGTTAGGTTAGGTTAGGTTAGGTTAGGATGGGTTAGGTTAGGTTAGGTTAGGTTAGGTTAGGTTAGGATTCGCAACAACAACAAAAATTCGCAAAAAAAAAATTCGCAAAAAAAAAATTCGCAAAAAAAAAATTCGCAAAAAAAATTCGCAAAAAAAAAATTCGCAAAAAAAAAAATTCGCAAAAAAAATTCGCAAAAAAAAAAAAATTCGCAAAAAAAGTTTGCAAAAAAGTTCGCAAAAAAGTTCGCAAAAAAAAAAATCGCAAAGTGTCACAGACGAGACCTCGGGGGGGGGGCTCGGGGGGGGGGCTCCTCCTGCTCCTCCTGCCCTCGGAGTGTCCAATATACCCTACTATGGTGTCATTGATTTCGATATTGTTAAGAAGGCGGCATATATACATGGCTCGCTAATAGAATTACACTATCGACTGAATTAAATATAAGGGTTTTGTTTAAGTATTTAACATTTTAGAAACGTAGAAAAAGCGCATAAAATAATATTATAAATTACAAAGATCTCTACAGTTTAAATCTAAGGTAGAAACTACTCCATATATACGAATTACTCTTATTAATTAATTTACTTTAATTGCTAGATGATTTTATTTACATTTGTCTTCTGCTTTTTTATATTTAGGTTTTATTAGCGAATTTTTCCTTTAGGGAAGAAGCTATAATCGTAGATCTCATGGTGAGACTTAAACCCGAGACCATGATAACTTTTCGTTTTGAGGTCCCCAAATGCCAAAAACACCATTCGTTCAATTTGTTATATATGTATATATATATATATATATATATATATATATATGAATATATATTATATGTGTGTGTGTGTGTGTGTGTGTGTGTGTGTGTGTGTGTGTGTGCGCGTGTGTGTGTGTGTGTGTGTGTGTGTGTGTGTGTGTGTGTGTGTGTGTGTGTGTGTGTGTGTGTGTGTGTGTGTGTGTGTGTGTGTGTCCGAAAGCACGATTACTCCCGTAAAAATGTCCGATCTAAATTAAATTTGAAGTCGTATACCAGTTTTTATTCATTTATGTTCATAATTAAGGGATACATAGTATTTAATTACTCTCCATAATAATAACATTGGGGCTGAGTACGCAGGTTTGCTGCTACGTGAGCCTTTGGAAAAAAATTTTTGTTTAGAGCAAATATCAATAGACCACAACCAGATGAAGCCATATACCAAGTTTCTTCATTATACGTTCATAAATAAGTGAGATGTAAAATTTTTCTTTTGCTCCTTAAGAATAACATTAGACAACGTACTGTGTTTAGCACTTTGAATATCTCGTTAACCAATTGACGTAGAGGAATGATCAAAATACCAAATTGTGTGTTTTATTACGTTGAATCCAATGGTAAAAACTAAAATTTGACTTTTTCAAAAATTAAAAGTACAAAATTCAAAAAACTGATTTTGGGGTACAAAACCCCCTAAAATACCCCTTCGGATAGAGTGATCTAGCTTGTTTTCGAACCTAAAGTCATAAATGTTGCTTTACACGTTAATACCAAATTTTATCAAAATCGGATCATTTTTACGAGAGTTATCGTGCTCATGGACACGCACAAATATATATTTCATTCATTTTTGTGCTTGATAAAGATATTATATCAACATATTGCAACGAAATGGTTTTAATTTCTTAAATGAATATATATATATATATATAGAATTGAATGACATGAATTTGAGAACAATCGAATTGGCTCACCAATTAGTTTTAAGAACGCAACAACCTCATGGACTCAACATTCGTTAATTTTATAATTTGTTACTCCTTATTCATTCTACAGTATCAAACAAGTTTTATTCCACAGTATCTGATCTTAGCGAAATGTGTAAAAAACATCTGATACATTGTTTTTATATTTTATTTTATTTTTCTTTAATTTTTGTGCTTGATAATGATTCCATATCAAAATATTGCAAATAAATGGTTTTAATTTCTTAAATGAATACATATAAATATATAATTAAATGACATGAATTTGAGAACAGTCGAATTGGCTCACCAGTCAGTTTTAAGAACGAAACAACCGCATGGACTCAACATTCGTTAAATTTATAATTTTTTGCTCGTTATTCTTTCAACAGTATCAAAATAGTTTTATTCCACATCGTCTGATCTTAACCAAATGTGTAAATAAAAATAAAATAAAATATAAAAACAATGGATCGGATGTTGCTTACACATTTGGTTAAGATCAGATGATGTGGAATAAAAATATTTTAATACTGTAGGAAGAATAAGGAACAAAAAATTATAAAATTAACGAATGTTGAGTCCATGAGGTTGTTTCGTTCTTAAAACTAACTGGTGAGCCAATTCGACTGTTATCAAATTCATGTCATTTAATTCTTTGTATTCAACACTTTGGATTTTGTTTATAGCTTTAAGTTTCGAACGAATGGTGTTTTTGGGGTCTGGGGACCTCAAAACGAAAAGTTATCATGGTCCCGGGCCTAGGTCTTACCATGCCGACTACAGTAATAGCTTCTTCCCTATAGGGAAAATCTGCTAAAAATGCAATTTATTCAGTTTAGTTTAGTTTTATGTATGTATTGAAATATTTTGTTAAGTATATGTATGTTTTTTAAGTCGGTTTAGTTTTACATTATGCCATTTACTTGAGCTGATTTGAAAACCAATCGATTTACAATTGAAATCCGCTTGTAAATAAAGGCCTTTTTATTTATTTATTTTAAAATAGAGATTTTAGCTAAAATACTCATAACCTTGTTTAACTTTTTTCTTAAAAAGTGCAAACAAAATAAAGCAGATAAAGCAGATGCAAACAAAATGGATTTATTTACTATTTATATAAATAATAAATTCAAAACTTAGTTAAATAAGTTGTAAAAACGTTACTCTTGGGTTTCCATCACTTGTCTTCTGAAGGCGGAACACCTATCTGCAAATACGCACTTGATTGTTTTTAGACGGCATATTTCCTAAAAAAAACGTTTAACATGTTGGAGAATATATAAAACTGTTTTTTCCTATAGTTAATGTTAAAAATATGTATGTAAAACTTTACACAGTGTACCGCTTGAAATCGAAGATGATGAAGTCATTTAACAAGACTGTTTAGATTTAAGCTTTTTAAAGAGAATAAATGTATAGAGATAAGAAATGAATAACATACTACCTAATATATTTTAATTACAATTGAAATATTGAAGGGACAATACAGGCATATAACAGCGACAAAAGACTACCGTCGGCGTTTTTATGTTACTACCCTCATTCTTGTAATAGGGTCGGGTTTCCTATATTATGGGTTTCGCTTTATGTGAACATGTCCATTCCTTTTTCTTGGGATCGTATCATTCCTAAAGATTTTATTTTGAAATGCGGTTTGTACTAAATGAAATATGATGTTCCTATATTTTCAGGTTTTTGTTGTATTTTGGTCGGTAAATAGTTTTAAAATGAGAATTAAAATTATCTAGTGGCATTTAACATGTGGTAAAATTTCAAACTTTTTCAGACCTTTGGACAGTTCGCCTGAGACTTCTACGTGGTTGATTTGCATGCAGGTTTTAAATGAAAGATATTTAATCATATATTTGCATGTTTGATTTGTTTTTGTCAATATTTTGTTATTTAATATTTTAAAAACGAGAATTATAATTCTCTTTTAGCATTTAACAAGAGGTAAAAATTCACATTTTGCAGTTCTTTGGACAGTTTATCTGAGATACTACAAGACCGGTTTACACGTGATTTGTACAAAATGAAAGATAAATTATAATATATTTGCCGGTTTTAATTATTTTTGTGATATTTTACTTTGTAAATTGAAAAAAAACTACATTTAAAAATTGATTCAAATTTTTTATTTTCACCGCCTTAATGGGGGGGATCCTAAAAAAATAAGTGTAAATGTATCAGTATATCAGTAAAATTTATAAGTATATATCAGTAATATATCAGTATAAGTGTAAAATTTCAGTATAAGTGTAAATATATCTTAAGTGTTGTAAGACGTATTTTATTTTATATATAATATAATAAAAGTTATATATATCCCGGGTTATCATGGTCCCGGGCCTAGGTCTTACCATGCCGACTACGGTATAGCTTCTTCCCTATAGGGTAAATTCGCTAAAAGTATATATTTTAATAGAAACCTTTTGAAATATGTTCCATTATATTTAGTTTGCTTTGGTAACAATTTTCAAAATCAGTTTTAGGTAAACAATTAGAAAATCGAATTAAATTCATAAAAGGATTTTTAAAAATGTAATTGTTCACTATCTCAATACTTATTTAGTTTTAAACAAATAAGTTACTAATAACAACTGTCTGCAATCATTATTCCAAATTATTGGCGTATAGGTACTTTGGAGATTTGTGCTATCCTCAGCCTTGTTGATCAAGTTTCACCATCTTCTAAACTATGTTAAATATGTTCATGGCCGTGAGCCGTGTCGACTTATAGATTCAGTTTAAAATGTACATCACATGTACAATGAAATACGAATACGCCAAGAATATTGAAAACCAACTGTTCAGCCGTAAGTAAAAAGTCCGATTATTAGTAACTGATAACTCATGCTAAAATAAAATTCATTATTAATATTTTACTGTCTAAAGTCTTAATATGATGTAAATCTTAAATTCATTAGGCTCAAAATACAGAGGCTTCCAAAAAGGTTCTATGAATAAACTGTTTATGAAGTGAGTGACGGCAAAGCAAGGGTGTCGACAGGTGTCAAGCCATTCTATGCAAATCTCATGAGTAGTGTGATACTCTTTATAAGCTATGTTGACAGTCACTTCCCTTTTGACATGCCTTCCTTCCCCTATAACGGGATTCTGCCAACGGTTAAACTATATTCTAGCCATATATAAGTCCTAGGAAAGGTGCGAAACTATTGCATTTTATCTTACAATATATTTACACAGTATCAATCTTTGCCTTCTGAAGGAAAATACCAAAACCTTTTTTATTTTCCCAGAATTGTAAATTTGTATAAGTTTTTATCCTAATAAGTTACTTAAATCGTTTTTAATAAGTGTGCTTTAGAACGTGAGGAAATAAACTATTTTCAAAATTTAGATTTTTTTTTAAATTGTAATATATTATTATTTGTGATGTTTTCTAAAGATACGATAAGGCGATTGATATTTCTAGGAAATTCTTCCTCTTTCAGAAATTCAATATCAAATCTAGAGAGATCAGAGGATCACTTACTCGTGAATCTATGAGCCACATGTTTTGAAGTACTCGAGTACAAACACAACGTATAACGAGTAATAGATCAGTTCGTTCTTTCGACACTTAATTCATAAAACAAAAAGGCATAACTTGCACCATTTCATTACAGAGGGAACATTCGGTCATATTTTACTTTCCTCTAGACAATTAATTTATCCGCTCATATGCCTATCGTAGTTTAAGGGTGTTTTATTCAACACTCCTTGGCATTCAAATAGTTGTAGTTATGGGTGAGCAAATAGATTTTTTTATGAGTGAGATCCACTCAAGTTTTACCTATTACTACCGCGTTTTGAGTACTTTTAGTCGAGTAGATTCCATTAGTATTACTAGTTGTTAATATTATTTCCCTTAATGATAATATAATAGGAATTTGACAAACATATCAGATCGATTTAATTGCTTAAAGGTAGTTTTTACACAATGTTATGTCAGAACTAGTTTTGGCAATATTAAGAATAGTGTTTTATGTTTTTGACCTATACAAACTAGTTTGGCAGTAGTTTCGCTGGAGGAATCTGTATTTTCTTTGAGCTTGTTCAAACGTCGATTAGAGTTTGAGTTTTAGAAATTCCGTCCGATAATCGAGTTTTCGAGTACAGTCTCACATATTTATGACTATAAATAGTGTATATCAACAACTGTAGAACTGGACTAGAAAACTATATGGCTAGTTTTTTATTGGAAAAACATTTCAAATACATCAAATTCTCGGATTTTTCAAGATTTTCAGATATGCTTTTTTCAAGATTACTAAGTGTTCAAGCAATTTTAAGTTAAAATAAATTATTGGATGCGATGTGTTCAAAAGTTTAAAACTAGGTTAATAGAAATTTCAGCCTGTAAATAAAATGTTGTTTAATCTATCAGTTTCTACCAAATGGTCTTGGTGACAATGATAATTGGAATGTTAGCTAATGAACTATATCATAAGGTAGTTGGACACGTATTACTATGACACTATTTTAAATTAAAGTTATTTACTAAACTTGTTAGTGTATAAAAGTCTAAATTTTCAAGTCAATGCAGTGTTTTATATTCAGTTTCCCTTATTAAGTATTTAAAATATTGTTCCGTACACAATGTATGACATCATCATACCTAATTACACTATTTTTGTGTGGTAATGGAAAGATTTTATTACATGTTTGAAATAATTACAATTCCATTTAGGCCAAAGGAATTTAAAAATAATTATAGTCATGTTAATTTGGTTTTTTATTCAACACCCCCACTGTCCTGTTGAAAGAGTGGACTTTTAGTGAAAGTCAAGACTGGTAAAATAAAAGATTTCAATTGTTGTTTTTGAAAAAAATTCAAAAAGTTTCGAAAGTAGCTAGTACTTGGGTTTAACTTAAAATAATAACTTATATTACTAATTGTATCATGTCTTTTACAGTGGTGTATAACATATATTGCAATTTCAATAAAGAACTATAAACCAGCTATAAAGACCAACTAGTAATAAAATAGCTACAATAGTACAACAAAATATTTTATCCTATACAGTCACCCAAAGAGAAATGAAATTGATAACTCTAATTATACAAAGAAATTATATTCTAATAATTATAAAACTTAAAGGTTTAATCGTATAATTTAGATAAAGAGTGTACACTTAAGGTAAAAGCCTATTTAACTGTTAAGTAAAACTATATTGATTCCAACTGGAATATTCACTTTCATAAAATCGAGTTAACGTCAATAAAACTAATATGGTATCTCTTCTTTATAATTATAAAGAATGTTTTTTTGAATAAATTCTACCTTATATTTTGATCATGTTTCATTTGTTTAATCCAACTTATTACTTTTACTTATCAAAATATAAATAAATGCTTATTTTACAGTATTAATAATTTTTTTATTTATTTTATTTCTGGAGGCTGAAATTTATTTTATTTTTATTTTTATCGCTATTTTCAATATTGTATTGTACCTAAATGGCTGTGTACACTTTTTAATACTGATCCCTATTGTGAATATAAACTATCATTAATTGAACTGCATAATTTAAATATTAATGCATTTTTAAACGGGGAGAAGCTATAACAGTAGGTAAGGCTGTTTGAGTTTCAAATAAACGAATAATTCAATATCATTAGATTTTGTTTGATTAACAAATTTATAAAACATAAACTGCATGAATTAACTGATTACGTTCTAATAAAATGTAAATGTTGGATTACTACCCAGTTAAACTGTTTTTATTTTGTACCTGATTAACTTTGCCTCGAAGATATTACAAATGCAGTTAGCCTTTAAAAAATAGATTCATGTTTGTATTGTTTAATGCACATCAGTAGATTGCTAGATTTTTAGAGTGGAGTGAGTCGATTTTCAGGGAATATATGAATATATGAGTTGCAAACTATATTCGGTTCCGGGCTTTTTCTGAGAATGTATTTTTCTTTAGTTTCTGTTGTAATTGTAAACTAGATAATTATTGAGCTTGTTAATTATTTTAAACTGTAATATTGGGATTAAATTAAAAATCTTTGCATTTGTTTATTAAAATTGGTCATTTAAATTTAAAATTGATTTCAGAATCTCATAGGAATCTTTAATTAAGCAAGATTCTTTGAAACTATGAAGTAGATAAATTAGATTAGTAGATTAATTTGGGATTTGAAATTGGGAATTTGGAAAGTAATTAGAACTGGTAGTCTAGTTATACATCACCATTAATGGGTTAACTCTGCGTGACTGATTCATTGTGGTTCACGGTCGATGAAGCAGGCTGTTAACCCACGACGGTAAATCACCACCCTAAAGAAACCATATTAATTGTTGTTTTTTTGTGCATAAACCGTATTAAACATTAATTAGCTAGGATTTATTTCGTGTTTTAGCATTAAAACCATCTTATATTTTTGGCTAGAGACAGAAAGTTTCAAGTTCTGCTTTCGTTACCAATGGCAAGCGGCATTTCAATTCAGATCCACCAACATTAATGCTGCTCATGCTCGATCCGGGCCAACCTAAATATTCAACCCTCTCTTCTAGTTTTCCCCATGCACTCAAGATTAAGGCCCTGCCAAACCTTTATCATAATTTATCTAGTTAAAACTTGTATCAAAATAATATTGACTTTGTTGCAGGAAAGATGCTTGTGTGGTATGTAAATTGATGGTTATAATTTTGATCTACCTTTGTTTTAATGCCCTAAACTACCAAAATTCTGCCCGTTAAAACTGTTTTTATTTATGTAATACAAATTACCATCGAGTAATTTATCTAACCTAATGTGGTATTTTTTTACCGCAGGGGTTTTGTGTGAATAAACCGATAAGTATAACTTATAAATCCTATAACCTATCGCAAACCTATTCTTAAAACAATGACCTATTCGATTTGTTTGGTGTGACTACAAATAAATTATTACTTAATTCAAATTGGTGCCATTGCTACTCAGGTTTGTCGTCAGCTGGCTTTTCCCTCTTAAGAGAAAAACATTCCATAGTACGTTTTACGACGTTTTAATCTCGGTCCTTCTAGGGATTTTTCAGGTCCCGAAGTGGTTTTTTGATTTTCTCACAAGACCGATTCTTTAGACAAATAATGTACTTCTTACCTGCTGGAGCTAGGAGGAAAAATGAGTGCTTTAGGTTCTCTCTCGTATTTTCTTATGTTTAAGAGCCACCTCATGCTCACCACGTTATACTACATTAATTTAACAAAGAAAACCTATTTGCCTATTGGTATTCAAGTTGCTATTAACTTTTTGTTAATGCCAAATAAGATAGTGAAATGTTTAATGAATGTTATCAAGTAAAAAGGCACAGGATTTATCGAAATGTCTGTTATTTTTCGAGGTAATGAGATAGCCTTGATACAGTCACCCGTAGACACGTGATAATCCGTACAGTAATGGAGGGCTGAATCAATCTCACCCGCTGATAATATAAACTGGCCGCCGTTTATTCCGGTGGGCTCAGTTGGGGGTCGTTACTGAACAAATGGTTAGTAAACACAGTAACAAAATACCTGTAAAAAGCTACAAGCAAAAAACATAACACGAACCATCTTTTCAAAATCTATTACGACATAGTTCGTTTCAAAGGTAGATAAAATTTGTTTAAGTCTGTAAAAACCCCTTTATGTTGCAATAACATTAAAAGTTGTTTCTTGTAATTGTCTACTATACTGATGTGTTGGTTGGTAACTGATAGCAAAATAACATATTTAAGATATGTTTTTATTATACACTTACCTCAACTCCTCCAAAAAATGTAGCAATATCATCCAAAGATGATAAAAGCTATATACCGGTTAAAGGCTCATCTCATTTTCCGTTATTTCGCATCAATTTACGTATTTTGTGAGGATTTTAATTCGTATTTACTTTGTCAGACGCAAATAATAAGCGCGACGTTAGTGAACTAGTTTTCTACAAAAGATATGCAGCATTGTTCAGTATATTCTGTTGATCTATCTTTATTCAGGATATTTCTCACCCCACAACAGATGACTCAATGAAAAGTGAACTATTTGATGTTGGTTACAAATTTAATCCACTAAATACATATTTTTTTATTTAAAAAATCTTTAAAAGTTACTTATCCCATTAGTTAGTGAGTTTTATTAGATTTGTTTGTAAAATATTATAAAGTTAGGATTGATGTGCAGGTAACATAATCCGTAGAGAATCAAATATTTAATTTATACACCATAAATAGTTAAAGTGACATTTTGTTTGTATGTGTTAAGTTATTTCATAAATAAATCATAATAATATTGAAAATCATGTGGTTAACTCATTTTAGTATAGCATCCAAAGTTTTCCCCGAATTATTTCAGTAAACAAGTAATTATCAGGAACAAGAAACTTTACCCATATAAAACAATTAATTAAAAAAAATAAACTAAGTGTTATTTTTTACGATCAATGATTCATACTTAATTTATCAAACACTTTTAGTAATATATTCGCTATGAAATTAAAAGATTCTTTATTCCCAAAAAATACAATATACAAACAATAACTAATGAGGTAAATGAAACATAACAATACGCCATGAAGATTAACATAATATAATATTATATTATGTTGGTCCAACAGCATATTGCACTATAATAAAACAAATAAAAGCTAAGGAAAAAGGTCAAACAAAAGCGCTGAGCGGACAGTCAAAGGTGGGGAGGGGGGAGTTCAGAGCAAAGGTCGGGTCCGCCTGCAGTTGGTTCTAATCAACAACTCGGCCTTCTCAGTACCTGTCATTAATACAAATTCTACAATCATTTTTTAAAACCCTGTATAGACTGGCAGTTAAAAACAGTTAATTCATTGAAATTACGACTAATGCAACCAAATATGAGCAATATAAAATGAGTTTGTTATTTCAATCGACATAATTAACTGCAAAGGAATAATGTTATAACTATACAGTATTTAAGCTCTTACGGAAATTAGTACCACAATAAATCGTATAAAATGTTTTCTTTAAAAGGTTAGTGCTTCTTCTAATTTTTTTTTAACTTTCATGTAGTGAAACGCAACATAATGTTTACCAAATACCACTGATAGCACCCCAAAGGTAGGATATTTCACACCCCACAACTGATGATTCAATGAAAAGCTATTTGACGTTAGTTACAAATTTAATCCACTAAATACATATTCTTTGATTTAAAAAATCTTTAAAAGTTACTTATCCCATTAGTTAGAGAGTTTTATTAGATTTGTTTGTAAAATAACAGCAATAACAGTTACATAACAAACTGCAATTTACATAACAGTTAAATAACCAATAACCAATACCAATATTTTACATAACAGTTAAATAACGCAAAGCAGTATTACCTGATTGGGGTAAATTTCTCCCCTATTACATTGTAAATTTTAACAGTAGCCATAACTTTTAGGGAATTACATTGTTGATTCCATGACTACGTTGAATGTGATTGTTATTACGGTTTTACCTTCAATATTATCAACAACCGTAAATCTCATCAAGCCGATTTTTGTGGAGATACTACCAGCAAAAATTGTATATCCTTAGTGATCGTTTTATTTGTTATTGAAAAGTTCCCAGTATCTAGATGTGCTAATAATAAACGAAGATATTACCGCCTCTAAGTATATTATTGCCTCTAAGATATATAGTGCCTCTAAGTAGTCTGAGAACCCTCAAAGTACACTTTTGGTAAATAATATTGGTAAGCGGATTTTATTGCAACTGCTTCACGAACGAATATTCTCTATATATTTAAAGAGTTGGTTGATTATTCTCATTATGGTTATAATAGTTTGTAAATCTGTCTTCTGCCCAATTGCGATGCTAAACAGTTTTTAATATTTTTTGTCTCGTAAACGTGTTACTATTTCTATATTACAGTTTTTAAAATTATATAAATATGATTAAATTTTCAAAAGTTTCTTTAAAATTATTGTTTCATGTGCAGAGGGTACCAAACGCATAATATATAATACTTGGTATTCTGCCAAATATAGCATAGTATACACTTACTACACCCATTGTACACTTCGAGAGTGTAATTCGTTGAATAAAATGTATCAAAGACGTTCGACCCTTCAA